>WAAF01014670.1:72964-92158 GCA_013400475.1 Tricholaema leucomelas
CACTGACAAAGATGTTAAAGAGCACTGGTCCCAGCACTGACCCCTGAGGAACACCACTTGTCACCGGTCGCCAGGTGGACATTGTGCCATTGATCACCACTCTCTGCATGCCACCATCCAGCCAATTCCTTATCCAGTGAGATACTGAAGAGTCAGAGGTAGGCATCAATCATTCTCTACATCTCCTTATATTTGAGTGGTAATAGTGTGAGGTAAGCATCAATCATCCTCTACATCTCCTTATATTCGAGAGGTAATAGTGTGTGGTGTGAGCTTGTTAATAAACTGACTGAACTAACCTCACTTATGTTTAAATACATTGACTGTAGTTCCTCAAAGCAAAACTTCAACAGAAGTCAAGGACTTTTTATTCAAGGTCCAACATAATTTTAATAATAAGCATAGGTTTGATTTATTATTATTCAAGTAAATTATTTGCTTGCATATTAATTAGTGCCCAGGGCTTGTTTCCACTTATCATTAGAAGAGGAAATAAGTGCAGCTAGTATCATACTAGGGGTTATTATCATCTCCAAAGTCATTAAGACAACCAATATTCTAGGGAGGACAGGTACTAAAACTACTTTCTGAATAACCTAGAGATCAATAATCCTGATGGAAAATGGAGGATTTAAAGGAATCCCAAGCTGACCCTAGAGGCAAGAATTAAGTACAACAACAAAAGTGTCTTTTCTCTCACGTAGTTGCTGATTTGTGACTGAATCCCAAGTCACTAGGACCTGCATCCTTCAACCAGATGGTTAGGTTGGTGATTAGATAGAAGCTGATTGCCTGCTGCTAAGAAGATTCTAGGATGTGGTTTTAGAATTAGTAGATATAAATGTGGTGGGGTTTAATTATTGTTTTTGTTAACCACCACAACAGCAATTGCAATCACATACTGTGTTTGGAGCTCATAAATAAAGAGCATATAGTAAATAAATAACTAAATGTTTTTACTTCTTATTAAAACCTCTTTTGTATTATGAGCAAGTTCCTCTTTACAGTGAGGTTGGTAAGACACTGGCACAGGTTGCCCAGGGAGGTTGTGGATGCTTCCTCCCTGGAGGTGTTTAAGGCCAGGCTGGATGAGGCCTTGAGCAACCTGCTCTAGTGGGAGGTGTCCCTTCCTGTGGCAGGGGGTTGGAGCTGGATGATCCTTGAGGTCCCTTCCAACCTAATCATTCTATGATTCTATGATTCAGTGCAGCTACTAAATACAAATGTTCAGTGGGAGTAAAGGACTTGGTCCCAGGGAGCCCTCGTCCCAGGAGTTTCTGCAGATGAAAAGGATGCCATTCCACTCAGCTATAGAAAACACAACAATCTTTGTTAGTTTTTAATTCACATGAAAGAATCACTTTCTGGAACCAGCTAGGAAGGACCTCTTCCAGCAGCTGGACAGCGGGGAGAGCCTGTATGTCCAAGAAAGGGACACAAAAGGCACAGCCAAAACAAGGATATGGTCACATACTGATAAAGAACTTAGGACAGGTGATGAGGACTTGATACTATTCCTTATTCTCCCTTTCACAATCACAGTCTCACAGTATTACCAAGGTTGGAAGAGACCTCACAGATCATCAAGTCCAACCCGTTACCACAGAGCTCAAGGCTAGACCATGGCACCAAGTGCCACGTCCAATCCTGCCTTGAACAGCTCCAGGGAGACTCCACCACCTCCCTGGGCAGCGCATTCCAGTGTCCAATGACTCTCTCAGTGAAGAACTTTCTCCTCACCTCAAGCCTAAATTTCGCTGTCCCTGGAGGTGTTCAAGAAAAGACTGGATGAGGCAATTAGTGCCATGGTCTGGTTGAATGGACAGGGCTGGGCAATAGGTTGAAATGGATTATCTTGGAGGTCTTTTCCAACCTGGTTGATTCTATGATTGATGAGAATCAGCAGTGGGCAGAAAATGTGTTCATGTAAAATTCACTTGAACGTAGGCCACATAAAATACTACACCATGTGAAAGTTGTTTTGGATATTATAGTTTCTGGAAATGCATTGCATTTGTAAGGACATTTTGCTGCTGTTGAAGAATAATTTTTAGTGTTATTTTTTGGTTTGGTTTTGGTTTTTGGTTTGTTTTTTTTTTTTTTCCTTTCTAAATCAAAGTCCTCTCAGGCCAGTTGGTTGCTGAGATGATCACAGACTGATAGGTGAGCATTTTTATTTCTTGTATTATTTGAGCTACTTAGAGCCTTGTTATCCATCACACTCCAAGACAATTCAACCCCTTGCTCCCCACACAGCTCTATTTACCTCTTTCAAGTCTTGGACAATTGCAGTGAGTCTCTCATTCTCTGCCTGAACATTGGTGACAACCGCCCTGCTCTGCTTCAGCTCATTCTGCATCTCCAAAATCTTCCCCAGGTAATAAGCTTCTTTGGATGCAGACTCCTGGAGGAGAGTCTCCTCACGTGTTTCACCATCTTCAGCCACTTTGCGGTGAATCGAGAAGGACTGCCCAAACGCCTGCAAGAGAAAACAGCACATGGTATAAAACTACTGAAGCCCTAGGAAACTTACCAAGCATAACAAGCAGCCGTGAAGTCAGCAGGGATGAAACAGATCTGTGAGTCCCAAACTCTGACCTAATAAACACGGCCTCAGTGACTTCAAAGCAGCTGAGGGCCACCATCTCCTTTGGCTGAAATGAAGCACCTTGAAGCTATTCTCATTTGCAGTATGGATCTATGCCCCCTGTCTAGGCAACCTCCACTGAGATCAAGATGATTCTCTGCTAACTAGTCATTAATTAGTGCCAGTATTTAACACTCCTACATGTGGCCAGCTGATAATCCATCAATTCCTTTCTTCACTAACTCTGCAAATCAAATGTCTGCTTTGTTTTGTTCCAAGGAGCATAAACAGCAGTCAAATATTTTTAAACTGCTTTCTATGTTCAACATTGTTTTATTACAGGAGCTGACTTCACAGCCTGGAAAAAGAGCTTCCCATAAGTTGAAATGAAGATAAAAGAGCGGTAGCCAC
Source organism: Tricholaema leucomelas (assembly GCA_013400475.1). Taxonomy (NCBI): domain Eukaryota; kingdom Metazoa; phylum Chordata; class Aves; order Piciformes; family Lybiidae; genus Tricholaema lacrymosa; species Tricholaema leucomelas. The sequence continues at coordinate 75,963 of WAAF01014670.1, forward strand.
CTATACCCCTGGTAATTTAAACAGTTAGACAACCTCTTCATTTAATTTGTACTCAGTGTTTTCTGTTTCTGCTGAAAAGAAACAAATTTTAATATTCAAGAAGTTTCTAAGTATGTAGGTAATTTTCATAGTATCACAGTCTCACAGTATCACCAAGGTCAGAAGAGACCTCGTAGGTCATCAAGTCCAACCCTTTACCACAGAGCTCAAGGCTAGACCATGGCACCAAGTGCCACGTCCAATCCTGCCTTGAACAGCTCCAGGGACGGCGACTCCACCACCTCCCTGGGCAGCCCATTCCAGTGGCCAATGACTCTCTCAGTGAAGAACTTTCTCCTCACCTCAAGCCTAAATTTCGCTGTCCCTGGAGGTGTTCAAGAAAAGACTGGATGAGGCTGCCCTGGCGCAGCTTGAGGCTGTGTCCTCTTGTTCTGGTGCTGGCTGCCTGAGAGAAGAGAGCAACCTCCTCCTGGCTACAACCACCCCTCAGGCAGTTGTAGACAGCAATAAGGTCTGCCCTGAGCCTCCTCTTCTCCAGGCTAAACAATCCCAGCTCCCTCAGCCTCTCCTCGTAGGGCTGTGCTCGAGGCCTCTCACCAGCCTCATTGCCCTTCTCTGGACACATTCAAGCATCTCAATGTCCCTCTTAAATTGAGTGGCCCAATTTAATAATTTCACTATTCACTGATTTCACTAATTCTCCTCTTATTACTGCCTTAAAGTAGGCAGTTTCATAAGGCAGTATTTCTCAGTGACAACTTGTGATGTTATTTTGGTCAGCTCTGAAGTAACCTGGAAGAAAGTAAAGTGCAAGGCACAAAGGTAGAAGCAACGGAGATGTCATTTAGCTGTGAAAGACAGAGGGGAAATAATTGCAATAACATAGTCACCTAAAAAAACCCAGGCTGACAATAAATAATATATACATTAAAACTAAATTAGTAGCAAAGTAGAGTAAGAGAAACGCAGAGGAGTAAGAGAAACGCAGAGGAGTAAGAGAAACGCAGAGGATTAAGAGAAACGCAGAGTAAGAGAAACACAAACACAAACCCTGTTTTGATTGTATTACCTTTGAAAAACAGACATTTGGTTGAAAATTATGTCCACTAATTCTAGAGAAAAGCCCACAGAAGGTCTCTAATGTTAAGAATATTTAGCCTAACAACAGCTTTCATATACCTTCATTCAGAGAGAATGGGTTTGAAAGTCCATGAGCCCACAGAAGACCTCTAATGTTAAGAACACTTAGCCTAACAACAGCTTTCATATATCTTAACTCAAAGAGAATGGGTTTGAAAGACCATGAGGTTTTTTCTCCTCAACAAAGATATAAACCATGGTAATGTATGTTCTATCAGTGGGAAATTCTCCCCCAAAGCCTCATATCTACCCAATTCTGTGAAACCACAAAGCAATGTGTAGGTTTGTACTCACCGCAAGCAGTGGCCTCCTTTGTCTTCTGTACAGGGTTAACCCTCCAGGGGGAGTAAGCTTGAACCCGACCCTAGGTGGTCTTGACCCCTCCCCAGGGGTGGGTGTGAACACCACCAGGTGATGGTTAGCTCACTGCCCCTTCCTGTCTAAAGATCTATAAAAGCAGGGGGACTGCCTGTTTCACTCTCTCTGCTCTCCCTGCTTACCAGCATCACCATCCTCTTCCTGGTTCTCTTTGTTTTACCACATGGCCATCACCCACAAGGCAGACAGAGCCATCACCATCAAAATCTGGTTGTATTGACATATTTTGTATTTGTTTTCCCTTCCCTACACCTTTGTAACTTCCCTACCTCAGACACCTTTCTAATTTATTGTTCAACTTTTCTTTTTTAACTTCCAAATCCAGTGAGATTCATTCAGGTTCAGGGTTACTCCCCCTGGAGGGTTAACCCTGTACACCTTCCCACCGAAAAGAACTACTTGCCAATTGAAATCCATTGTTTTACTGCTGCTATTTGTAGCCTTTCAGAACCTGTTCTAAGCTTTACTGGCACTAGAACTGAAGAAGCCCCTTAAGAACTTCAAAGGAAAACCCTGTTCAAAAACTTTTTCACTTTTAAGTCTACTCCACTTAGAGAAACCTGTGAGCTCAGCATTATGAGAGAGTCTAAAAATATCCAACAATGCATTAACCCAGCTGTCTTCTCAAAAGACTCCCAGGTACAGAAATAGCAAGCATCAGCAGCTTGCCGAGGAGGCTTTTCCAAATAACAAGAAGTTCACTTCAATGAAACTGTTCAGCACTGGTTCAGTCACAACATCTGTGAAACCAAGACCACTGTTGCCATGGGCTACGATGCCACAGGCATCAGAAGAGATGGGTGTCATGGAGGGGCTGTAGGCCTGAAAATAGGCTTATTCCTATTCCTCACTTTACTTTTGCCCTGTCTGGATGTGCTCGCATACCCCAGACAGAGGTAAACACGTTGAAGGCACATTGCGGGGACAATGACCTTGGCGCCACACTGTCTGGTCTGCTCAGACCCATGGGGCAGTCACGTTGCATAAGCTCAGGCATTGAGTGTGTGGCTTGCTCGTGATCTTCCCATATTTGGGGGTACAGGACCTGGGGACATTTCCAAATTTGGTATGTCCCTGCCTGACGACAGAAGCCTATTGGACAGTGCTATGGCCGACAAACCCATCCATCTCCATACATTGCCTATAAGTGGGGCAATCTAAGTAAACAAGGCACCCTCCTTTGCCTTTGGGACACCCCCTTCTTTGCCTTTGGGACACCCCCTTCTTTGCCTTCGGGACACCCCCTTCTTTGCCTTCGGGACCTTCCTTTTGCCTTTGGCTTTTGCCTGTTGCCTCCTGTTTTCGGCTTTCGCCACCCTTTCTATGCTCCACCCGTCTGACTTCTGCCTGAGGCTACTGCCTTTGTCCCATGACGACCTGCAGCGATTCAGTCTGATCTTCTCAGACAGCACGCCCCAGAACCCCAAGAACTGTTATCCCCACGGGGATCAACTCCATGACTGCCTTCACCTCATTTTGGGGATCACAGATACCAAAACTCTGACTCGTGAGTACTTAAACTCTCTTATTCAAGTTGCAAAGGACCTTTACTGACTCCACCAGTGGCACTTTCTGCCACAAGACTCTCTGATTTGAGCAACTGGAGCTTCTCTAAAACCGATACCAAATTGTATTCAATTAATTCAACTGTAAATAGACATTCTGTAGAGTGATTTCACTAACAGTGTACAAAGGATTTGTGTGGGTTTATTGTATATAAGTTTGGGGATATTTTGTGTATATATTAATAAATTATTTAATAACAATCAAATCAGCCTCAAATCTCCCCAAAATTCAAATTAAACCCCTTTACAACAATGGGGAGATGCTTGATGCAAGCAAATTCAATCTGTTTTTTGCATTTCAAATGTATGTTTATATACCATAAGGCTACAAATTGTATTGAACTGTAACTGGTTACATGTCCTTGTGTTAGAAATTACATACTAATTAGCGTAGACATTCATCATATTCTCTCAGCAGATCTGTGAGGTCTCTTCCAACCTTGGTGATACTGTGATACTGGAATGTTTATTTTAGCACAGTGTGGATAGGTCAGCATCCAAGACTAGATCATATAGTCCTGCCAATTTTTCTTTTATATGATTTTCACAATTCCTATTTTGTATCAGCTCTCTGGCTTTCTCCTAGGCTTGAGGTGAGGAGAAAGTTCTTCACTGAGAGAGTCATTGGCTACTGGAATGGGCTGCCCAGGGAGGTGGTGGAGTCGCCGTCCCTGGAGCTGTTCAAGGCAAGGTTGGACGTGGGACTTGGTGCCATGGTCTAGCCTTGAGCTCTGTGGTAAAGGGTTGGACTTGATGATCTGTGAGGTCTCTTCCAACCTTGGTGATACTGTGATACTTCCATTGTGTCTAAGCAATCTAAATCAGCAGAGACAGATGAAAAACACAGGCTCCAGCCTTACATTGGTTTATATTTGTTACACCATTCTCTAAGGTCATTCCAACCTTCTGTTTTATCTCAGCTCAGTACTTCTGAGCTCGTGCACCCTCGCCTGTCCATGGCTTAGGTTGCAGTATTTCAAGTTCCAATAGCTGTACCATTCCAGCAGTCTGTCACAGGAACGCCACCAATACATTATATCTTACTCTGCACTCTTCTATTCAGTGTTCTGATTTAGACTGATCAATCTAATAAAGACCCTACAAGACAAATGCAAATGCCATGTATCCGGGGGGGGATCAAAACACAGAAGAACAGCAGGTAGGAAGGGCTGGAGAAGGTCATGAAGAAATGGGAGCTGGAGCCCCTTCTAACCAAGGAACTGTAGTTAAAGCACTGTGGGTAAATGCCAACGGACAATGACAATGACCTTCCAGGTGCATACTGTGTTTAATGGGAATGTACTTAGGAAGTGCATTTTAGCACCTGTGATGGCTGAGAATGGCCATGAGTACAGATTGTGGGGAGAGTGCATAACATAAGAGAAAACTACTGTGTACTTAACATTTCCTTGTACCTTTTGCCCAGAGAAAACATAAGAAAAAGTTTTTTTTTCCCCTGTGAAACCAAATTTGAACACTACTGTACATTATGCTATTCAATTTTTGTCTTAATCTGCTATCAACATGCGACAAGTCATAGAATCATAGAATGGTTTAGGTTGGAAGAGACCTCAAGGATCATCCAGCTCCAACCCCCCGCCATAGGCAGGGACACCTCCCACTAGAGCAGGCTGCTCAAGGCCTCATCCAGCCTGGCTTTAAACACCTCCAGGGAGGAAGCATCCACAACCTCCCTGGGCAACCTGTGCCAGTGTCTTACCACCCTCACTGTAAAGAACTTCCTCCTAACATCCAGTCGGAATCTCCCCTCCTCCAGCTTAAACACATTCCCCCTCGTCCTAACATTACCAGACCTTGTCAATAGTCCCTCCCCAGCCTTCCTGTAGGCTCCCTTCAGATACTGGAAAGCCACTATAAGGTCTCCTCGAAGCCTTCTCTTCTCCAGGCTGCAGAGCCCCAACTCTCTCAGCCTGTCCTCATAGCAGAGCTGCTGCAGCCCTCTGAGCATCTTCGTGGCTCTCCTCTGGACTGGCTCCAGCAGTTCCATGTCCTTCTTGTGTTGGGGGCTCCAGAACTGCACACAGTACTCCAGGTGGGGTCTGAGGAGAGCAGAGTAAAGGGGGAGAATCACCTCCCTTGCCCTGCTGCCCACACTGCTCTTGCTGCAGCCCAGCACTCGGTTGGCTGTCTGGGCTGCATGTGCACACTGCAGGCTCATGTTGAGCTTTTTGTCGACCCAGACCCCCAGGTCCTTCTCCTCAGGGCTGCTCTCAGCCATTCATCACCCAGCCTGTATCTGTGCCTGGGATTGCACTGACCCAGGTGCAGAACCTTACACTTGGCCTTGTTAAACGTCATGAGGTTGGCCTGGGCCCACCTCTCCAGCCTGTCCAGGTCCCTCTGGATGGCAGGGGAAGGAAAGAAAGGAAGCCTAGTATGGAAGAAAATATGGAAGATAACTGGGTGCCTTTTAATTAAAAAGCAAGCAAAACGTCCTGCTTCTGTGTTTCATGGCCTGTATAGAACAAGTTTAAATGCTCCATTTAAGCCTTTCCATAAGATCACTTTCAAATAAGCCACAAGTCAATATTTTTCAGCTGGTAGCCAGACATTTGACCTATTTTGATTTTAGATGTTTACTTATTTAGAAAACCATACAGCTTTTCAATGATATAAATATTTTAACCAACTGTGCTCACTGCTCATTGAAGCTATCTCCACAGCAGAAAAAACTTAGTTACCTGGAAGACTTCTCAGATCAACTAACTTTATATCAGGGACAATAGTTGTGTTCCAACAGCAACCTCCTTCAGGCTTGGACATGGCAATAAGCTTCACGCCACTGCTTCATACAAACAGGCCCCTTCAAGCTTCACAATTACCTCCTGAATATATTGGACAATGTATGGATGACCTGGTCCATAGTTCATTACAAAGATACAGAGTTGTGGTGCTGAAGGATGTGCTTTAGCATCAGACTTTGTAAGAGATAGTGTTTGGAGTCAATGATCCTACCCTATAAAAAACAGAGCAACTTGCTCTTTTGCTCTACCTCCCTGCCTGCCAGGACCACCCTCCTGTTCCTGCTGCTCTTTGTTTTACCACATGGCCATCAATCCACGAGGCAAATGAAAAAACCCATTGCCATCAATCTGGTTGTGTGTATATAGAAGAGGAGGCTCAGGGGAGACCTTATTGCTGTCTACAACTACCTGAGGGGTGGTTGTAGCCAGGAGGAGGTTGCTCTCTTCTCTCAGGCGGCCAGCACCAGAACAAGAGGACACAGCCTCAAGCTACACCAGGGGAAATTTAGGCTTGAGGTGAGGAGAAAGTTCTTCACTGAGAGAGTCATTGGCCACTGGAATGGGCTGCCCAGGGAGGTGGTGGAGTCGCTGTCCCTGGAGCTGTTCAAGGCAGGATTGGATGTGGCACTTGGTGCCATGGTCTAGCCTTGAGCTCTGTGGTAACAGGTTGGACTTGATGATCTATGAGGTCTCTTCTAACCTTGGTAATACTGTGATATATATATATATTTGTATCTTGTTTTCCCTTCCCTATACCTCTTTGTAACTCCCCTACCTCAAATACCTTTTATTTATTGTTAAAGTTTTCTCTTTTCACTCCCAAATCAAAGTGAGACTATTTATTTGGGTGGGTTTTACCTTTTCCTCTCTACATCTAATTCCTTTTCTTTGAATAAAATGGGGGCAGAGGGAAAGGCATCCTACAAATTGTTATTGGTTCTATCAACTATATTTGAGCCTCTGGGAAATTTAAACTAGAACTGAGACACAGAGGTACATACTGGATCAGTTGGCAGAGAGGCATTTATATGTAAGAACTGGATGAAACTGGAGGTGGAATCAAGTATGGCAGGCAGAACTGCAGATGAAGCTCACCTCACTCAGGACTTTGATTGAAAGGATGCCCTTGACTAAGATATATCTTTTCAAAGTTGATCATGAAAGCCAAGTAACAGATGCCATGAGATGTTTCTGGGAGGGCTGTTGTGTTTCTGTATTACCTTTTACCTTGTCTATTTCTGTCTATAACTGTATATACTGTAAATATCTGCTTGTAAATTGTGCCAGCTGTAAATATAAGCTTCATTCATATTTCCAGAGCCGGCTGAGCCTAGTCTGGGTGATTTCTAAAGTGTGGGGGGCAGGGAACACCCAAAGCATCACACTAGGAAAAGAAATAAAAAGGAAAAAAAAAAAAAAGCCAGATGTCTAACTTCAGTGCAGAAAGCAGCACATATGCAAAAGACCAGCTTCAAACATAAGCAGGTAATGAAGGATGCTATTTCTGAGTTTCAATTTTATTTTTATCACCCACCTTCTGGGGCAGGAATTCCAAAGTGTTTGCGTAGAAATTTACCTTTTTAGTCTGTAATGATTAATAAGCAACAAAACATGACCTGACTGCTATCAGGATGAGCAAGTGGCCTACTTGCTATGGCTTTGACACTTAATGGTTTTTTTTCCCAATGCATAATGCAACAGCATTGATCTCGTTCAAATGATTACTTGTTTCAGCTGCTAACTTGCTGCAAAGCAGAATCTATTATGTATTAGCTACCTCCACCTTCCTAACACAAACAAAAGGGGGAAATCAGTGTGGTATTATCCAAGAGAGTAGCACATTTCCTAAGCACATGTCAATACAGTATCACAGATGGATATCCTTGCTAGAGATCATAGAATCAACCAGGTTGGAAGAGACCTCCAACATCATCCATTCCAACCTAGCACCCAGCCCTGGCCAATCAACTACACCATGGCACTAAGTGCCTCATCCACGCTTTGTTTGAACACCTCCAGGAACGGTGACTCCACCACCTCCCTGGGCAGCCCATTCCAATGCCAATCACTCTCTCAATGCCTAACTGGGGCTAATCTCAGCAACAGGCCCTATTTTATTGCACAATTGAATGCATTCTTATTGAATATTCCCTTGATCATTTGCAATTCAGTGTTCCACTTCCCAGTAAGACTTTCTTTTTAAGATTACTGGATTTTTTTGTTTAATCCATTCTTCAACAATTTCTTAACCAAAGCTAAGGCTTCTCTGACATTTTCAGGGAACTGCTTGAGTGAGTCCAGTGCAGAGCCACAAAAATGATTAAGTGAATGCAACATCTTCCTTACAAGGAGAGACCGAGGGAGCTGAGGCTCTTTAATTTGGAGAAGAGGAGACTGAGAGGTGATCTCATCCATATTTAGAAATACTTAAATGGTGAGCATCAAGAGGATGGCTTGATGCTCAGTGCACAAGGACTGTGCTCTGTGGACAAGGACTGTGGATCTGCTCAGTGGACAAGGACTGTGTTTCATTCTCAGGGGAAAAAAGACAAAAACAATACAGGAAGCAGAAATTAGTCAAAATCTGAACTGTGTTTCTTGGCAGTGTTGCAGCACAGCAGCAAACACCGCCCTTAGAAGTGGCTGATGAGCTTTCTTCAAGTTGTGCCAGGAGAATTATAGGCTGGATGTTAGGAGGAAGTTCTTCACAGACAGAGTGATTGGCATTGGAATGGGCTGCCCAGGGAGGAGGTGGAGTCACCGTCCCTGGGGGTGTTCAAGAAAAGCCTGGATGAGGCATTTAGTGCCATGGTCTGGATAGGGCTGCCTGATAGGTGGGGGAGGATGATCTTGGACGTCTCTTCCAACCTGGCTGATTCTATGATTCTATGATCTCTAAACTGTTTAGAGATGCAGAACAGTAGGAAAAATGTCAACAATTCATAGTCTTTCCCCCAAGGCAGACTTGAATAAAAGTGTGCACAGTGTGGGCATCTTCTATTTGTTTCCCAGTAGATCCCTACAGCGTCTACAGGCTTGTTGAAATATGTATATTAGATGCTAATCAACAAGCTTTCAGAAAGTGCAGAGGGAAATGAGCATTTATATTCCACTCAGCTACAGACATGGCCCTGCTTCTGCAGTGCCAGTACATATTGTGCTGATTTCAATCAATATGCCACAGTGTGAGGTCTTAGGCAACCATGACACTTCTTTATAAATAAGGAATTGAAATGTTGCTAAATGTGACAGGAAATATTTATAGCCCAGGAGAAGAAAGCACTACTATGAAAATAAACCTTCAATACTAAACTCCATTGTTCATCAGCAATCCAGTAAAAAGGGGAGTGAATAAGAATTTCCATTTAATTGCCTTTGAGAACACTCTAAATCAGGTTTTTTTAATTCCCTGCCCTGAGCATTCCCTCCAGGCACAGAAAACAGGGAAAGCTTGCAACACAGAGCACCACTTATCTACAACACAACTGATTAGCCTCCTCTGTTCAACATTAATATGGCAAAGAATTATTTCTGTAAGCAAGATAATTCACACATCATGAATCACAGAATTTCTTAGCTTGGAAAAGACCTTCAAGATCTTTGAGTCCAATCATTAATTTCACACTGACAAGTCCTTGACTAAACCAAATCCCTCAACACAACATCTAATCACTAGGAATCACTACAGTTGGAAAGGACCATCAGGATCATAGGATGTTAGGTTTTGGAAGGGACTCAAAGAGATCATTGAGTCCAACCCCCCTGCCAGAGCAGGACAATCCTATCTAACACAGATCACAATGGAAGACATCCAGACAGGCCTTGAAAGTCTCCAGAGAAGACGACTCCATGACCTCTCTGGGCAGCCTGTTCCAGTGCTCTGTGTCCCTTACAGTAAAGAAGTTCCCCCTTCTGTTGAGGCAGAACATTTGCTGCAACTTACACCCATTGCTCCTTGTCCTATCCCAGGGAGCAGTGAGCAGAGTCTGTCCCCCCCACTCCTGGCAGCCTTCAGACACTTATAAACATTTATCAAATCCCCTCTAAGTCTTCTCTTCTCCAGACCAAACAGCCCCAGGTCCCTCAGCCTCTCCTCATAAGCCATGCCTTCCTGTCCCCTAATCATCCTCATAGCCCTCTGCTGGACTCTCTCCAGCAGTTCCCTGTCCCTCTTCAACTGGGGAGCCCAAAACTGAACACAGTATTCAAGATGAGGTCTCACCAGGGCAGAGTAGAGGGAGAGGAGAACCTCCCTTGATCTGCTGGGCACACTCTGGATCACCCAGTCCAACTTTCAAAAGTTGCACTGATGTCTATAACGGTGCTTACAGGAGTTCACATCATTATCAGGCCAATCTCCAGCTATCACAAAATTCTAATTAAATGCAGTAAAAGTATTGCCAGGAAAGACATAGGAATGTCCTGGGTTAGGGTGGATCCCTCCCCTGGCAGAATAAACTCGCTACAACATAGAATTTTTTTGAAAGTAAGGGGAAAATGAAATAGTATTTCTTGTAGTTTAAATATCAATAATAATTGCTTGTAGACCTAACTGAACACAAGAAGACAGAAATGCTTCATTATTTGTTGTGAGACTGGTAAGAAACAGGGCTGTAGACTGCGTGCCTGCCACAGATGGAGAAAAATCCATTGTGCACCTTCAATAGTCACAGAATCATAGAATGGTTTAGGTTGGAAGGGACCTCAAGGATCATCCAGCTCCAACCCCCTGCCATAGGCAGGGACACCTCCCACTAGAGCAGGTTGCTCAAGGCCTCATCCAGCCTGGCCTTAAATGCCTCCAGGGAGGAAGCATCCACAACCTCCCTGGGCAACCTGTGCCAGTGTCTTACCACCCTCACTGTAAAGAACTTCCTCCTAACATCCAGTCTAAATCTCCCCTCTGCCAGTTTAAACCCATTCCCCCTCGTCCTGACATTACCAGACCTTGTCAATAGTCCCTCCCCAGCCTTCCTGTAGGCTCCCTTCAGATACTGGAAAGCCACTCTAAGGTCTCCTCAAAGCCTTCTCTTCTCCAGGCTGCAGAGCCCCAACTCTCTCAGCCTGTCCTCATAGCAGAGCTGCTCCAGTCCTTACTTGAAATCTCATTTTTAATGGCAGCATTGGGGCCTCTGGTGTTTTGGGTGCAAAACCTCCTGGAAACTCTGTATTGGTAAATGTAAAGCAAACTTTTGACTGAAATGGGGTGAAACTCTGTTGCAAAGCTAACTTCTAGGTTCTAAAATTTATGGTCATCTTTAGCAGTAGTGAACAACGAACAAAGCTGTGTATCTTGAGCTGTTTATATAAATGTGTGAATTCTCTTGAGAAGACTGTTACCATCTTACAACCTTAGAGATGGTGAGGTACTGAAATGTGTCCAGAGAAGGGTGATGAAGCTGGTGAGGAGCCTGGAGCACAGCCTTGTGAGGAGAGGCTGAGGGATCTGGGGGTGTGCAGCCTGCAGAAGAGGAGGCTCAGGCTGACCTTACTGCTGTCTACAACTACCTGAAGGGAGGCTGTAGCCAGGTGGGGGTTGGTCTCTTCTGCCAGGCAAGCAGCAACAGAACAAGGGGACACAGCCTCAAGTTGTGCCAGGGGAGGTCTAGGCTGGATGTTAGGAGGAAGTTGTTGGCAGAGAGAGTGATTGGCACTGGAATGGGCTGCCCAGGGAGGTGGTGGAGTCACCATGCCTGAAAGTGTTCAAGACAAGACTGGATGAGGCACACAGTGCCACGGTCTAGTTGATTGGATAGGGCTGGGTGCTAGGTTGGACTGAGATCTTGGAGGTCTCTTTCAACCTGGTTGATTCTACGATTCTAGTGCTAGAATATTTAACTTTTGGAGGCAGAACACACATTAGTTTTTAGAAAACAGCTATTAAAGCAAAGGCTTAAAAGGAGAAAGACAATTCAGAGATGACTGCTGCTTCAGGCATTTATAAAGCCTCATAAAACATGGAGTTAAAGCTGGAAAAATCACTAAATAAAAGTGTACCCTTCAGAACAAGAGGCCAAAATGACAGACCTCTCATTGACTTTCAAAGGAAGGTTTAATGAGAACGCTGCTAGTCATGGATTTACCGCTGGGAACTTTATTCTTCCATTAGCATTGATCAGTGCAATGCACACACCTGTTTCACACAATGCCCTTGCAGCTGGGTGCTCACTGCATGTGCTGGATAATCTCATGCTTCCAGACCAAGTGAGATTTTAACGCATATGCTGCTACCGATAATCACATTACAGCAACAGCTTGCCTACTTAACACCAAAAAAAGCCCAAACCCAACCAAAAACCCACAGCAAAGAGAGAACAAAAGAATGTGTATATGGTTAACACTCCAGGAGGAGTGTCCCTGAACTCGAAACCTGACCTCAGGTGGTCCTGACCCCTCCTCAGGGGTGGGTCTGGACACCCCCAGGTGAGGGTTAGCCCACTCCCCCTTCCTGTCCCTTAAAAGCAGGGGGACTTCCTGTTCTCCCTCTCTCTTGGACTCTCTCTCTCGAGCACTCAGAACACACACTGCATCTCTCCACACACATGTGGCCATCACCACCATCACAAACTCGGGTTGTATTCATACCTTTTTGTATTTGTTATCCTTTCCTTCCCTACACCTTTTGTAACCTCCCTACCTTTGATACCCTTTTTTTAAGTTATTGTTAAACTTGTTTTCCTTTTTAACTTCCAAAATCGAGTGACTGATTTATTTGGATGGGCTTACCTTTTCCTCTCACTTCCAAATCCTTTCTTTTGGGAAGGAGGAAGGGGAGAGGGAAGGGCAATTAATATAAATTGTCAGCAGTTCTATCAAAATTATTGTTGTCTCTGGAAATTAAAATTAGAACCCCAGACAGAATGGAATTGATGTAGATTGCCCCCAGTGTAATCCTTAGGGAGGTTTAATTCATTATGTACAGGGTGAAAAGAGGAAAAAAGAAGGCAAACAAACCAAATGAGGACAAGGACTTGTAATCATAGCTTTCTTAATAGCCTGAAACCATAGCCTGACTCACCAAAGAGCCCACACTTTAGCCCAGGGTATTTATTTCTGGGTAATACACTGCATTCTATCTCATGAGTCAGGATAATTTGCTCAAGTGAAAATTGCAAGCAAACTGGCACTTCTCCAAGTGCTACTACCTTCACACCAAATGTGTCTGTCTAAAGCCAACCTGACACAATAAACTGAACAAGGCAGACTCTGCCCCATGCCATGCATTTCATAGAATCAACCAGGTTGGAAGAGACCTCCAAGATCATCCAGTCCAACCTAGCACCCAGCCCTGTCCAGTCAACTAGACCATGGCATTAAGTGTGCACTTCTGTACCTACTTATCTTAGTTCAGCAAGGCTCCAGACTGATCAGGCTCCCATGTGTCACCCCAACACAGGCAAAAGGCAAACAGTCCAACCACACTTTAGCTTTATAAGCAGGAAACCTTTAGCTTTATAAGCCACTTGTCCAGGCATAGTTCTCCCAGTGCTTTTGCCTAAGGACTCAACTGTCCCTAGCACTACTTTTACTGCATGAACAAAAAGGAATGCAGCTGCATTAAGGGTGGGATTTGAAAGCCCCATGCAAACCAGCAAGATCAGCAATCATCAGGCAACATCCACCGTTCCAAGCTGTTCTTATAGGGTGGGCCCATCTTGCCTTGGCCAAAACCTTAAGGAGTTCTCAGCCTTGTACTCTAATACAGTGTTAAATACAGAATGCTGCCTGATGAGAACTCCCATTTGTGAAATAAGCTGTCTCCCAGCAAGCCATCTCCAAAGGATAACAAGTTTAAGAGGATAATATGGTTTTGCTCTATCAGCAGCTTTGTCTCAGGGTGACCTGTAAAATAATTACTCGAGCCTATGCAAATCAAGCATCCACAAGCTACCTGATTCTACTGAGAAAGTGACCATAGCTTTCTCAGTAGCCTGAAACCATAGCCTGACTCACCAAAGGGCCCACATTTTAGCCCAGGGTATTTATTTCTGGATAATACACTGCGTTCTGGCTCATGAATAGAGTAGAATCAACCAGGTTGGAAGAGACCTCCAAGATCATCCAGTCCAACCTAGCACCCAGCCCTATCCAGTCAACTAGATCATGGCTCTAAGTGCCTCAGCCAGTCTTTTCCTGAACACCCCCAGGGACGGTGACTCCACCACCTCCCTGGGCAGCCCATTCCAATGAGTAAGGATAATTTGCTCAAGTGAAAATTGCAAGCAAACTGCAAACAGTTTTAACAACTGGCTTTTGAAATTCAGCAAAACCTGTCCATCTCAGCTCTTCCAGAGGGAGTCCTGTTTTCAAAGAGGCTTTCAAATTACTTTTCCAGCATCATCAGGTTTTTCCTTTTGGAGTCTTCCTTCTCACTACAGCAGTTTTTGTGGAATGGAAAGTCTTTTTTCTTCCCTTGACACCCATCTGCAGGAGCGAAGCCCATCCTCTTACAGAGCAGAGGATCAGCAACACAGACAGGAGAACACCACTGTCAGCAGCCAGCAAGGGAGTGCTTAGCTAGTAAGCTAAATCTGTCGTGGCACCAGATGCTGGAGTTTTCCTTTTCTTTTCCAGAAAGGAAGCTTTCACACACCTCTGAAACCAATACTTAACAAATTGTGAAGGAATGTATTGCAGTATGAGTCAGGTGGCCACTTGCACAGCTGCAACATCACAACATAAATATCAATGCCTTCCATAAATGATAAAGGTGGAGGGTTTCCTGCTTTTCTGAAGAGATTTTAAACAGAAGTAGTAAGAGTAGCACAAATGAAGTACAAAAGAAAATACAGACACGTGCTCACACACACCCCATAAGAAACTGCACAAGAGAGGTTAAAAGGAAAGTTAGAAGTTACTTGGTATAGAGTCCCATATATGTGATTTCCTGTAACTGAAAAGGAAGAACAAACTGACCTGAAGATAGAGTGTCAAGATAATGAAGAACAGGACTATAGCCATAAAATATCCAGATAAGGAAAATGAGAACTGTGAAACTCAGGATTTTTCTGGTGGAATTAAACAAATGATGAAGCACAAAATCAAACCTACCACCCACTCCTTGAGTACTGTGTCCAGTTCTGGGCTCCTCAATTCAAGAGAGATGTTGAGACACTGGAATGTGTCTAGAAAAGGGTGACAAAGCTGGTGAGGGACCTGGAACACAAACTGTATGAGGAGAGGCTGAGGGAGCTGGGGGTGTGCAGCCTGCAGAAGAGGAGGCTCAGGGCAGACCTCATTGCTGTCTACAACTACCTGTAGCCAGGTTTGGGTTAGTCTCTTCTGCCAGGCAACCAGCAACAGAAGAAGGGGACACAATCCCAAGTTGTGGTGGGGGAGGTCTAGGCTGGATGTTAGGAGGAAGTTGTTGCCAGAGAAAGTGATTGGCATTGGAATGGGCTGCCCAGGGAGGTGGTGGAGTCGCTGTCCCTGGAGGTCTTCAAGAAAAGCCTGGATGAGGCACTTAGTGCCATGGTCTGGTTGACTGGAAAGGGCTGGGTGCTAGGGTGGACTGGATGATCTTGGAGGTCTCTTCCTTCCTGGTTGATTCTGTGATTCTTGCACATACATCTAATCACACATCAGCACTGATGATTTCAGAATACTCCAGGAAATGAAGACAGACTTTTTTTATTTAGAAGACTGCCCAAAGCCCTTTGGCTGCTCTGAAAATAGCAACTCATAGTGTGTTTTTTTTCAAGGCTACCCAATCCATTTTTCCTAACATGCTCCAAGCAATTTTATGAAATCTTGTTCAGCATGAACAGTGCTGCAGCTGGGCCAGACACGTGTGGCATGCCATCTCACAGCTGACAAACACAGGCACATGGGGAAGCTGTTCCCAGAGAGATAAGAGGAACAGTAATAAAAGGGAGAGGAATCAAGGATCTAGAACATAGCAGGTGGAAGGAAGTGTTTCTCCCCCTCTATTCCGCCTCTGGTCAGACTCGACCTGGAGTACTGCATCCAGTTCTGGAGCCGCTATTACAAGAGGGATGTGGAGATGCTGGAGCATGTCCAGAGAAGGGCCACGAGGATGCTCAGAGGGCTGCAGCAGCTCTGCTATGAGGACAGACTGAAAGAGTTGGGGCTGTGCAGTCTGCAGAAGAGGAGATGCCCAGGTGACCATCCTGTGGCCTTCCAGGATCTGAAGGGGGCCTACAAAGATGCTGGGGAGGGACTTTTTAGGCAATGAGGGGGCAAGGAAAAGAAATGAAGAGAAGAGAAAGAGAAAAAAAAAAGAGAGGAGAGAGAAAAAAAAAGGGAGGAGAGAGGGAGAGGGAAAAAAAAGAGAGGAGAGAGAGAGAGAAAAGAAGGGGGGGGGAGAGAGAGAGAAGGAGAGGGGAGG
>WAAF01014670.1:92375-106427 GCA_013400475.1 Tricholaema leucomelas
AAAAAAAAAAAGGAAGGAGAGAGAAAAAAAAAAAGAGGGGGGAGAGAGGAAAAAAAAAAGAGAGGAGAGAGAGGGAAAAAAAAAAAGAGAGGAGAGAGAAAAAGAGTGCTGAGAACAAGCAAAAGTAGACAGATTTCATCTTGTGGTACCTTAATGAAATTTGCTGCTCTTAAGACTGAGACTATGTGCTCAATGCAGAGCAAGATTTTGTATGTCCTGAACTATACTGATTAGACTAAATTTTTGCAACAGTTATTAAAACTTAGATGATTCTTACCTGTAACTTCAGATACTGGAAATGTTTCCTATGAAACAAGATTTTAAATGGTGGCACAGATAAGGGCATCTCTAATGAGAATGTTTTTATTAAGAAGTTGTTTATCAGTTTCCTTGTAGAGAGGTTACCTATGACAGACATCCTGATTTTAGAAACAATGATCTCTTGCTGTGATAAACAGCAAGTACCTGGAAACACAGTACTCATGTGTTGCAAGTGCTTTAATTATTTAACCAATTCAGGAAGTTCTGTGAAATAAATGCTATCTTCCTCTTCCAATGAGAGACCTCTTCCAAAGACATGCCCCTTCAGGTTTTCTACACTAAGTTCCTGTACTGTGATGGATGGTTGTCGAGTTGGCCTCTCTTCTAGGCTGCGTGGGAGAGGGAGAGACAGCAGGCTTACACCAATGTGATGCATAATGGTCAATCTGTTTCTTGAAGCTAACCCTGATACCTATATAGTGGAGTTCAGCAGAGGGGCCTGTACTTTTGATAGGCTTACATAGGCAGGAATGGGCTGTCCACATGCACAGAGGCAGACCTGACCAACTACTCCCCTTAATCCCCCTTTGCAGCAACTTAGCCACAACATTGCTTGGCTGACCAGTCTGGCTCCTCACACAGCTCAGCTACAGATAGCAGCTTCTCTGCCAACCTCCCAAGTCCACTTTCCTGCAGCTGTGCCTCCTTAGCAGAATGACCTAAGTCTGTTCAGCTACTCAGCCTGTTCTTTTCACTTCAGTTCTGCTCAAACCCCGACAGATGGTCTATAGACAAAGTGATGAAAATAGAAGGGAGAAACCGAACAAACCAAACCAATGAATCAACCAGTCTGATGGCACATTTAGACTGCAAGAAACACTATTTCATTGATCTTTTCTTTTAGAACTGAGTCCACAGAATTGTTCCCAGAAGTATACAAGCTGGATTTGTTCAGCCTTGAGAAAAGAAAGTTCACGGGAGACCTTATCACTGTGTTCCAAGATTTAAAGGGTGTCTACAGAGAAGACAGAGACTCTCTTTCTTAAAAACATGGAGAATATTAGCATTAAGAGTCTTTGGACACTGTGGCATATGTGAGAAGCCAAACCCAAAAGCTGAAAAATAAGATTAAAATGCTGAGAAGAGCATTAACCACAACAACCTGAAGACCTGGGAAAGGAATTACAGAAATTGCAACAGTAGGTTGAGGAATACAAAGCTAAGGAATGTAATGCAATAGCAGAAAGGTTGTGAAGAGCAACAGTTATTAAGAGATGCCCAAAAAAAAGGATGGTTCATCAGAAAAAAAGGTAGCCATCTTTTTTAAAAGAGGGGACAGAAGAATGAAATGGAAAAAGACCAAGAAAAAAAGTGAATGACAGGCTGCTGGAGGTAGAGAAGAATTAAATGGAGGCTACCGAGCATATACTGGGTAATAAGCAAATACCAACTTGTAATGGTTTAAAGCAAAACTATCAGGTTAACCTGCCTGCTCCCCCAAGGCAGAAGTAAAGAGAAAGTAACACACAAAAAGGCAGAGTTGAGATAATGAGATTAGAGTTTACAGAATAAATAAGATAACATAAATGCACAACGACCTTAGCTAATAATCTAATAATACACTGCATGATTACAATGCATGATCACCTTAGCTTAGCCTAGCTGCAGAAAAAGCTCAGGGAAATGCAGAAGGAGAAAGCAAACCAACCAAAAACCAAACCCCCACAACACACCAACATAGAATCACAGAATCAATCAGGTGGGAAGAGACCTTCAAGATCATCCACTCCAACCTATCACCCAGCCTTATCCAGTCAACTAGACCATGCCACTAAGTGCCTCAGCCAGGCTTTTCTTCAACACCTCCAGGGACAGTGACTCCACCACCTCCCTGGGCAGCCCATTCCAATGCCAATCACTCTCTCTGGGAAGAAGAGGTGGCTAACATCCAGCCTATACCTCGCCCCTGCCACACCTTGAGACTGTTCTGTTGCTGGCTGCCTGGCAGAAGAGACCAACCCCACCTGGCTACAGCCTCCCTTCAAGTAGATGCAGACAGCAATGAGGTCAGCCCTGAGCCTCCTCTTATGCAGGCTGCACACCCCCAGCTCCCTCAGCCTCTCCTCACAGGGCTGTGCTCCAGGCCCCTCACCAGCTTTGTCACCCTTCTCTGGACACATCCCAGGATCTCACCATCTCTCTTGAATTGAGTAGCCCAGAACTGGACACATAAAAGAAAAGCAGCAGCTACCTCTACCCCACTGCCACTTGTCTCACTGCCATCTCTGCAGAAAAGAGCCAACAGCCAAAAAACCTGGAACCCAGAAGCAGTAACCAGAACAGGAAGCCTCTCATGTTACAGTTTGAACTTCAAGCTCCACAATACTTTTCTCCAGCCAGCATTTTGATTTTGAAGCTGGCACAAGGCAGGACAGTATGTCTAGCAGCAGACTAAAACTCAACCTGTGACATAGCTTCAGAAAGTTTGCAAGGAAAACAGGCACAATACCAGCTACAAAAGTTGAGGGAAATTCAAACAACTGGAAAAGAAACTTCTAGTGTCACTTATATTTTGCAGGAGTTTGCATGTCCTGAAGCATATAGTTGTGATGGTTTGGGTATCCCCTGTGCCCCACACTTTAGAAATCACCCAGACTAGNAGCACATGCTTTCCCCTGCACACCATTGAAAAAGAAATAAACCAAAGGCAAAAAACTTTGTGATGGAGCAAATTATTACACACTGAGAGCAAAAGATCAAGAGCAAAGCAGAAATGAGCAAATTATTACTGAAGTGACCTTAGATGCCAGTTAAGTTAGAACTGCACTGAATTACATTAGCTGTTTAAGCAGGGAGACACAAGTGATTTTCAATGGAAGGGTAAAATACAGAACAAAATCAAATTGCCCAAGCAGCCAGAATGGTAGATGACAGAGTTGTACTTAATGCAGAAGCACAAGCTAATCCAATAACTTAAGAAAGAGCTAATAAGATGGACTTGATGAGACTTGCAGTACTTTAAAGGCTTTGCTATATTATCAAGAATTCCTTAACGTTATATATCCTTCAGATCTCTCATTTTCTTACTGTTTGTCACCAAAAAGAGAAGCTACTGGGAGCTGCAGCTGCATTTTTGCTTGAGAACATGAAGGAACATAATTATGATGAAGATAGCTTCAAATTAGTAGTCTATGAAGGATAAAGTCACCTTTCAAAGGGGATGCTTGCTCCATCATGAAACAGTAGGCAGCTGGGGTGGGTATGCAGATAATTTCTGAGGAAATAAAACATTTTACCGGAAGACAGGGGAGAATTTCTGCATGCTTTTTTAATAAGGATGGAAGAGAGCCTGTTTAGGAGTAACCTCTTACAATGAAGACCCAGGGAGTCAAGTGACATTAATGCATGAGGAAGAAACCAGAATAAAAAGAAGTGGACATCTTCTAACCTGCATTAAAAAACTAATGTGCTAGTTTGAAGCTAGCTGGAATATTTTGGTGAGAAGAATTATAGGCTGTGAACAGGAAACAATGGTGATGTTTACTTCACTCATAGGCTTGCTGAGATGTGTAAAAACCAGAACACAGACATAGACAACAGAGTTGCTCTCTGGAAGTGGATATCTTCTAACCTGCATTAAAAGACTAATGTGCTAGTTTGAAGCTAGCTGGAATGTTTTGGTGAGAAGAATTATAGGCTGTGAACAGGAAACAATGGTGATGTTTACTTCACTCATAGGCTTGCTGAGATGTGTAAAAACCAGAACACAGACATAGACAACAGAGTTGCTCCCTGGTTTTGGCTTCCTGTACTTCTCTCCCTAACCTGCTGTC
Source organism: Tricholaema leucomelas (assembly GCA_013400475.1). Lineage (NCBI taxonomy): Eukaryota > Metazoa > Chordata > Aves > Piciformes > Lybiidae > Tricholaema lacrymosa > Tricholaema leucomelas. The sequence goes on from WAAF01014670.1 coordinate 96,470, forward strand.
TGTGTAACTAATCCCTCTGCTTCCTAATCCCCCTGGCCAACTCTCCAAACTCACCTCGAATGTAAGGCAAAGTCTGGGATAAGGTAGAAGGGAAGAAAGGAGGTGGAAGGGTGGTTGGGAGCCTCTCCTGGGGACTCTGGTTTATGGGAGAGGTGTTGTGTTTCTGTATTACTTTCTTAACTTGTATATTTCTGTTTATATCTGTATATATATTGTAAATATCTGCTTGTATATCATGCTAAGCTGTAAACATAAAGCTTCATCTTAATGTCCAGATCAGCTGAGTCTAGTCCGGGTGATTTCTTGGTGGGGGGGAGGGGTTAACACATCACAACTAAACATGTCCAGAAAGCAGGGGGTGGTGCAAAATCTGAAACCAAATTGGAATGGGAAGAAGGTACACATGAGATAAGAAACCAGCACTTCCTGAGTATAAATCAGATCTCATCAACAGGTCTCACAGAAAAGAGTTCCAAGTCAAGCCAAAGAAAAAAAGAACCCAGGAGACTGTAAACTCAGGAACTAACTTCCTGTGTAACCACACTCATTTCACATCACCTTTTTGTGTGCATCAGTCCACCTCTACACTACCTAAGTTAATTATTCATTAACTAGTAAAATCTATTAGATATCTGGAACTTATAGATACCACTTTGATAAGAATAAACAGCAGCATGCTGACAAGAAAATGGTGTTCATTTTGTCAGGAGGACGGCGGACACAGATGAGTATTTGTTGTATATACTGAGTAGATACCACAACGATCAACACTTTGAACATCATCACATCATAATAATGTTTTCCAGTACTGAAGCCCCCAGCCAGCACTTTCAAAGACTGTCAATTATCTATATTTATACAACTCAAAGGCCTTTGAATCTTAAAAGGCAGGGAGTCAGTGGTTTCTAAATATCAAGTCCCCCTTATAGCCTAGTTTCAAATGAGGCTCTCATAAGTAATTTATTACTGTTGTTATTTTGGAAACTTCCTGGAAAGATTCATTCTAGTTCGTATTTCCCCCTCAAAAATGGGACAAAAAGCCTTCTGTAAATCTAGGACATTTCATATTTTTAAATGCAATGAGCATGTTAACATTTCAGGTTGAAGAGCAAGGAGTCTGGGATCTGAGAAAGGGAAAGAATCCAAATCTCTTCCCTACAGTTGTCTTTGACAATACAGGGCTGTGTAGGCATTTCCTTGCTTCTCAAAATGGGGGATACTATTTATCATATTTTCATAGAATCAACCAGGATGGAAGAGACCTCCAAGATCACCCAGACCAACCTTGCACCCAGCCCCAGCCAATCACCTAGGCCATGGCACTAAGTGCCTCATCCAGGCTTTCCTTGAACACCTCCAGGGACAGCAACTCCACCACCTCCCTGAGCAGCCCATTCCAATGCCAATCACTTTCTCTGCCAACAACTTCCTCCTAACATCCAGCCTAGACCTCCCCTGGCACAACTTGAGACTGTGTCCCCTTGTTCTGTCNGCTGGCTCATCTTCAGCCTACTATCCACCAGTACCCCCAAGTCCCTTTCTTCCTGGCTGCTCTCCAGCCACTCTGTCCCCAACCTGTAACACTGATTGGGGTTGTTGTGGCCAAATTATAGAACCCTGCACTTGGCCTTGTTCAATCTCATCCCACTGGCCTCTGCCTACCCATCCAGCCTGTCAAGGTCCCTCTGCATGGCTCTTCTACCTTCCAACAGATCCACACCTGCTCCTACCTTAGTGTCTTCTGCAAACTTACTGATGATGACTTTTGGTGATGATGATGATTTTGCTGTTTAACTTATCAAGTTGGATTTGATAGTGCTACTGTCTTAAATCCTGCTGCTTTAGTTTTCTATGCAGCTTTTGTTAAGGACAGGTCCAAAAGAAACTTTTTAATTCTGCTTTTAAACAGACACAAGCTACAAGCACCACTAATTGCCACAGAAAGTAATTACACATGTATGCATTTCATAAGAACAGTTATATGCTCCTTGTTAAGTGAGTTGACAAAAAATCAGGACCTTTATACTAACTTTGTAAGTGGTTTGTGTATCTTCAAATCATCAACTGATGCTAGAATTGTATATTGGTCTTGACTTGTCAGAAGGCTTCAGAAAAATACACATAAATATTTTAATTCATGTACCAGAAAGGATGGAAATGCTACCACAACTCTCCATTGAAACCATTGTGGTCCAAGTAGGTAAAACCGTGACAGTAAAATTACACAGCCAAGAGCACTGCTGAAATTGCCATTTGCTTTGCAGAAAATACCCATGGTTTTCATCCAAAGTACTGCAGATATGTCTGAGGGGTGGGATGTCATCCAAAGAGACCTGGACAAGCTGGAGAGGTGGGACCAAGTGAACCTCACAAGGTTCAACAACACCAAATGCAGGGGTCTGCATCTGGATCAGAACAACCCTCACTATCAACACAGGCTGCAGAGGAGGTGATAGAAAGTAGCTCTGCAGAAATGGATTTGGGACAAGAAGCTGGACATGAGCAGACAGTGTGCACTTGCAGCACAGAAGGTCAGTTCTGGGCTGCATTGAAAGATGCATGGCCAGCAGATCCAGAGGGGCAATTCTGCCACTCGACTCTGGTAAGATCTCAGATCGAGAACTGCATCCAGCTCTGGAGCCCGTAGTACAGGAAGGACATGGACCTGATGGATGAGGTCCAAAGGAGGGCCATGAAAACCATCAGGCAATTGGATTGAAAACAGGGTGAGGGAGCTGGGGTTGTTCAGCCTGGATAAGAAAGGGCTCTGGAGAGACCTAATCGCCACAAGAAAGATGGAGAGAGGCTGTTTACAAAGGCTGTAGCAATAGGTGAGGTGCAGTGGTTTTAAACTAGAGAAGAGTAGATTTAGATTGGATGTTAGCAACAAGTTCTTTACCATGATGGTAGAAGAACACTCAAATAGGTTGTGCAGAGGTAGCTGAGGCTCCATCCTTGGAGATGTTCAAGGTGAGCCTCGACAGGACTCTAGGCAAGCTGATCCAGGTGAGGATATCTCTGCTTACTGCAGAGAGGCTTGGACTAGATGACCTTTACAGGTCACATCCAAGCCAAACCATTCTCTGATTCTAGATGTCGACTGTGGCTATGACTCAAACCGTAACAGCGCATTTCTGCACACAGAATTCAGATTGGCAAATCCCTATTAGAGAGAGCAGTTTTGAGAGAAACTAATTGGATTTTGAGCTGTTAAAACCCTGACACCGAGTGATGGTCTGGCTGCTTGCCCTATTATTTCTGCTGAACCAGAAAGAAAGCCTTATGTTAATAACAGTACATTACTAGAGGCATTTTAAGATAAGATACTCTCCTGTAACAAGCAGCATGCATTAGTGCAACGTGAATGCACTTTACAATGGCCCTGAAAATCAGCCTATGAAGGTGCACTAAAAAGCCAGCACTAGTGACATTCAAGCTGTTGTTTATTGCAAAGGACTGTGTTAAGTTAGAAGGCTTCCCAACTTGTATAAAAGAATGCTCAAACACAACCAGTAACTGGTGCAAAACCAGAAATCAAAAACAAAAGTGAGCTGGGAACAGGACAGAAAAAGCCTGATGATATTTCTCTGTGTGGTCCCACCTGCTTTTATAGAATCAGAATCACAGAATCAGTCAGGGTTAAAAGGGACCACAAGGAGGGGTTCCAACTCCTCGGCCATGGGCAGGGACACCCTAACCTAGATCAGGCTGGCCACAGCCTCATCCAGCCTGGCCTTAGACACCTCGGGGGGTGGGGCCTCAACCGACTCCCTGGGCAGCCCATTCCAGGGGCTCACCAGTCTCGTGCTCCAGCACTTCCTCCTCACATCCACTCTGAACCTACCCATCTCCAGCTTTGCTCCATTCCCCCAGTCATGTCACTCCCTGACAGCCTAAAAAGTCCCTTTCAATACTTCCAAGTACCAATTTGTGTGCATATGTAGGGATATGCAGAAAGCATAAAGAACAGGAGTATTTACTGCAGGGAGAGGCTGCAAAGACATTTAGGTAGTCAGATCAGAGCAAAACTAGAAGTGGGTTGATTCAGATTGGATATTAGGAAGAAGTTCTTCACCATGAGAGTGAGCCTTGAGCTCTGTGGTAACAGGTAGACGATCTATGAGGTCTCTTCCAACCTTGGTGATACTGTGATCTTGTACTCTACTGACCTAGGGGAGGGAGATGGGGATGGAAGATTGCTTAGAACTCTCCCCCCTGCTTGGATTTTGTCCAAGTTGCCAGGCTGTGGTACAATGTAGCCTAAAGAGATACTAAAGAATATTTTCCATGCATATATTAAGATGGATTGCTTTAACTTCTTTTGGAGGGGGGAAAAAACCCACCATCATATGGCTTATCTACAGAGCAACCACATTTCACAAGTTGTACCCTGCCCATTTCGGGCTAATGTTACGGTTGATGGTGCTCACTTTTCTACTTGATTTGCTTCACTCCGTTAGAAAATACATTTTTCAATAAAAGGGAAAAAAAAAAAAATCACCTCAGCAATTTTTTTTTCCCCTCCCACTCACTCCCCTACACAATTTATTCATCTAGCAGTGCTGGAAATTCAGCAGGGAATTACCAGCCTTCTGTTCAGTAACACAGACCAGCTCCAGGGATACAAGAGAGGGAAAAAAAAGAGATGCTAAATGGCAGAAAAGAAGATGAGACAGAAAGAAGATTATTTTATCTACTGATAAATGCCACAGAAATAAGATAACCTAAATGCTACAGAAATAAGACAACCTGGCACCTAAGTGAACGAGGTAGTTCAATAAAGAGGGGCTCTGCATGGCTTTAGATATCAAAGCAATTGTCCTGAACTAAACAGGCTATAAATAGCTTGTTACATGTCTTTGTGCAGTTAGTCCCACTAAAGGAAGACCCAGCACGGCTACAGCCTGAATTGTGCTGGGGGAGGAAGGCCAGCCTGTGCTATCTGCCAGCCCCCAGCGTTCCAGCTGGTGCCACGAATGTGGATGAACTCAGGAGCACACAGATGGATGAGAAGGTACAAGGCCAGCTGTTCAGCTCTCAAGCAAGAAAAATGTTTAATGCAAGAGCAAGTCACTGAATCAAAAGTAGCTGAGTAAGATACCTCCTCAGATGGTTACAGGAGAGCCATGGCCCAAGGAAATCATTAACCTATGGCACTGGGAAAAGCTACAGCTACCAAGAATGCTCTTCTGGTGCCAAAAATGCACATGATGTGTTACCCACCAAAAAACTAACAAAACCTGGCACATGACATGAATACTCTCATAGTTCTCTGCTAGGATGTCTGGGTGAAGAAGGCTTGTTTGTTCTTGGTTTGGGGTTTCTGTTTGTTTCCTTGGGAATTTAGAATTTTAAAGCTTAAAATTATCCCAGTGACAAAAAGGATCCCTAAGAGATATATTGTGACCAGCACAAAAGCCTTATATAGTTCAAAGAGAGAACATTCCAATACCAACCTGCAGCAGTGAAATGGGGTCCATGAGAACATGTCTCTAACAGCACACAACAAAGTGAGGCACAAAACACCACTATGTGCCATAGAGATGCACAGTTATCCATCAACAAACTGGCTCAGGCACTAGAATGAGCGGGAGCACATCGGCATGGTGCACAGCTTGGGCCACTCACAGCGAATTAGCTGCCTGATGGAGTGCCATACATGTGCTACTCTCCCAGGCTTTCAGTCCATATTGATCTCTCTATGTGCCACTTCCTTCTGAAAACGTACCTACCGTTACACATGGACAACCTCTTCCAACTGATGTGGGAAAGGAAGTCACCTCAATGGATATGCAAAGACATGTACAGCACCAGTGTACTTAAAAGCCAAGGGTGCATAAAACAAGCCTAAAAAAAAGTCTGCTTTCCCCTATTTTCATAAACTCATAGAATCAACCAGGATGGAAGAGACCTCCAAGATCACCCAGTCCAACCTAGCACCCAGCCCTACTCAATCACCTAGGCCATGGCACTAAGTGCCTCATCCAGTCTTTCCTTGAACACCTCCAGAGATGGCGACTCCACCACCTCCCTGGGCAGCCCATTCCAACGCCAATCACTCTCTCTGCCAACAACTTCCTCCTAACATCCAGCCTAGACCTCCCCTGGCACAACTTGAGACTGTGTCCCCTTCTTCTGTTGCCGGTTGCCTGGCAGAAGAGACCAACCCCCACTTGGCTACAGCCTCCCTTCAGGTAGTTGTAGACAGCAATGAGGTCACCCCTGAGCCTCCTCTTCTCCAGGCTAAACACCCCCAGCTCCCTCAGCCTTTCCTCACAGGGTTATGCTTCAGGCCCCTCACCAGCTTCATTGCCCTTCTCTGGACATGTTCCAGTATCTCAACATCTCTCTTGAATTGAAGAGCCCAAAACTGGATACAGAACTCAAGGTGTGGCCTGACCAGTGTTGAGTACAAGAGAAGAATAACCTCCCTTGTCCTACTGGCCACACTATTCCTGATCCAGGCCAGGATGCCATTGGCTCTCCTGCCCACCTGGGCACACTGCTGGCTCATCTTCAGCTACTATCCACCAGTACCCCCAGGTCCCTTTCTTCCTGGCTACTCTCCAGCCACTCTGTCCCCAGCCTGTAGCACTGCTTGGGGTTGTTGTGGCCAAAGTGTAGAACCCTGCACTTGGCCTTGTTAAATCTTACCCCATTGGCCATTTCAAGATAGCAGTTGCTACCTTAAATCATTACATGAGCAGAAAAGTCTCCCAGCAAGCTGATTTTGGTTTAGAAAGGCTGATGTACAAATTATTCCATTTTTACCAGCAGAAAACCTCAGGCAAAACAGGTTGCCCTGGAAAAGTCAACTAAGCCAGTTCTGTCAAGGTAGAACAATCAGTCACTGAAGATGAGTACACCTGAAGCCTTCTTCATTTACCCTGCTAAAGAAAATAGGGATATAACCTACTTTTAGCTCTGCTTGGTATATTGCTCCCCTTCACACTCACAGATGTTCCCAGGTTCTTGAGTCGACTACATTCTTACAGAGCTCAAGACAAAGGGATATATGGACTGTGAGATGCCTATCCCCAAGAAAGCAAATGCATCCATCTATCCATGTGAAATAATTGTTGCTATAGAGCAGTTGAAGGTAGTGGTAATGTAAAAAAAGATAATTTCTAGCTGTGTTTCAAAGAAATCTTTTCCAGCTACTTGCAGAAAGACTAGACAGAAGGTGTGAATTAAGCCAGGCAATTGCTGCTCCTATATCAGGAAGTATTCCTACCAAAAAAAATGGATTTCACAGTCATATGAACTTCATATAACACAAGAAAGTAGAACATCTGCTCATGTTTTATATATCTCCATTGCTTACTGAAAACTAAAGAGTGGCTGTTAACAGCTCCATGTCCAAGTGGAGGCCAGTGACAAGTGGACTCCCTCAGGGGTCAGTCCTGCGACCAGTCTTGTTCAGCATCTTTGTTGGTGCCACGGACAGAGGCATTGAATGCACTCTCAGCAAGTTTGCTGACAACACCAAGCTGTGTGGTGCAGCAGACAGACTGGAGGGCAAGGGATGCCATCCACAGAGACCTGGACAGGATGGAGAGGTGGGCACAAACCAATCTCATGAGGCTCAACAAGACCAAGTGCAGGGTCCAGCATCTGGGTCAAGGCAACGCCAAACACAAATCCAGGCTGGGCAGTGACTGTCTGCTGGAGAGCAGCCCTGAGGAGAGGGACTTGGGGGTGCTGGTGGGCAAGAAGCTCAACATGAGCCAGCAGTGTAACCGTGCAGCCCAGAAAGCCAACCAGAGCCTGGGCTGCGTCAGGAGAAGTGTGGCCAGCAGGTCAGGGGAGGCGATTCTCCCCCTCACCTCTGCTCTGGTGAGACCCCACCTGGAGTACTGCATCCAGTTCTGGAGCCCCTATTACAAGAGGGATGTGGAGATGCTGGAGCGTGTCCAGAGAAGGGCCACAGGGATGCTCAGAGGGCTGCAGGAGCTCTGCTGTGAGGACAGACTGAAAGAGTTGGGGCTGTTGAGTTTGCAGAAGAGGAGGCACCCAGGTGACCTTCATGTGGTCTTTCCAGTATCTGAAGGAGGACAAAGAGCTGGGGAGGGACTGTTTAGGGTCTCAGGGAGTGCCAGGACTAGGGGGAATGGAGCAAAGCTGGAGATGGGGAGGTTCAGACTGGATGTGAGGAGGAAGTTGTTCAGCATGAGAGTGGTGAGAGGCTGGAATAGGTTGCCCAGGGAAGTGGTTGAGGTCCCATCCCTGGAGGTGTTTAAGGCCAGGCTGGATGAGGCTGTGGCCAGCCTGATCTAGGGTAGGGTGTCCCTGCTCATGGCATAGGGGTTGGAACTAGATGATCCTTGTGGTCCCTTCCAACCCTGACTCATTCTATGATTCTATCTCCTATATATTGCCTTTGTTAAAAAAATATATTTAAGCCACAGAATTTGGAGATTTCAGAGAATTAATCTAGGTAAGCAATTTCCTTCCTTTACCTTCTTCCAGATCCCTATAAGAACTTTGCTTATGAAGTGAATTTAATCATACCAATATTGAGTCCACAACTTGTTTAGTGAATTTACCTACCTTGGTTAGAAATTAATTTAATTCTCCCAATATTGAGACTATACCTTGCTTAGTGAATTTAACTCTGCCAGTATTGACTCTATACCTTGGTTAGTGAAATTACCTACCTTTGTTAGAAGTGAATTTAATTCTACCAATACTGAGTCTATGAGAGGCTGAAGGAGCTGGGGTTGTTTAGCCTAGAGAAGAGGAGGCTCAGGGCAGACCTCATTGCTGTCTACAACTACTTGAAGGGAGGTTGTAGCCAGGTGGGGTTTGGTCCTTCTCCCAAATAACCAGCAACAGAACAAGGAGACACAATCTCAAGTTGTGCCAGGGGAAGTATAGGCTGGATGTTAGGAGGAAGTTCTTCTCAGAGAGTGATTGACATTGGAATGGGCTGCCCAGGGAGGTGGTGGAGTCACTGTCCCTGAAGCAAAGCCTGGATGAGGCACTTAGTGCCATGGTCTAGTTGACTGGATAGGGCTGGGTGCTAGGTTGGAGTGGGTGATCTTGGAGGTCTCTTCCAACCTGGTTGATTCTGTTCTATTCTAAGTTAGTGAAATTACCTACCTTGGTTAGAAGTGCATTTAATTCCACCAATATCGACTCTACACCTTGCTTAGTGCATTTAATTCCACCAATATCGACTCTACACCTTGCTTAGTGCATTTAATTCCACCAATATCGACTCTACACCTTGCTTAGTGCATTTAATTCCACCAATATCGACTCTACACCTTGCTTAGTGCATTTAATTCCACCAATATCGACTCTACACCTTGCTTAGTGCATTTAATTCCACCAATATTGACACTATACCTTGGTTAATGCATTTAATTCTACCAATACTGAGTCTATACTTTGGTTAGAAATGAATTTAGTTCTACCAATGTTGACTCTAAACCTTGGTCAGTGATTTTACCTACCTTGGTTAGAAGCAAATTTAATTCTACCAATATTGGGTCAACACCTTGGTTAGTTACTCATTCACACCTTAAGAGAAATCACTCCAGAGCTGCTAAGCATCACCAGATCCTACATTCTGAAAACCATTTACTCTTAAACAGCTAGACAACAAGAAACATTACCAAACAATTTGTTGTGCTGTTGTTTTGGTGGCTTTTGCTGTGTTTTCCTTCAGGTTATGAAATAAAGTTTCTCTATGAATAGTGTGCTAGTTTGAGCCTAGCTAGAATGTTTTGGTGAGAAGAATTAGATCATAGGCTGAGAAATTAAAACAATGGTGAGGTCTACTTCGCTCACAGCCTTGCTGAGATGTGTAAAGAAGAAAGGCAAAACAAAGATAAAGTCACTTTGCTCTGCACTTCATGCTGGGCTGTTCTCTCAGCTCTTTGCCTGCTGGGGAGAGCTGAGGCTGCTGACTGAACTCCATCTTGCTTTCTAACCTCACCCTCCATTTGCTTTG
>WAAF01014670.1:106728-163394 GCA_013400475.1 Tricholaema leucomelas
GGGGGGGGGGGGGGGGGCGGACGGACACCCAAACCATCACAAATAGTTGCTAAAATCAGGTGACATGTTTTAAGGTGTGATTAATTCTTTCCAGTAGTATGATCTACCAGTGGGAAGAACTTCACCTCAAAAAAAAAAATCCAGCAACAAATAAAGAACACCCATCCAGGAGGTAACTTCCCATTAAAGATGTTCCTTTTCTACTACAGAAACAATCACTCCCCTGCACTGCATAGAGGCATTGCAATGTGAATTAGGTTTTTCATGGATACAGAGACCTCATTTCAAAGGCAAGTGAGATGTAGCAGCTACTATACTCACTTACATAGACATATTGATTCAAGCCTTCAGGGAGAGTTGAATTCATCCCAGTAGCTTAGGCCTAGCACTAGTCACAGGCAAGGTCACACAGTTCCAGAAATCTTGCCTAAGAACTAAATATACTTTGAATTTCCAAAGTGAAACAATTCCTTAGGTCCCTACCAAATAAAGGTGGAAGAATAAGTATGTACCCATTAATTTTGCTTCCTCGGGACACAGGTTGAGTTTTGGGTTTGTTTGGGGTTTTTTTGGTGTTGGGTTTTTTTAACTTGAACCTTCTTTCTTTTAATCTTTTTTATCTCTTTCTTTTTTTTTTTTTTTTTTTTTTTTTGCAAACATAGCCAGAATTCCTGTCAAATATGATTTCTATCTTAGCTGGATAAACATCAGCTACACTGAAGATTTCATTCCCAGAAGTTAACTGGACTTCTGAAGTTTCAGCTCTGCCAAATTCAAATGGAAGCTTGAATCATCTAAGCAGGTGTTTTTAAGATGCAGATTTGCTCTCCTGACTTATAAAATATACAATTTTAATGGTCACATGAACTGGTGTAATTTTCATACAATCAGTCAGGGTTGGAAGGCACCACAAGGATCATCCAGTTTCAACCCCTCTGCCACGAGCAGGGACACCCTACCCTAGAGCAGGCTGCCCACAGCCTCATCCAGCCTGGACTTAAACACCTCCAGGGATGGGGCCTCAACCACCTCCCTGGGCAACCCATTCCAGGCTCTCACCACTCTCATGCTGAACAACTTCCTCCTCATCTCCAGGCTGACTCTCCCCACCTCCAGCTTTGCTCCATCCCCCCCAGTCCTGGCACTCCAAGACAGCCTAAAAAGTCCCTCCCCAGCTTTTTTGTAGCCCCCCTTCAGATCCTGGAAGGCCACAAGAAGGTCACCTGGGAGCCTCCTCGTCTGCAGACCGAACAGCCCCAACTCTTTCAGTCTGTCCTCGTAGCAGAGCTGCTGCAGCCCTCTGAGCATCCTCCTGGCCCTGCTCTGGACACGCTCCAGCATCTCCACATCCCTTTTGTAATAGGGGCTCCAGAACTGGATGCAGTACTCCAGGTGGGGTCTCACCTGGAGTGAGAGTGAGTTTATCTTTATGAATATAAACATAAAAAACAAAATCCAGTTATCAAGTTCCTGACACTGTCATTAAGATCATCACTCTCTAAATGTAAAGGAGGCATCTTACCCTAAAAGAGGTGAAGAAAAGAACACATTCACTTCAAGTTGTAAAGAATAGAAGCAGTACAAAGGAGACTCAGCACCAGCAGAGGAAAAAAAAAAAAACCAGCACTGAAAGCTCTGTTTTTCAGGGGTTCCAAATGGATAGATCTGGTTGGATTTTTAAGTGGATTTTCAATAAAGATGTAAATGAAGTCTCAATCTAGGAAAGCACAAGCACATGATAACCCTGGCATGTCATGGGCCTCCATGTTTCCATGGCACTAATAACAACGAAGGTGTTTCATTGGATGAGGACAGACCTCCTTATTTTCCTCTTTGCAGCTGCTCAGGTAATCATTTCAAGCTGGATAAGGTCTAGGATACTCACAGACAGATTTACTATTGCCTAAAAAAAAAATGACCAGTCAGATCTACCTACCAATCTATTATCCTGAGTGCATTTCACAATCCTGAACTGGAAAACTTGCCATCAGATTTTCAGGGAAGCTTTCTTATAAACTCTAAATGTGCAATAAGTGAAACAGGTTCACCTATAAATGACACAAACAACCCCCCCCTTTTTTTTTTAATCATTAAATAAAAATGCAACACAATTTTGGGTATTTGGTCTTCTCCCAACAGTATTTTGGAAGGATTAGATATTTAACTTCTTTCAAAACAACCAATCTTCCAAGTATCTGTTAGAGACAGGATGAGACTGAACAAGGTTAAGTGCAGGGTTCTACACTTTGGCCACAACAACCCCAAGCAGCACTACAGGCTGGGGACAGTGGCTGGAGAGTAGCCAGGAAGAAATGGACCTGGGAGGACTGGTAGACAGTAGCTGAAGATGAGCCAGTAGTGTGCCCAGGTGGGCAGGAGAGCCAATGACATCCTGGCATGCATCAGGAACAGTGTGGCCAGCAGGACAAGGGAGGTTATTCTGCCTCTGTACTCAGCATTGGTCAGGCCACATCTTGAGTGCTGTGTCCAGTTCTGGGCTCCTCAATTCAAGAGAGATGTTGAGGTACTGGAAGGTGTCCAGAGAAGGGCAACAAAGCTGGTGAGAGGCCTGGAGCACAGCCCTGTGAGGAGAGGCTGAGGGAGCTGGGGGTGTGCAGCCTGCAGAAGAGGAGGCTCAGGGCAGACCTCATTGCTATCTACAACTACCTGAAGGGAGGCTATAGCCAGGTGGGGTTGGTCTCTTCTGCCAGGCAACCAGCAACAGAACAAGGAGACACAGCCTCAAGTTGTGCCAGGGGAGGTCTAGGCTGGATGTTAGGAGGAAGTTGTTGACAGAGAGAGTGATTGGCATTGGAATGGGCTGCCCAGGGAGGTGGTGGAGTCGCTGTCCTCTGAAGTTGTCAAAAAAAGCCTGGATGAGGCACTTAGTGCCATGGTCTAATTGATTGGCCAGGCCTGGGTGCTGGTTTCCCCCAGTGAGGCTCAGTGTTCAGTTTAACACAGAAAGGTTATTGTGAACCTGCCTTTTTAGAAAAATCCATGCTACTAGTACAGTAGGGAAGTAAATTTCCTTCCAAGTGGTCAACCTTGCTCACTGAGATGTGAACCTGAAGTGCAATTCTATGTCTGCTCCACAGATCCATTTCTAGTGATCACTGGAATCTATCCACCCAAGCAACATATCCATTGCCAAGGCTGATTTTCTTTCCATACTTCCCTATCAACTTGCCAGATGACCCCAGCTGGTTTTGGTGGTTCTGCTACTGCAGTGCTCATTATCATCAAGCTCAATAGCATCACTGAAATACTAGATTATCTCATGAGATTACAGAACTTTTTTCAGCTAATTGAGTTTATTAGCCATCTGCAATAGCACTAAAAGTATAACTGAAGGGAAAAGTTCAAATGAAAGAAAAAGTTAAAGTCACATAAATATAAAAAAATCAAATCACAACAACTTGTTTTGATTCACTAACAGCAACAAACTTAGGAATCATAACGCTGAGAAAAAGATGCACTCAAGTTTCTCCTCAATCTGTCCTACTGTACCATCACAGCCAAAGCCAAGTACTACTTTGAGATCCTGTCTTCTGAGTAGTCCTGAATAGCTGTCCTTATGCAGTCCTCTTCCACAAACTAGCCAAGAGCAAATAAGCAAAATGGAGATAAAAGTGAAGCAGACTGGCTGGCATCCATAGCTGATCATCCCTCTTACTCAACATGTTCACACAGACACATTAGGGCAGGCTGGTTACAGTCCTGTGGGCAAAAGCATCCCAAACCTGCTACTAGGACTGGCAGAATATGGGGGATTCCAATGCCTGTCTCCACATAGTAACTCTGTGATGGTTTGGGTGCTACCCAACCCCAACACACACACAAGAATATCACCCAGAGTAGCCTTAGTCAAGCTGAAAATTAAAGAATGAAGATATATTTACAGCTTAGCACAATATCCAAGCAGGTATTTACAATGTATACAGCAATAGACAAGTTAAAAAGTAATACAGAAACACAACAGCCCTCCCAGCTCCAAGAGGGGCTCCCAACCACCCTTCTACCTTCTTCCCACCACTCTACCTTACCTCAGACTTTGCTTTACATTCAAGGTGAGTTTGGAGGATCTGCCAGGCAGGTTAGGAAGCAGAAGGATTAGTTAGACAGCAGGTTAGAGAGAGAAGTGCAGCCGAAAGCCAGAGAGCAACTGTGTTATCTGTTTGTGTTATTGTTTTTATACATCTCAGCAAGCCTATGAGTGCAGTAGCCATCACCATTGTTTCCTTTTCACAGCCTATCATCTAATTCTTCTCACCAAAATATCCCAGCTAGGCTCAAACTAGCACACACTCATAACTGTGCATCGCTTGGGTCTCTGATACATGATTCCACGTTGTCAGCATCCTTCTATCTTTAACTGTTGGTCCAGGAAAATTAACTCCAAGGGCACTTTCTCCCTGAAGAGTTGTTCCTTACCATGATCTAGAACAGCTTGTCTCTTCAAATGCACAAAAGCTTACTTTAACCTCTACACTTTGGCCTCTAGTTGAGAGAACAAGCTTAAGAGTTCCTCTTTCACTTCCTTCAATAGCAACAAACAATCAAATAAATGCATTTTTCCAAGAGGGATTAATAAACTGAAGAAAGCACTTTTAAGCACCACGTTTGACAGAAACCATTCTAAACATCTTATTGAAAAATAAAACCACTTAATATGTGCATTGTGTCTTTAATGAGCAGATCTAGAATAAATCCCCAGAACAAAAGCCACATGTGACTGATGAATATTTCATGTTTGTAATGTAATCCAAGCTTGTTTATCCCAGTGAAACTTCCTGTTTCCTGTCTATACTCTGAAATGTCAATTTCACTTCTCCTGGAACAAGATACAGAATAGGATGGTCGTATCCAAAAATGAGGAGCTTGATACATTGACCTCTCATACCAAACTACAGCTGATGCAAAGGGGAAAATGCTCAATGACTCAATAAGGACATTGAAAGTGCAGAGAAGAGGATCAGGGACAGCCACTGCCTGGAGATCACAGTCCAAGGACCCTTTCTCCTGCAACTCTCAGTTATCTGACACCTACCTGTGATGAGAGCTTTTCTCCAATTCATTCCACTGCACTTTCCCTGAGGCTAAGAGTAAGCCTCAAATGCTGTAAATTGGCTAAGAGACAGAATTCCATGAGAAATATTTGCATTGATTTTACTCATACACATTCAGCATGATCAGAGGCAGCCTTTGGTCAGCTGGCAGGATGCCTCACTCGACTGGCATACTTCTGGTACATGTCTCAATCTCCCCTTCTATCTCCTTTATTAATAATGCAACAAAATATACACATGAAAGAAAATTCTGGCAAATTCCTTCAGGAGAGATTTAATGTGTTTGATAGTAGCCCAACCAGAAAAGCTTCCCCTTCAGAAACCATAGAATCAACCAGGTTGGAAGAGACCTCCAAGATCATCCACTCCAACCTAGCACCCAGCCCTATCCAATCAACCAGACCATGGCACTAAGTGCCTCATCCAGGCTTTTCTTGAACACCTCCAGGGACAGTGACTCCACCACCTCCCTGAGCAGCCCATTCCAATGCCAATCACTCTCTCCATGAAGAACTTCCTCCTAACATCCAGCCTATACTTCCCCTGGCACAACTTGAGACTGTGTCCCCTTGTTCTGTTGCTGGGTGTCTGGGAGAAGAGACCAACCCCAACTGGCTACAGCCTCCCTTCAGGTCACCCCTGAGCCTCCTCTTCTCCAGGCTAAACAACCCCAGCTCCGTCAGCCTCTCCTCATAGGGTTTGTGTTCCAGGCCCCTCACCAGCTTTGTTGCCCTTCTCTGGACATTTTCCAGTATTTCAACATCTCTCTTGAATCGAGGAGCCCAGAACTGGACACAGGACTCATGATGTGGCCTGACCAGTGCTGAGTAAAAGGGAAGAATAACCTCCCTTGTCCTACTGGCTACGCTGCTCCTGAGCCAGGCCATAATGGCATTGGCTCTCCTGGCCACACTGCTGGCTCATCTTCAGCTTCTATCTACCAGTACTCCCAGGTCCCTTTCTACCTGGCTGCTCTCCAGCCACTGTCCCCAGCCTGCAGTGCTGCTTGGGGTTGTTGCGGTCAAAGCGTAGAATTCTGCACATGGCCTTTTTAAATCTCATCCCATTGGCCTCTGCCCACCCATCCAGCCTGTCAAGGTCCCTGTGCAGGGCTGTCCTACCCTCCAACAGATCCACACCTGTTCCTAGCTTGGTGTCATCTGCAAACTGACTGATGCTGGACTCAATCGCTGCTCCAGGTCACCAATAAAAATATTGAACAGGACTGGGCCCAGCACTGCCCATCCAGCTCCAACCTCTTCCACCACCTGACATCTGATCAGACATTTTTCTTCACACCTCTCAAGGGAGATTTCCTGGTACAGACTCAGTACAAATATCTAAACTACTCCTTAAAGCTTGCAGAACCAATTATGGTATAGAAATATGCTGTAAATCCTATGATCCACAAAAGCTGTGCTAGATTGCACATATACAGAAGTTTGCAGCATCCTTTTGTAGTCAACCTTGTTGTTCCCTGAAAAAAAAAACAAGAAACCAAAACCCCACAGATGCCCTCTATCTGTCAGCTTTTCTTCTCTGATGAGTCTGAGCACTAGACAGAAGTAAGGATGAAAACACAATCCAATCTCACAAAATGTTTTGATGACAAATCCTAAGCCCTGTTACCATACATTGGTATTGTGCTAGTTGGAGCCTAGCTAGAACGTTCTGGTGAGAAGATTATAGGCTGTGGAAGGAAAATAAGGCTGATGTCTACCTCACTCACTGGCTTACTGAGATGTATAAAAATAAGAATCAAAACATAGATAGGACACAACTTCTCATGCTGGAGAGCTCCAAGCTGTTTACCTCTCTCTAACCTCACCCTCCATTTTTTTTCCTTTCCTAATCCACTTTGCTTCCTAACCCCCTGGCTGAACCTCCATTCTTCCTTGGGACTGGGGTAAGGTTGAGAGGGGTAGGGGGAAGGTGTAGGGGTGGTTGGGAGNGGGGAGGGAACGAGGAACACCCAAACCATGACAGGTATAAACCTTGACTTAGTTGATGTCAGTAGAGGATTTAAAGAGCCATTAAGAAAACTACACAGATGTGCAGTGAGCACCTCATACAGACAGTTCTTCTGTCTGGAAGAAGAAGAGATAAAACACTGAACTTTTCTGTTACCTAGAGTTTGATGGTTAGATTACTACACTTACTGCCCAGTCTTATATTTAACTAACTTTAAAAGGTCCAACAAACCTACAAACACACAGCAAGAGGGAAGCAGTGCAGTAAGTACTATATAGCACAAGCAAAGATCCTTGGGTTTGCCTGAGCTAGCACAAAACTGAGCACACAAGGAAGAAGCTCTGCAGTCCCTATCCTGGGAACAGAAGTGCAGTGGCTGGTAGAAAAGCCAATCAATAGAGGATTCAATTCTGTATAGCACTGACAGGCTAATCTCACACACACCACCTTGAATAAACTTCTGCCTTAAGCAGGTTGCAGCTCAATCTGTCTTGGAGTTGAAAGATTGTACTTCCATACTTAAGCCTGGAGTCACAGAGATGAAAAAAGAGAAACATAATGCTAGAGCCCTGTTGTACAAATATCTTTCCTGAGCCACTCTTCCATTCCAGTTAGTTTGCAGATGAGAACTTGGGCATTTCGTTCTCCCCTCTGCTGCTACACACTTCAGGGGCTCATGGCAATAGAGTACACCTGAAGTTACTCCTAGACTGTTACTTAAACTGATCATTTTGTCTGCAGTATTAATGTGTTTCCAGTTTATCTGTTGAAGACTGAGCTCTTTCTCTTATATTTTCTTTCTCTCAGTTAATTGATCTGACAGAATGCATGACCTTATACTAGATGCTGCTCCACGACCTGGTTTTCCCTCTCTTTTGGAGAATGAAATTTCTATTTCCTTCTCATTATTAATATCTTCTCAGAAATTATATTTCCAGTGTATATGTTAACTTTGACATTCTTTCAAAGTAAAGGCTTTAGTAGAAGCTGCACAGTATTTCATATTGTAAATCACAGAATCATAGAATCAGTCAGGGTTGGAAGGGACCACAAGGATCATCTAGTTCCAACTCCTCTGCCACGGGCAGGGACACCCTACCACAAATCAGGCTGCCCACAGCCTCATCCAGCCTGGCCTTAAACACCTCCAGGGATGGGGCCTCAAACACCTCCCTGGACAACCCATTCCAGCCTCTCACCACTCTCATGCCGAACAACTTCCTCCTCACATCCAATCTGAATCTCCCCACCTCCAGCTTTGCTCCATTCCCCTCAGTCCTGGCACTCCCTGACAGCCTAAAAAGTCCCTCCCCAGCTGTTTTTTGTAGCCCCCCTTCACATCCTGGAAGACCACAATAACGTCACCTGGGAGCCTTCTCTTCTGCAGACTGAACAGCCCCAACTCTTTCAGTCTGTCCTCATAGCAGAGCTGTTCCAGCCCTCTGAGCATCCTCATGGCCCTTCTCTGGACACACTCCAGTGTCTCCACATCCCTGTCATGATAGAGCTAATAAATGGAGCTGACAAAACCGAAATTTTTATGATAGTCACAGCACATGCATCACATCAGCTGGAGAACTCCTAGCATGACTGCAGCTTTCAGTTAACACAGCAAATGACATACTAATAAAGTAGATGACAGACTTGGCACATAGAGAGCTTTTTTACTTCCTTTTCCACTTCTTCAGTCTCCCAGATTCTTACTGTAGTGCAAATCCTCCCCTCAACAGCATGCAACATATCAGACAAAGAAAAGTCAAATGCCTTGCAAAGGACTTTTCAATAACATAGGCAGGCTTCCACTTGGCTCGTCACTGGTTTCTCAGCTAACAAAGTAAATTAGCTACTAATACTATTATGGAAAACCATCTAAAATCCAAGCCTAAAATTCAGCCATTTCATTATTTAAGGGAGTTAGTTTTTGGTTGGGGTTTGTTTGTTTTTTAACAACACTCATCTGCACGTCTGAAACACAGAACACTCTCACATTCATAACTAATGCAACCCTACAAACCTGCAATATTGCTAAAAGCAATATGCCAATCCAATTTTAGTTCCTGAGGCTCTACAGTGATGGCTTCTGCAAGGTAATCCAGGCATACTATGTCTTCATGACTTCACATTGGAGCTGGCAGCCCTGGCTAGTATTAGCTCTGCTACTCCAAGCACTCATGTATAGGACACAAGCTTCCCTTTGATCCATGTAGTCATGCACTACTCAGGACTTTCCTTGACTTTGCCCTTCCCAGAACTGCAACATTTCTTGTTTGCAAATCTGCATTTAATTCGTGTCTGGATTTGAACCTTGTCCTGCAAGCTTCACAGAATCAGTCAGGGTTGGAAGGATCCACAAGGATCATCTAATTCCAAACCCTCTGCCATGGGCAGGGACACCCTACCCTAGACCAGGTGGGCCAGAGCCTCATCCAGCCTGGGATGAGGTTACCAACCTTCAGGACTTCTCTCTTGTCCCAAGGACACCTCAACAGCTTCTGATATTTCACCTATAGCTCTCCACAACAGTCTCGGTCCTGATACTTTGTCCCTTTGTGTCTGTGACAGAACTCGAGCAAGAATAATTTTGATTAAAAAAGGCAGGAGAGATGAAAATCAATTCTTGGTGCTCAGTCAGTTCTGATTCAGTCCAGTACTGGGACTTCAATGATAATTTGTTTGCTTTGGTTTAGATTAAGAGATTTGCTTTGTTTCCCCCTCAAGACCATGGTAATGAAAACATTTCCTCTTCCTTTTAACCATTTGGAAAACACTGATAAAACCTGAAATAGAAATTAAGATATGGAACCTGCCTGTTCAACCCAAAAACATTTTTAACCAGTCATAGAATGTTCAGTTTAGATGGTACTGAGATATGAAACAATATGTGTATGTACTTACACCCCCCAAAAAAACAAACTTCAGCCATACAGAATATAGCCCAAAAGGTCAATGCAATCACTTAAAACACTGATTTCACTTAAACCTGTGTGCTAGATTGAAGCTAGCTTGATTGTTTTAGTGAGAAGAATTAGATTACAGGCTGTGAAAAGGAAACAATGGTGATGGCTACTTCATTCATAGGCTTGCTGAGATGTATAAGAATATGAACACAAACATAAATAACACAGTTGTGGTCTGGGCTTTGGGCTGAACTTCCCTCTCTAACCTAACCTGCCACCTGTGTGACTAATCCACTTGCTTCCTAACCCTCCTGGCTGACCCTCCAAGCTACTTTAAATGCAAGACAAGATCTGGGGTAAGGTAGAGGAGTGGGAGGAAGGGGGAAGGGTGGTTCGAAGCCCCTCCTGGGGACTCAGGTTTCTGGGAGGGCTGTTGTGTTGCTGTATTACCTTTTACCTTGTCTATTTCTGTCTATAACTGTATATACTGTAAATATCTGCTTGTATATTGAACTAAGCTGTAAATATAAGCTTCACTCAATTTCCAGAGCCACTGAGTCTAGTCTGGGTAATTTCCAAATTGTGGGGGGGCAGGGACACCCAAACCATCACAACCTGGAGCACATTATGCATCACCACCACTTGCATACAGTGCAATCAAGCAACTGCAGATGCTAGCAAAACCCCCTTGCTTGACTTCAGAGGATCTTGACTCAGTGGTATCCTCACTTGCAAACATTCTGATACCAGGGTTTGAGCAGAATTGAGCAGTCTGAAAAATAAGGAGAACAGGCAGGGTGTGCTACTTTGAAGCTAGCTACAATGTTTTGGTGAGAAGAACTAGATTACAGGCTGTGAAAGGAAAACAACGGTGATGTCTACTTCCCTCATAGACTTGCTGAGATGTATAAAAACATAAGTCAAAACAAAGATAACACACTTGGCACTTCTCTCACTTGGGCTGCTGCTGGGGAACTGGCTAAGCTGCATCTNGCACCAAGTGCCACGTCCAACCTTGCCTTGAACAGCCCCAGGGACGGCGACTCCACCACCTCCCTGGGCAGCCCATTCCAGTGTCCAATGACTCTCTCAGTGAAGAATTTTCTCCTCACCTTGAGCCTATTGTGCTAAGCTGTAAATATAAGCTTCATTCATATTTCCAGAGCTGGCTGAGTCTAGTCTGGGTGAATTCCAAAAGTGGGGGGGAGGGGGCAGGGAACACCCAAACCACCACACAGGGTTAAAGCTAAGGTCACACTGCTAAGAAGCACAGCTACAGGGAAGCAGCCTTGGGAAGGCAAGCAAAGAAGCTGAGAAAGTTAGCTGCTATCTGTAGCTGAGCTGTGCGAGGGGGCCTTGAAGGGGGGCAGGCTGGTCAGCCCTGGGAACAAGCAAATGTTGCTGTTAGCAGAGCCTAACAAAAGTACATATGTATGTACTGAATCCAATATGTAACTATCACTCTTAGCTTCAATAAACAGATTGTCCTTCTATGTGTCATATCGGTATAAGCTCGAGTCTTTCCGGTCTCCTGCACGGACTTGGAGAAACCCAGCATTCCTGCTTGCTGGCACACAGGCAGAAAGTGGACATGAATTAGAGAATTCTGGATATCACATGACAGATTTTTAGCAAGAACAAAAAAATTGGGATGTTGAGAATACACTGAAAATTGTTCTCTCTGCTGGATTTCTCTGTTTAAAGATTAACCCGATGAAAATTACATATTCACCTACAGTCAGGGTCTCTCATATTTTCCAGCTTCCCCTGAAAGAATAATTTTCATCTCTTTTAACAGTCTGAGATCAAAGTCTGGCTTGATTATGTCTTTTCAGCATGAGAACATTGTCATACAAATAAGGGGGAAAATAAGGGGAGGAAGGGAAAGTCTCACTTTAAGACTAAAATAACAGCCAAACCAGTAGAGACAGGAAGACTTTACCTCAGTCACATCATCTAAAGTTGTCCTCAGAGGTACAGTCAAGTGAGGGGCAAGGAGGGTGGTGGGTTATTCAGATCCAGCCTAGTATTTCTATAACTTTCAAGGAGAGAGAGGAAGTCAGGCAGGGATTTTATTTGCTTCCTCACTTGGCCATCTCAAAATCATTCAAAGTCATGGGTTAGCATGGCTACTTGATGTCTCAAAAGAGGAATCATTTCACACTTGATAAAAATCCAAGAAAGTCTACCACACATCTTAATTTAGAAGAAATGACTCCCCACTTATTGTTTGCTGTTACAACTTTAAATTTAAATGACTGTTTCTGCTTAGAGGGAATTAATGGCATTGTGATGGTTTGGGTGTTACATGCACCCCCCCCTCCCTTAAGAAAATCACTCAGAATAGACTCAGCTGCTCTGGAAAATGAATGAAGCTTTATATTGAGCAACCTGTTCTAGTGGAACGTGTCCCTGCCTGTGACGGGGGGTTGGAGCTGGATGATCCTTGAGGTCCCTTCCAACCTAAACCATTCTATGATTCTATGATTTACAGCTTAGCACAACATAGAAGCAGATAGTTACTATTTATATATACACAGAAATATATAAGTTAAAAAGCAATACAGAACACAACAGCCCTCTCAGAAATCAAAGCCCCCAAGAGGGACTCCTAACCACCCTTCCACCTTCTCCCACCCCTCTACATTACTCCAGACTTTGCCTTACGCTCAAGGTAATTTAGAGGGTCGGCCAGAGGGGTTAGGAAGCAGAAGGATTAGTCACACAGATGGCAGGTTAGGGAGAAGTTCATGCAGCCCCGAGAGACAGAGAGCAACTTCCTTATCTATGTTTGTGTTCTTGTTCTTATACATCTCAGCAAGCCTATGAGTGAAGTAGATATGACCATTGTTTCCTTTTCACAGCCTGTAATCTAATTATTCTCACTAGAAGATTCTAGCTAGGCTCAAATGAGCACATTGAGCTTGCTAACAGAACAGCTAATTGTTGAGAGTTATGGCTGGATGAGGCTCTGGCTAGCCTGATCTAGGGTAGGGGCTGACTAAAATCAGCCAATGGTGACCACTGGATCATCACTGAAATTCAGCCATTTCATTATTTAAGGGAGTTAGTTTATGGTTGGGGTTGGTTTGTTTTTTAACAACACTCATCTGCACCACTGAAACACAGAACACCCTCACATTCCTAACTAATGCAACCCTACAGACCTGCAATATGGCTAAAAGCAATATGCCAAGCCAATTTTGAAATGACTCCCCATTTATTATTTGCTGTTACAGCTTCAAACTTAAGTGCCATGGTCTAGATGACTGCATAGGGCTGGGTGATAGGTTGGACTGGATGATCTTGGAGGTCTCTTCCAACCTGGTTGATTCTATGATTCTGTGACTGTTCCTGCTTAGAGGGAATTCAAGGCATACATTGAGCTTGCTAATAGAACAGCTAATTGTTGAGAATTATGGCAATGAACTTGACCATAAAGGAGAGAAGAGGAAAACATTGAAGATAAACATTTTAAAAGCTTGTAATTGCAGGAAGAACAGCTCCTCATCTTTAACTGAGAATGACAGATGTAAAGTAGCAAGAGAACACCTTGTTGAAATTGAAATAACCACCAACCTCCTCCAAATACACAGTAAACTGCAGTAGTTACAACATCCACAGCAGAAAAACAAGAAGTTGTGTCTCACCAGAGGTACTTACATTGGCTACATTTCTCATTTGTGTGTGAATATTCCTTCCCAGCTTTCCACAGGACTAAAGTGCTCATTTAAGAAGTTTGAAAGCATCACAAGCAGTTTCTGACAACGTAACAAGGTGTTAATTTCATCATGACTTTCTTCCTTCATATGCTTGTCAACATTGAGGAGGCTCAGGGGTGACCTCATTGCTGTCTACAACTACTTGAAGGGAGGTTGTAGTCAGGTAGGGGTTGGTCTCTTCTGCCAGACAACCAGCAACACAACCAGGGGACAGAGTCTCAAGTTGTGCCAGGGGAGGTCTAGGCTGGATGTTAGGAGGAAGTTGTTGGCAGAGAGAGTGATTGGCATTGGAATGGGCTGCCCAGGGAGGTGGTGGAGTCACCGTCCCTGGAGGTGTTCAAGAAAAGACTGGATGAGGCACTTAGTGCCATGGTCTGGTTGATTGTCCAGAGCTGGGTTCTAGGTTGGACTGAATGATCTTGGAGGGCTCTTGCAACCTGGTTGATTCTATAATTATTATCAATATGTCAAGAAGGTGCAAATAAGGGAATATTCTGTTTATGAAATTCATTCTCCATTTGCTTTAGCAGATGAAGGATCAACTTTGCATTATTACATTGAACTGGTTACAGATAAGTAGTGAAAGGAGCTGAGCAATTTTTCTTAAGTGCTTTGCAGTATAATCTGGGAGAATGGAAACATTCACACTGCATGTTCCCAAGTGACACTAGGATGGTATGCCCAGATCTCCAGAAGCCCTGCATCTGTTTGTCTTCACCAATGAAAGTAATAACATGATTCAAGATTAAAACTATTAGATCAGTGTTATATTTCCTACATAATTCCTGTTCTGTACTATTCAAACTGGAGGGAAAAGCATTGGCAAAATGGTAGACTACTCAAGTTAGATTCTCTGCTTCAATTAGAGAATTCAGTCTAACTCCTCTCTCCTTGTTCATCAACAAAGATAAAGATTGCCTTTGTTAACCTCCCGGGGCTCAGATAAGGTTCTTAGCCAAAGGCTGAGGGATGCAAATCAACAAACAATGCCTTGGAGGAAATTCCTGGACCTCAGCCTGGCTTGAATGCCCAGGATGTGTACATCTTATGTCAGCTATCTCGAAGAGAAAAGGCTCCTGTGTATTCGGGGTATGGACAGGTAAGCAGCGCAGGGAGGGGGCAGAGGCCCTCTCCTGGTGCTGCCATCAGCCCCCTGCTAATGCATGAATACGCAGGAAGATTTCCTGGGAAGATGCACCTGGACACTGATCTAAAAAAAACTGTATACAAAGACAGGAGCAATGCCTGCCAAAGGGTGGACCTCCACCAGAGCACCACCAGAAGAACTCCTGACCAACTCCACAGATCATCCCTGGGCCATGCACCCGTCTCTCTCTCCCTTCATCATGCAGCTGATGGTAATATGATGCCAGCTTTTTCTCTTCCCTGCCTCTTCTCCTTTTCTCTGTTGTTCTCTATCTCTCTCCCCCCCTTCTCTCTCTCCCTCTGTTTTGTCCAACTTTACCCTTTAATCAATAGTTTTGTGGTGATACACAGTCTTGCTTGCACCTTAATTTCACAACACGGAGATTTGTAAGAACAGGCCTTGCTCCTCTGAACAGAGATATTGTTAATCTCTGTTCCCTGGACCTTGGCAGTAGCGCCAGGCACTAAGGCACAATTTCCCTGAGTTTGTATCTAAGAATCTCCCCTAGAGAACTGTTCCGGAGGACTCTGCAGTGCCCATGACAGTTATATTCTCCACTTCTCCAAGAGGAGATGGAGTCCCGTGAAGCACTCTCCAGTCCCTGTATCAGAATCCAAAGGGGAATAACAAGGAAGGATGAGGCAGGAACAGATATGAAGAACAAGTTTTTGCATCTACCAGAGCATCAGTGAGCTCTGCACCCTTGATAAGACAATGCTGTGAATCTCTGGCAGGAAGGGGCTGTGTTAAATATTCCTTCTCCTTCTAAACTACCTGCTCTTGCTTCTCCAGGTAAGGGCCTTCTTGTGAAGTGTTTAAACAAAATACAAACTTCTTTATTGCTGCTGCTCAAAGAAAATATCCTTTCACCTTACTGCAACCTAAAAAGGTGTGGATAAAGAGAAACAAAAGAGTGCACAAGTAACAGAAGGAGAGAATGTAGTATGTTTCCTTGGACGTGACACTTGCTGCATCTAAGACTGTCTACAGACCAGACTGAAAGCAAGATTAACTCCATAGAAGCCAATAACTTTACACTCTGCTCTCATTATATGTATTCTGAACTATACTCTGTTTTTTTTAAACCTTACATGGAAATTCCTATTTCTTTTGCAATAGAAGCAAGGAAAACAGGAAGAAAAAGATATTGGCATTTCCCAGAAAGTATTACGTTCAGTGCCTCAAGTTTATTCAGCTGCTGAACACAGCACTATATCCTCTGCATCACTAGACACTAATTTAATCCATATTCAGGGTCTAACCAGTGAAGCAGATCAAGACCATAGCCTGGTTACAGGAGGCAGAGAGATGTAGCACCTACAGTTGTCAGAGAACTGACCAGTAGAAACACTAAAGCTGTCACCAGAACACATCAGGTGTTATCATCATTGCCATCTACCTCCAGAAAAAGTTTCATTTTATATGCACATCTGGCAACCTCAGGTCCTGGTGAATTACCACAGTGTTAAATGAAGGTGTTACAGGGCTCTTTCCCCATCTACAAAGCCATGACAATCAAATTTGTCCTTTAGAACGCTACAGGTGAACATTTTGGCAGTGGCAACGACCAGCCTGTCTGTACTTAAAGACAGCACACATGGAAAAATGTTCCAGCCATTAAAGTTGTGTGCTTGGCAAAATAAAACTATTGAGTTTGCCTTTACTAAAATGAAGCTTTTCCTCTTTCTATTCCTTACATTCCATCTGCCTCAACTGCCCATGTCAGAGATTAACAGAAAAGAAACTTAGTATATATTTTCTATTTACTATCAAAACCTATTTATTTTCTATTTACTACCAAACAGTAAGTTCGATAATGTTAAAAATTATCTTCAATGAAGTATTAACTTACAGATGCTGATGCACTTTGTATCTTCAGATTAATCATATGATGGTGCAGCTGGGATTGTTAACTGTTGCCACATCAGCCCATAATATACAGGGTTTTGGATACATGGCTCAACTGGTGTTGGCAACTCACTTGTGGTTTAGCGATGGTTGAGCAGCACTTGCAGATTGCCAAAGCCTCTGCCCCTCCACGTCAAGTGGAGTGGGCAAGAGGCTAGGAGAGGACACGGGGGGAAATATCAGTTAGCCATTGGGATATCCCAGGCACCATAATGTCAAGCTCTGTGGTAAAATTGGAGGATGATTTGCCCAAAGTTGCCTTTGCTCCTCATTAATCTGCTGGTAGGAAGTGGTGAGTGATTGCCTTAGCACTTGCTTGTTTTCCTCTTCCTGACAGGAGGTTCAACAAATTGGCTTCTCTTTCTGATTTGGTTTTTGGTTTGGTTTTTTGTGGCAGGATAGAAAAGGCCACGGAAATGATCGTCTATATTGTGAACTGAATTGCACTGTGGAAGAAAAAAAATCGAAGGGGAGTCAAACATGAGTGACTTATACCAACTCCTTCAAAAACAGAGCCATCCCTAGGAATTCAGGGAACATCCATTTCAGGAAACAAAATCTGTAATTTAAATTTGAGGAGGCAACAGCTCCTCAGCAGACAGACTGAGTAGGGCTGCTGCAGTTCAGCAGTCACAGTACAAGCTCTGCTGGGCACACATCATACTAAATGCAATGGGAAATTGCCTTCAGACAAGCCTAGCAAACAATTTTTTGATTCATAACAGCTAGAGGCAAACTGAACTCCCAACTATTTCTAATCTTCATCAAATTGAAGCTCCCTAAGTGAATGAGACTGAAAATTCAGTTTCCTTCTCAGCTCTGCCACTGATTAAATCTAGATGGACACTGAAATCCATCAGACCATGACCAATTAGCAGACCAAGCGTGCACTGCCACACTGCTGGGCTCCACCTCCAGCACTGCACCAACTCCTTACACAGGTGTGCAACTGCCTGGGGAGATGTTAAGTTTCTGCACAGTTACTGCCTTAAGCTCCCCAGAGCACTGGATAATTCCCATTGACCTAATATTTAAAGCCATGAAATATCAATATAGCAACATACTGCTCTCCAAACCCACATTAGTTTTCTCTTTACTGACAAGTAATTTGAACTAAAAAAATAGAAAGACAGAAATCAGTTTTCACCATGACAGAAAACATTTAGTAAAGAACTTTAACAAACCTAAAAAGAAAATGGGAAAAAACCACTCTTGATCAAGTCAAGATCACCTAACATCACCTGTTATCTCATAAGAGTATATAATTATGTTATAGACTGGTTTTGAGAAGTGGTAGCTTTTACTTACACAAATGTGTAGATAAAAGCAAAGGCAAGCAGAGTGCAGGTATCGCTTCCATGCTTGCTTGTCATCTACCTTCATTTCACCTTGTTTATTCACCTCTTGTCTTGAAGAGATTACTATGTATTTTTACATCTTGCATAGAGCCTCCAGGTTCCAAAGTGAACATAAACACATCAGTAACAACAAAATGACAAGTGATATCAGATTCAGAATGTGTCTTCATCTGAGCCATTTTAAACCTCTTCTGTACAGGACTTACATCTTGTCTTTATTAATGCATTAAATAGATGTATATATACACACAGTGTGTATGTGTATGGGTGTAGACAGTTGTATATACACATCCATATGGATATACAGATCCATGTACATATGCACACCCCACACTTATGTTTCACACATCTGTAATTCCATAAACAACACATATTACAACCTACCATTTGCATAGATACACTATAAGATATATATGACATGTATTATATAGAATGGTGAACAGTCACCTGCTTTTTCCCGACTCTTAAATCCATTTCTCCGTAAAGAAGACATCCTTTTGCCAAAAGGAAAACATACTGAGGTTACCAGCAATAGAAAGTGAGGGGAAAGTCCAAAAGAAGAGGAGAGAAAGAGCGCCACTGATTCCGCTTTCCACACCACCAGTGTCTCGGCACACAGGAAGCACAGAGTGCAGAGAAATCCACACAGATGTCACCACCAGATCCGGGAGCCTCAGCTCAAACACTTCCTGACAGAGGAGGGCAGGAGCAATTGGGAAGTCCATAGAGCAAGTTCCAAATTTAACAGCAGGAGGGAGTCCAAAATGGATCCTTCCAGAAGGGAAAACTTGCCTTGGTAACATTCCTGCAGTTCTATTAGCTCCCCTATCAATTTACTGCTTCATAAACTAGAGCTGAGGCACTAAAATGATGCATTTGTGGGCTCCATGGCATTGCATAAGCTTATAATTCAGTAGACTTTATGACCACGAGTCATTTGTATCGATTTATTTACTTCATTAGCAAGGGGAAGATGTAATTCTGCATTGATGGAGAATTGACTTGAAGAAAGAAGAGCTGATCAGACATTTCAAAATCACATTTTAAAGTGAAGTTTTCTGATGACATACCCAGAATTAAATATAAAGAGTACAGACAATCTAAATCTATGGTTAGAAAGTTAAATGATGGGTGTGATCCACAAGAGAACAAGTCATGCAGCTGAATCACAGAATCAACCAGCTTGGAAGAGACCTCCAAGATCATCCAGGCCAACCTAGCACCCAGCCCTGGCCAATCAACTAGACCATGGCACTAAGTGCCTCATCCAGGCTTTTCACAGGCTCACAGATGTTAGAGGCTGGAAGGGACCCAAGGAGATCATCGATTCCAACCCCCCTGCCAGAGCAGGACAATCCTATCTAACACAGATCACAGAGGAACACATCCAGACAGGCCTTGAAAGGCTCCAGGGAAGGAGACTTTCTTGAACATCTCCACGGACGGACGGCAACTCGACCACCTCCCTGGGCAGCCCATTCCAGTGCCAGTCACTCTCTCTGGCAACAACTTCCTCCTAACATCCAGCCTATACCTCCCCCGGCACAGCTTGAGACTGTGTCCCCTTGTTCTATTGCTGGTTGCCTGGCAGAAGAGACCAACCCCACCCGGCCACTTCTACAGACTCTCACCTTATCTCCCCTAGTTGATAAAGCTTTACAAGACCTGCTAAAGTTAATTATGAAAACTCTTTAATTGCATAAAGAACATGGAAATTTTTTTACTCTTGGCCTTTGAAGGAATCATGTTAACAAGGTCCAACAGCTTCCTAGTAGCACAGCTGAAAGCTCCATCAGGGAAGTTCCTTCCTACCAGCCACTGCACACAGTGCAGTAAACACTGTGCCTTTGAAATTCAAATCATTTTGTCATTTTCCTTTGCTGTAGCCTCTCCTGCACAACTGTCATTAAAGTAATAATTTGGCAAGCATGAAACATCATCTTTAAGTATAAAAAAAAATCATATTCCTAGAGGAAGAGATGTAAATATTTCACTTTAATGTACAAAAGGAGAAGTGAGAAAAACAAATCTATTAATAACAGCCCTCGCCAGCTTGCTGTTGAGCACCTACAAAAATGTAAAGAAGCATTCTTTCTTGACCTACCTAGAGGGAAAGTTGAGTGCAAAGTGCTCAAGGCCACAGAGGGAGTCAGAGACACACCTACGGAGCAAAGCTGAGGATCTGGAGTCCCACTGTAATACTTTGCTATTGCGCCACATTTCATCGTGCAAAACATCACAGAAACAACAATAAAGAAATCCACACTCCTGCTGACATCCCCCAGATCACCCTTCCTTTGGTGGCTTTCTACAGACCACTTCTAACCTACCTTTCTTTTTTGGATAACTCTGCCACCTGGCAAGGATCTGCAAGGACTTGCCTTAGCACCAAGCCCAGGACAGACTGCAGTGCTAGGACATCCAGATGGCGCAGCACTGGCTACAGCCTCCGTGAAGATAACTGGGCAACCGCCCCAGCAGGGACTGCACTGTGGGAGGATCTCCTGAGAGACTGAAGTTCTCAGTAGGACTGAGTCAGCTCTATTGCTACCTTGTCAGGATCCAGGAATGGATGGAACCAAGCATGATGTCAGCACTCAGAGAAAATAATCCGTCCTATCAACCTAATGGAGCCTGAATCTTTAATGTGATATTGATTCCACTAATGTTCCTGCATGCTGTCATCTGGAAGCAAAATACCTCTTTGTTACACAGCAAACTATGATCAGGGTCATGCAGTACAATTGCCAACATCATTATGAAGTGGGTTCTGTTTGTTGGGGATTTTTCCCCAAATCGGAAGAGGTCTTCAAAATTCTGTATTCAAAGGCAGTCAGTAACATTTTCAGCACTAAAAGGAAAACAGGTCACACCTCATCCATAGAATCAGTCAGGGTTGGAAGGGACCACAAGGATCATCTAGTTCCAACCCCTCTGCCATGGGCAGGGACACCCTACCCCAAATCAGGCTGCCCACAGCCTCATTCAGCCTGGCCTTAAACACCTCCAGGGATGGGGCCTCAAACACCTCCCTGGGAAACCCATTCCAGCCTCTCACCATTCTCATGCTCAACAACTTCCTCCTCACATCCAGTCTGAACCTCCCCACCTCTAGCTTTGTTCCATTCCCCCTACTCCTGGCACTCCCTGAGACCCTAAAAAGTCCCTCCCCAGCTGTTTTTGTAGCCCCCCTTCAGATCCTGGAAGGCCACAAGAAGGTCACCTGGGAGCCTCCTCTTCTCCAGATTGAACAGCCCCAACTCTTTCAGTCTGTCCTCACAGCAGAGCTGCTCCAGCCCTCTAAGCATCCTCATGGCCCTTCCCTGGACATGCTCCAGCATCTCCACATTCCTCTTGTAATACGGGCTCCAGAACTGGATGCAGGACTCCAAGTGGGGTCTCACCAGAGTGGAGTAGAGGGAGAGAATCACCTCCCTTGACCTGCTGGCCACACTTCTGATGCAGCCCAGGCTCTGGTTGGCCCTTTGGGCTGCAAGTGCACACTGCTGGCTCACGTTGAGCTCCTCCACCACCAGTATCCCCAAGTCCCTCTCCTCAGGGCTGCTCTCCAGTCAGTCACTGCCGAGCCTGAATTTGTGCTTGGCATTGCCTTGACCAAGACACAAGAGGTCTTGCACTTGGTCTCGTTCATTGTGCATTACATCTTCTACACAGAAGACATACCATCAATGCAGCAGGTAAGGGTAGCAGAACTGCAGGAGTTACAGAAGAAAGGTGCTGCAGTGCTATATTGACATTCCAAAGGCCAGGGGGATTGTTCTGCTGTCCATCTCTTCTCACTATGCACGTCAAATACAATCTCTTTTTTGATTCCCCCAAATGGTAACGGCAGGCCCACGGCAGTTAGGGATCAGGATTACTCACTGTAAATCGTACGCTGAACATTCACCAGTTCTCATTGTTGGATAATTTCTGTTACCAAGCTTCAGACCCAAGAAGCCCCTGATTGGGGTGATCAGGGAATTTCTGGTAGGTATAGGTTTCGCTATAAGACTCCTTTACCAAACCTCAAACCTCCCCTTTACTTCTCTCTCATTCCCTGTAGGACAAGGGCGACTGTGGTCCTGTTCCTTTCCTCCCCCAAATCACAGCCAGCTCTCATCTGATATCTCACTTCTACTTGTATCATCATGATGAACAGAATTGAGTTTCTAATAAGGAAAAGAAAAATAACAAGCATTTATTTCTTCAGACAGATTCATGTAGAAAGATAATTATTAAGATTACTGATGACCATCTTCATATTTCTTTTAAATTCAGCCCCACCAAGTATCTAAATAACTCTCTTTAGAAACTGCATCATTCGTGGCTATTCATCTCCTCTACCTTTTATACTGTAACTGTAGTCAGGAGAACTAATTAAGCAGAAAATACAGTGAATAATCTCATCCACCTCTCCAAATCTTATTGCCTTCCTCCTCAAACAGCAGGGGCCACAGCCAGTTGGGAAAACTAACACACTGAGAAAAGCTCTGCCAATGCAACTTTGGTCCATCAACTCCTTTTCTCCAAATCTAGAGCTGTCCTTCATGCAGGACTCTAGTTAAAGAAGCAGTTGTCCCACTTCTGCAGTGCTTAGAAAACAATCTTCATCCTGCAGACAGCTGCAAAAACTCCTGCCAGTGAATAAATTATGAAGTGCCTCTCAAAAGTGTTATAACTATAGCGACAAGACACAAGATGAGTCATAATACTGAAAAATGACACCTCCTTATGTCAGATCACAGAATCACAGCATTTCTTAGACTGGAAAAGACCTTCAAGCTCATCAAGTCCAACCATTAGTTCCACACTGACAAGTCCTTGACTAAATCAAATCCCTCAGTGCAACATCTAATCACCAGGAATCGCTCTGGTTGGAAGGGACCACCAGGATCAGCCAGTCCAAATTATCCAATCCATAAACTTTCTATAGAAATCATACAACTCCTTCAGACAAAACACTCCTGCCAAATTTTGTCTTCTCTAAATCAGTAACCTGTCTTGTTCTCTGACTCAGAATGTTCTCTTTGGTTTTGTGTTTGGCTTTTTTCTCAGTACAAGTAAGGATTGCTTTGTTTCATTTGTACTTTATTCGGCTGCAAACAGTCCAAACATCCCAGCTAGGCTCAAACTAGCCCATCTCCACAAGAAGAAACAGACTTTGTTTTAATCCACTTTGCTGTTTAAATCCTAGCCAAATAGCTGCATTATTGCTGAGCTGAAGATGCTATAGGAAAGATTCATATAAATAAGCCTTTATGCTCCAACCAGAAGACCTGCAATCCTATCGTGCTAGTTTGAAGCTAGCTGGAATACTTTGGTGAGAAGAATTAGATGATAGGCTGTGAAAAGGAAACGATGGTGATGGCTACTGCACTCATAGGCTTGCTGAGATGGATAAAAAAAAGAACATATATAGCAGAGTTATCTTTGGCTTTGGCTGCCTCCCTTCTCTCTCTCTAACCTGCTGTCTAACTAATCCCTTTGCTTCCTAACCCCCACCCAGCCAATTCTCCAAACTCACCTTGAACATAAGGCAAAGTCTGAGCTAAGGTAGAGGGGTGGAAAAGAGGTGGAAGGGTGGTTGGAAGCCCCTCCTGGGGACTCTGGTTTCTGGGAGGGCTGTTGTGTTTCTCTATTACTTTTTGTACTTGTATATTTCTGTCTATAGCTGTATAGATTGTAAATACCTGCTTGTATCTTGTGCTAAGCTGTAAATATAAAGGTTCATCTTAATTTTCAGCTCAGCTGAGTCTAGTCTGGGTGATTTCTTAAGAGAGGAGGGGCAGGTAACACCCAAACCATCACATCCATTTATGACAACCACAGCTTTTTTAGTGATGTTTAGAACTAAATACCTAACAACTTTATTTTATTGAATCATTTTACTCCTTTATGTGTAATAATTTTTTCTCAGAAAATAAAATTTAAAACCACACTTAAAATTTATAATAAAATTTGCAAAGTAACATCTCCCACATACTAGCAAGCTGAAGTGATGTCCAAATTCTTTGGTGCTTTGGTTTGGGGGAGGTTTTTGTTTTTTTTTTATGCTGGTGTAGGGAATCCTCAAATGAACTCTACCTCTTCATTTTAGTTAGGTCAGTCAAGTGTATTTCTGTTCTGCATTGCAACTCAATTCAAGAGAGATGCTGAGGTACTGGAACATGTCCAGAGAAGGGCAACGAAGCTGGTGAGGGGCCTGGAGCATAGCCCTGTGAAGAGAGGCTGAGGGAGCTGGGGGTGTGCAGCCTGCAGAAGAGGAGGCTCAGGGCAGACCTGATTGCTGTCTACAACTACCTGAAGGGAGGCTGTAGCCAGGTGGGGTTGGTCTCTTCTGCCAGGCAACCAGCAACAGAACAAGGGGACACAGTCTCAAGTTGTGCTGGGGGGAGGTCTAGGCTGGATGTTAGGAGGAAGTTGTTGGCAGAGAGAGTGATTGGCATTGGAATGGGCTGCCCAGGGAGGTGGTGGAGTCGCTGTCCCTGGAGGTGTTCAAGCAAAGCCTGGATGAGGCACTTAGTGCCATGGTCTAGTTGACTGGATAGGGCTGGGTGCTAGGTTGGCCTGGATGATCTTGGAGGTCTCTTCCAACTTATTTGATTCTATGATTCAAGTGTTTCCAAGACTCTGTTCCTCTTTTCACTGACAAGAGCATAAGGAAAGAAGAGTAATTGGAGTATTTTGGACAGCAGTTTGTCCAAAACCAGAACACTTACAGGGAAAATAATTCAAAACCAAAAAAAAACCCTATTATTAAAAAATATTTTCTGATCAGTTTCTATCCACCATGATTTATGAAGCTGAGACACAGTGTTCCCATGCTAAAGGAATTTAAAGTGTTATTAAAAGAAAAGTGTTAATCTAATCCAGCATCAGTCAATGTTTTTTAATTCTTCAGAGTTTTCATCATCTCCAACCTTCTTGACACCTTTTAAGCTTACATGACTCAGATAAAATAAAAGAGTCCCCTCCATCCTCTCCATGCACAGTAATACTACTTGAGAAGCTAACCAAGCAGACAGGACACTTATTTTTTAAAGCCCAGCAAATATGGTCCTAGGGAGCAAAGATTTCACCACAAACACTTAGGCATGGATGGTTTCTTTAGCTGCTCCAGCTCGTAACAGGCACACAGGGTCCTGCTCCTGACAGCAGGATCCTCTCAAATTATTGCATCATAGTAATAGTTTAAGCTAGAATCACAGAATCATAGAATCAACCAGGTTGGAAGAGACCTCCAAGATCATATAGTTCAACCTCTATCACCCAGCCCTATCCAATCAATGCTTCACCAAACTGCAGTCATGCACAGTACTGGTGGAGATTTCCATCCAGCATGTGATGGAGCTTAGCAGGAATTGGATAGCTCCTTAATGCTCTTTAGAGCCACAGAGTCTGCAGATTCCTCTTTCTCCTCATCCTCTTTTATAGGCAATCACAGAATTAAAAAATACCATAGAATCAACCAGGTTAGAAGAGACCTCCAAGAACATCCAGTCCAACCTAGCACCCAGCCCTGTCCAACCATCCACCAGACCATAGCACTAAGTGCCTCATCCAGGCTTTTCTTGAACACCTCCAGGAAGAGTGACTCCATCACCACCCACACTGAAAGGTAAAAAGGCAAAAAGCAAAAGCTGAAAACATTTGTAGTAGTCCTGTAGAACAGCTGAAAAGGAACACAAGAGCTTGCATAGGCAGAAAGCAGAATAATTCAATCAAGATATACTTTGGGGCACAAGTAATGGGTTTCAGGGTACCTTGCAGCATTACAGGAACCAATTGGTTGATGGAGAGGGAAAGGTCTCCCTCACATTGAAGCTCAAAATGGAAATAGCTTCATTGGTAAAAAGGCAAAAAGCAAAAGCTGAAAACATTTGTAGGAGTCCTGTAGAACAGCGGGAAAGGAACACAAGAGCTTGCATAGGCAGAAGGCAGAATAATTCAATCAAGATAGACTTTGGGGCACAAGTAATGGGTTTCAGGGTACCTTGCAGCATTACAGGAACCAATTGGTTGATGGAGAGGGAAAGGTCTCCCTCACATTGAAGCTCAAAATGGAAATAGCTTCATTGGTAAAAAGGCAAAAAGCAAAAGCTGAAAACATTTGTAGGAGTCCTGTAGAACAGCGGGAAAGGAACACAAGAGCTTGCATAGGCAGAAGGCAGAATAATTCAATCAAGATAGACTTTGGGGCACAAGTAATGGGTTTCAGGGTACCTTGCAGCATTACAGGAACCAATTGGTTGATGGAGAGGGAAAGGTCTCCCTCACATTGAAGCTCAAAATGGAAATAGCTTCATTGGTAAAAAGGCAAAAAGCAAAAGCTGAAAACATTTGTAGTAGTCCTGTAGAACAGCTGAAGAGGAACACAAGAGCTTGCATAAGCAGAAAGCAGAGTAATTCAATCAAGATGTACTTTGTGGCACAAGTAATGGGTTTTGGGGTACCTTGCAGCATTACAGGAACCAATTGGTTTATGGAGAGGGAAAGGTCTCCCTCACATTGAAGCTCAAAATGGAAACAGTTTCACTGACATTCACCATGGGTAGAACTGGTAAAAGAAATTGAATTAACCA
Organism: Tricholaema leucomelas; assembly: GCA_013400475.1. Lineage (NCBI taxonomy): Eukaryota > Metazoa > Chordata > Aves > Piciformes > Lybiidae > Tricholaema lacrymosa > Tricholaema leucomelas. The sequence continues at coordinate 133,386 of WAAF01014670.1, forward strand.
TGCTAGGTCAATTAACTGTACACAAAATTAAATGAGGAGAGTGAAAAACTGCCACAAAGCTTAACAATAACCTTATTTTTGTAGCTAATGCTTAATGGGTTGCCACAATGACTAATTCAAAACATGGACAATTAATATTTTATCCTGCAAGTCTTCACTATTAGATATTACTTCTAAGTAAAAATTGTCAGCATTTTTTACCAGAATTCAAGCTAAAATAAATAAATAAATTTGCTATTTGAAGAAATAAAAACTGTTTTGCTTTCCTGCCATGGGCTACGATGCCACAGGCAGCAGAAGAGACAGGGAGACACTCGGTGCAAGCAGGTTCCGTTTATTGTACCCCAATGTGCTAGTTTGCAGCTAGCTAGAGTGTTTTGGTGAGAAGGACTAGATCATAGGCTATAAAATGAAAGTAATGGTGATGTCTACTTCCCTCATGGTCTTGCTGAGATGTATAAAGAAGGAAAGGAAAACACAGATAAAGTCACTTGCTCACTTTGCTCTCGACTTGGCTCTGGGCACTTCAGCTGCTGGGGAGCTCAGGGCTGCTGGCTGAACTCCGTCTTACTCTCTAACCTCACCCTCCATTTGCTTTGGCTGATTCACCTTTGCTTCTTAATCCCCCTGGCCAAACCTCCATTATTCCTTGGGACTGGGGTAAGGTTGAGAGGAGTAGGGGGAAGGTGAGGGGGTGGTTGAGAGCCCCTCCTGGGGACTCAGGTTTCTGGGAGGGGAGTTGTGTTTCTGTATTACCTTTTACCTTGTCTATTTCTGTCTATAACTGTATATACTGTAAATATCTGCTTGTGTATTGTGCCAGCTGTAAATATAAGCTTCATTCATATTTCCAGTGCCAGCTGAGTCTAGTCTGGGTGATTTCCAAAGTGTGTGTGGGGCGGGAGGAGCAGGGAACACCCAAACCACCAAAGATATGATGGTGATTTAGTATGTTAGAAAACAGAATTTTAAGCTGTCCATTTTGAGCATACATAACCCACACAGGCCAATTTCCAGCACCCTAAATTATTTGGGACCACACACATCAACTCCCTCATGCTGTATGAGGACCACAAGAGTGATAATTGATACAGGTTGGAAAAGAACAGAGGGATTCAGTAACACACTTTTACCACATGTTTGAGAGGAAAACTGTACTGGAAAACACTTTGCTATTAAAAAAAGCCCAGATCACCATTCATAGAATCAACCAAGTTGGAAGAGACCTCCAAGATCATTCTGCCCAACCTATCACTCAGCCCTATCCAGTCAACTAGACCATATCATGAAGTGCCTCATCCAAATCAGCTGCTGACAATCTTTGTATTACTTAAAGCTGCTTATCACACTGCTATGTCTGTGTCAGCTCAGTACAGACCACCTTTAACCACTGTAAGTTCCAGTAAATTACTCAACTTTTCTTTAAGCTAACCAGTGAAATTCCATCATCTCCTATTCATCCCTAAATGAGCCTCCTCATATCATCTGCAGATGGGATGAACACTGAGGACCACAGCACTTACCCGGCCAGGGTAGTGGGGAACAATGACCTAGTTTGTAGAACCTGTCTCTTCCTGTATGTCCTGGTGCTAGTCTTATTCTTCTCTTCTGCCCTGAAAATACCCAGAATAGAACTCATTTAAAGAATTAATCTCTTTAAACAGTTGCTGGGTCACATCCTCAGTGAAAGAGCATGAATGAATTTCTTCAGAAATCCGTCTGGAAAGGAGGAGGCTTCGAGGCACAAGCCAACCCCTGGAGATTCAACAAGACCAAGTGCATCTGGGTTGAGGCAATGCCAAGCACAAATCCAGGCTGGGCACTGACTGGCTGGAGAGCAGCCCTGAGGAGACGGACATGGGAGTGCTGCTGGACCAGATGATCAACAGGAGCCAGCAGTGTTCACTTGCAGCCCAGAAAGCCAACCAGAGCCTGGGCTGTATCAGGAGAAGTGTGACCAGCAGGACGAGGGAGGTGATTCTCCCCCTCTACTCCGCTCTGGTGAGACCCCACCTGGAGTACTGCTTCCAGTTCCAGAGCCCCTATTACAGGAGGGTTGTCGAGATGCTGGAGTGTGTCCAGAGAAGGGCCACAAGGATGATCAGAGGGTTGGAGCAGCTCTGCTATGAGGACAGACTGAAACAGTTGGGGCTGCTCAGTCTGGAGAAGAGGAGGCTCCCAGGTGGCCTTCTTGTGGCCTTTCAGTATCTGAAGGGGGGCTACAAAAAAGCTGGGGAGGGACTTTTTAGACTATCAGGGAATAGTCTAGGGGGGATGGAACAAAGCTGGAGGTGGGGAGATTCAGCATGGACATGAGGAGGAAGTTGTTGAGCATGAGAGTGGTGAGAGCCTGGAATGGGTTGCCCAGGGAGGTGGTTGAGGTCCCATCCCTGGAGGTGTTTAAGGCCAGGCTGGATGAGGCTGTGGGCATCCTGCTCTAGGGTAGGGTGTCCCTGCCCATGGCAGGGGGGTTGGAACTGGATGATCCTTTTGGTGCCTTCCAACCCTGGCTGATTCTATGATTCTAAAAAGCCTTCCTAAGGAACTACAGACACAACAAAGTATCTGCAACCTCACCTACAAATTACTTTTTAGAGTAAGAATTTTTAAAAACTGCTGCCAAACCTCTTGTCACAAATTAAACTTTGGTTACAGGTAGCAATATTTTAGCAAAAAGATATTGTGCTAGTTTGAGCCTAGCTGGGATGTTTTGGTGAGAAGAATTAGAACATAGGCTGTGAAAAGGAAACAATGGTGATGGCTACTGCACTCATAGGCTTGCTGTGATGTATAAAAACAAGAACGTAAATATAGATAAGGCAGTTGTTTGGTCTCTGTCTTTTGGGCTGCACTTCTCTCTCTAACCTGCCTGACTAATCTATCTGCTTCCTTATCCCCCTGGCCAACCCTCCAAGCTACCTTGAGCATAAGGCAAAATGTGGGAGGAAGGTGGAAGGGTGATTGGGAGCCCCCCCTGGGGACTCTGCTTTCTGGGAGGGCTGTTGTGTTTCTGTATTACTTTTTAACTTGTATGTTTCTGTCTGTAGCTGTATAGATCGCAAATATCTGCTTGTATATTGTGTCAAACTGTAAATAGAGCTTCATTCATTCAACTCCCAGTGGCTGAGTCTAGTTTGGGTGATTTTCTTGGGGGGGGGCAGGGAACACCCAAACCATCATAGATATTTTTTGCTAATGAAAGCTAATCTATTACTTAACAGGTGTAGCAAACTCTATCTGTGAGTTTCCAAAGAGCAAAGAAATTTTGACTGAATAAGTACAAAGATTAGGTGCACAAGCCTTCCAAGAGCAGGCCAAAGTGCACACCTTGACACTTTAAACCAAGCATCAGTCTGCTTCCATGAAAAGCCTTCCACCATCCTCTTCCTGACCACCGACTCCCAATTTCACATTCTGTGGTGGTTTGGGTGTTCCCCACCCCCCCACACTTTAGAAATCACCCAGACTAGACTCAGCTGGCTCTGGAAATATGAATGAAGCTTATATTTACAGCTGGCACAGTATACAAGCAGATATTTACAGTATACACAGTTATAGACAGAAATAGACAAGGTAAAAGGTAATACAGAAACACAACAGCCCTCCCAGAAGCCTGAGTCCCCAGGAGGGGCTCCCAACCACCCCTTCACCTTCCCCCTACTCCTCTCAACCTTACCCCACTCCCAAGGAATAATGGAGATTCAGCCAGGAGGGTTAAGAAGCAAAGGTGGATCAGCCAAAGAAAAATGGAGGATGAGGTTAGAGAGCAAGATGCAGTTCAGCCAGCAGCCCCGAGCTCCCCAGCAGGCGAAGAGAGCAAAGTGACTTCATCTATGTTTTGATTTCTATTTTTATACATCTCAGCAAGCCAATGAGGGAAGTAGACATCGCCGTTGTTTTCCTTTTACAGCCTATGATCTAGTCCTTCTCACCAAAACATTCTAGCTAGCTGCAAACTAGCACACACTGACATCAGCACCAGGATTCACACACCCTAACAGCTGTCAGATCAGAGACCAAAAAAAGCCAAGCTTTTACTAAACTCTGAACAAATCCCAAGCAAAACAGCATTTAGTTTACTTTTCATTCACTAATGATCAAGTCAGCTCTTTGGTGAGCTTGCTCTAGGTCAGCATGCACCATCTAGAGTCCTACCTGCCTTATCTACAGCAAAACAGAGCTGTCACCTGCTGCTTTTAAGGCAACATCTCTAAAAGCAGCTCCAGCAATAAAATGGATGCAGAGAGGATTTATTTGTAAATGCTGTTAAAAAGCAAAACAAAACCCAAACCAAAGTCTACAAAACATCACTGCAATTCACAGGAATTTACCCATGTGCACACTGACTTTGTCTTTTCAGACAAGCCAGGAAATAGCCCACCTACACTCTCCAGCAGGCAGCAATAGCAGAGCCCTAGGGAACCTGCTCATAAGGCCATGTATGCACCAAGACATGCTCAGAATGCATGCAAGCTTGCACATCTGGGACTTTCAGAGCCAGAAATACTCTCTTCCCATTTAACAGCCTTCTACAGATATTCCCAAAACCTGTTCTATCATGACAATCTCCACAGCCCACCTGCATTGCACAGAAAAGGCTTCCTTTCACATGCTTGCAGCCTGTTGCCTACCAGCTATGCTTGATGCTGCCAGCTCTTCTGCTGCAGGAGACAGTGGGCAGCTGTTCCCTAAGCACGTCCCCTGACAGTCACAAACACACACACCTCCATCATAGCTGCCATTTTAGCTCTTTTCTAGCTCAAAGAATCATAGAATCAGTCAGGGTTGGAAGGCACCAAAAGGATCATCCAGTTCCAACCCCCCTGCTATGGGCAGGGACACCCTACTCTAGATCAGGTTGGCCAGAGCCTCATCCAGCCTGGCCTTAAACACCTCCAGGGGTGGGACCTCAACCACCTCTCTGAGCAACCCATTCCAGCCTCTCACCACTCTCATGCTGAACAACTTCCTCCTCACATCCAGTCTGAATCTCCCCACCTTCAGCTTTGCTCCATTCCCTCAGTCCTGTCACTCTCGGAGAGCCTAAAAAGTCCCTCCCCAGCTTTTTTTGTAGGCCCCCTTCAGATACTGGATTAATACTGCAGTCCACCATTCCACTTTCAGAAATCATTCTGTGCCTTTAGTCACCCTTGTCACTTCTGCCCATATCTGCTCCAGTTAGGCTGTCTGTGGTGGAGAGTCCCAAGGATGACAGAATGAGCTTGAGTGTGTTTCCCTGCCTTTCTGCAGCACAGCCAGTGGTGGGAAAACAGGGCAGAGAAACCCTGACAACCTAATCTGCTTTGGTCCGGTCGCACGAGAGGGGTCCATAAGACCACGTCCCTGCAGCATGCAAGGCCTATGCGCCCCCCGTTTTTGGAAGGGAGCAGCCTGTGGGTGCTTCCGTTTATGGACATCGCTGGGTGATTGCCAAAGGTGATCGGGTGATGGGGCTCTTCAGCCTGGAGAAGAGAAGGCTTCGAGGAGACCTTAGAGTGGCTTTCCAGTATCTGAAGGGAGCCTACAGGAAGGCTGGGGAGGGACTATTGACAAGGTCTGGTAATGTCAGGACAAGGGGGAATGGGTTTAAGCTGGCAGAGGGGAGATTTAGACTGGATGTTAGGAGGAAGTTCTTTACAGTGAGGGTGGTAAGACACAGAAACATAACTTCCCTCCCAGAAACCTGAGTCCCCAGGAGGGGCTCTCAACCACCCCCTCACCTTCCCCCAGTCCCAAGGAAGAATGGAGGTTCAGCCAGGGGGATTAAGAAGCAAAGGTGAATCAGCCAAAGCAAATGGAGGGTGAGGTTAGAAAGCAAAGCGGAGTTCAGCCAGCAGCCCCAGAGCTCCCCAGCAGCTGAAGAGCCCAGAGCAAAACGCAGAGCACAGAGAGCCAAGTGAAGTGACTTTATCTAATGTTTTGCTTTTTCCTTTCTACACAAGACTGTGAGGGAAGTAGATATCACCATTGTTTTCATCTCACAGCCTATCACCTAGTCCTTCTCACCAAAACATTCTAGCCAGCTTCAAACTAGCACAAACCATTACCGAGAGGCTGCTTTCGTAAGAATGTCTTTTATAAGCTTCAGAAATCACTTCTGAAGAGAAGCTGGCAGCTCAAATCAATACATTGATTTTCATTTGCCCTCCTATAGCCCAGCTGCTCAAATTCATAGAGCCTGTCTGCAATTTTCAATTAGGTCTCCATTTGAATACCTAAATGTCATCAGCAACTTGATCACTTCACTGTTTACTGTCTTTTCCAAGTCATTCATCAATATATCGAGCAGCCCAGGCTCCGGCAGAAACCTTTGCAATAGTTTACTTTGTGCTTTCTCTTCATTGTGCTATTTGTCCATTACACTGAGAATTGCACTTTGCAATTTTTCATCTGTTATTATTTCACACAAAAATTCATCTCTCTGGCCCAGCACAGTGTTGAAATGTATTTATTTTTCAATGAAGTGCTGGGTGATTTGTCAAATAGCTATGGAAAATCCAAGTATATCATCACTCAGAAAACATCTCGTGATGGTTTGGGTGTTACCTGCCGCCTCCCTACTTTGGAAATCACCCAGACTAGAATCTGCAGCTCTGGAAATTTGAGTGAAGCTTTATATTTACAGCTTAGCACAATGTACAAGCAGATATTTACAATATAGACAGTTACATACAGAAATATACAAGTTAAAAGGCAATACAGAAACACAACAGACCTCCCAGAAACCAGAGTCCCCAGGAGGGGCTCTCAACCACCCTTCCACCTTCTCCCACCCCTCTACCTTACCCAAGACTTTACCTTACGCACAAGGTAGCTTGGAGGGTCAGCCAGGGGGGTTAGGAAACAGATGGATCAGTCACACAGACGGCAGGTTAGGTTAGAGAGAGAAGATCAGCTCCAGAGAGAGAGAGAGCAACTCTGTTATCTATATTTATGTTCTTGTTCTTAGACATCTCAGCAAGCCTATGAGTGCAGTAGACATCACCATTGTTCCCTTTCCACAGCCTGTCATCTAATTCTTCTCACCAAAACATTGAGCTAGGCTCAAACTAGCACACATTTTTGTTTACATGCTCATCAGATGCTTCAAAGAACTCAAATAAATAAATTAAGCAAGACCTGCTGTTGCAAAAGCCACACTGATTATTTTGCTATGCATCCTGTTTATCTGAAGGTTAATTCAATTCTTGAATGCAACCTCAATTAATCTCCCCTATAAGGACAATAAGCTTTTCGGTCTTCCCTGGAAACTCTGCCCCTTCTGTCCTTTATCATCCCTTCAGTCTTCTGAAACACATCATAGAATCAACCAGGTTGGAAGAGACCTCCAACATCATCCAGTCCAACCTAGCACCCAGACCTGGCCGATCAAAAAGACCATGGCACTAAGTGCCTCTTGAACACCTCCAGGGACAGTGACTCCACCACCTCCCTGGGCAGCCCATTCCAATGCCAATCACTCTCTCTGCCAACAACTTCCTCCTAACATCCAGCCTAGACCTCCCCCAGCACAACTTGAGACCATGTCCCCTTGTTCTGTTGTTGGTTGCCTGGGAGAGGAGACAAACCTCCACCTGGCTACAGCCTCGCTTCAGGTAGTTGTAGACAGCAATCAGGTCAGCCCTGAACCTCCTCTTCTCCAGGCTAAACAATGCCTTTTTTCTTGCAATATAACCACTTTGTTTCTCTTATTTTATTTCATATTGATGCATACTATTTTCTTTGCAATCACCAGTACAACAGCTTTAAAACATCACAAAAGCTTGGCCTTTAACTACACCTTTCAGTGTTTAAAAAAGAAAGGCAGCAAAGCCCTCAACACCTTGTTCTGTTGCTGATTCCCTGGGAGAAGAGACCAACCCCACCTGGCTACAGCCTCCCTTCAGGTAGTTGTAGACAGCAATCAGGTCACCCCTAAGCCTGCTCTTCTCCAGGCTGCACACCCCCAGCTCCCTCAGCCTCCGGAAAGATTTCTCACTGTTTCAGTTAAACTGGAAGCACAAACATGAGAAGAGATTAAGTATCCCTGCCTTTGCCTGGCAGCTGATACTCCTAAATGCTCAAGGACACCCTATGCTGAATCTTTCACAAAAATTACAGTGACATTCCATCACCATGAAAAACATAAAACTACCCCAAAAATACACAGCAACACATCTTCCACAAGCAACCCAGAGGAGTGATGTACAGAAAATGGCAAGCTGCTGTCACAGAAAGAAGCCACAGCCCCTCTACTATCACCAGCACTTCACACCGTAAGTATGGAAGTTGGACTTCATTTCACCACTATTGAGCCTCCTTTTCCACAACTTCTTCACTGCAGCAGTGCTGCAACTAAGGAAGGATTTCAGCTTATACATATAATTTTAGGGTGCAGGAGGGAAGCCCACATACAAAGACCAGAAATGTTTAAAGGAAGATCTGAAAACAGTTCTTACCAAATAACAAAAGTATCCATCTTACTGAGTGCCAAAGAAAGGTGCTGACACAGGTGTTTTCTGGGGCAAGAAGCTTTCCAGTCCCCACTAGCCACACTGAATGCAGGCTCTTGGAAACACACAGGAGATCTCACTCCGTGACAGATGTTACACAAAGCGATTACTGATCTGTTGTGGGAATGCAGAGGAGTTGCAGGAAAGGATGTGAAGAGAATAACAACAGGCAGATCAGTATAATAACAAACCTTGATTCTCACCAGCTGTGCTACCTTTATCTCAGAAGGAATAGATAAGGGACACCTCGTTAATGAGAATAACAAGGCATGGTTTATGCAGATATAATGGGTTGTCCTTGGCTAATTATGCTAATGTGTGGGCTTGTGCTCTACTGGCTGAGTGCTCATATACTCTGGCTGTAGGTAATAAAGTGTCTCTGACATAATTCACATTGAATGGTCTGGAGTCCTTCGTGGCAGGCCTCTGATCACACTGGTCCATGGCAAGCAGAGATTTATGAGCAGCACCACGCTGCAACAATCTACTTTACATGTAAATCACTTAGATTTATTTCTTCTTTAATTCCTTCAAGACTCTTGTCTGCCTGCCTGCAGAAGTCCATTTCTAGTGAATCCTTCCAGTAACATAAAAACAAAGTCTATACAGTGTGCATTTTTTGGATCATCCCTGGTTTCGGTTGAAGAAGAAACCTTTGGATATGAGACAGTAAGTGTGTGTCTCACTGCAAAGGAGCAACAGGACCATCAATTTCCCAGCTATGTTTTCCAACTTAATCATGATAGGACAATCACAGAATGGCTTAGGTTGGAAGGGACCTTTAGAGATCATGTACTCCAACCTCCCCGCCATGGGCAGGAACACCTCTCCGCTTAACTTGGCTGCTAAAGGTCTCAGCCAGCCTGGCACTGAACACCCGCAGAGCAGAGGCATTCACAACCTCCCCGGGCAGCCTATTGCTGAAGAACTTCTTCCTAAGATCCAGTCTGAAAGTACTGTCCCTCAGCTTCAAACCATTCCCCCTTGTCCTGTCACTAGACACCCACAAGAAAAGTCCCTCTCCAGCCTTCCTGTAGGATCCTTTCTGATGAAACCGACAGTTTGCCAGCTGCTAAAGAGCCCTTTCCTTCATCTTTGATACTCAGTAATGTTCCTCCAGGTGTCAGCCAGCACATGCACACTGAAGGAGAAGTTTGGCTATTGACTGATCCCAGACCTCTGATCCAACAAACCATTTATCACTGCCATACAGATGGTCACAAATAGATTTAACATCATCTGTTAAACAAGAAGGCTGCAAAAGGATCGAAACACATTTTCCAAGAGGTTTCTGCTCAACCTGTGTGGGATGCAAGGTGCAGAAGAGCTGTGGGAATGGAATGAAGAAGGATAATAACAAGGGGATGCCTGACCTTGGTTCCCACCAGCTGTGGGATACCTTATCTCAGAAGGGATAGTAATGAACACCTCATTAATGAGAACAAGGCGGAGTTTATGCTGATGTAGTGGGCTGTCCTTGACTAATTATGCTAATGTGTAGGCATGTGCTCTACTGGCTGAGTGTATATATTCAGGCTGTAACACAATAACACTGTCTCTGGCATAATTCACACTGAATCATCTGGAGTCCTGTGTGGAAAGGCCTTCATCACACTGGTCTGCAGGCCTTTGAGCTACTGTTCCCACAGCAAGCAATTATTACAAGCAGCACAGTCTGCAACAAACCTGCACCTGTGACACAACCCCACTGGAGTTGCACCTTCATTTTCCCACATATGATGAAGCTGCAGGCACAGTACTAGAATTTTTTTTGTTTGTTCTGCTTTTAATCAAATGGATCAAAGTGTCCTGGTGATATGCTTAAATTTTCTTAAATAATATGGGTTTTTTCTTTCCTCTTTTTCCCACATTGCTGTGTTACAGCTTAGACAACCTAGGAACAGTCTTGGCAACACATTTTCAATTTCATAAGTTACAATATTGTATATGGTTAACACTCCAGGAGGAATGTCCCTGAACTTTACACTTGACCTCAGGTGGTCTTGACGCCTCCCCAGGGGTGGGTCTGGACACCCCCAGGTGATGGTTAGCCCACTCCCCCCTTCCTGTCCCATAAAAGCAGGGGGACTTCCTGTTCCTTGCTCTCTCTCTGGACCACTCTGCAGCTCTCTCGATTGCTCTCTGGACCACACTGCAGATCTCTGCACCCCTGCATCTCCCCACACACGTGCTCACCACCATCACAAACTCAGGTTGCATTCGTACCTTTTGTATTTGTTATTCTTCCTTCCCTACACCTCTGTAGCCTCCCTACCTTTGATACCCTTTTAAGTTATTGTTAAACTTTTCCTTTTCTACTTCCAAATCGAGTGAGATTGATTTATTTGGGTGTTGCTTACCTTTCCTCTCTACTTCTCATTCCTTTCTTTGGGGAAGGAGGTAGGGGAGAGGGAAGGGCACTTTACAAATTGTCATTGGTTCTATCAAATTTATTAGTCTCTGGGAATTTAAATTTGAACCCTAGACAAATATCAACTATTGGAATTTAAATATCTCCCTTCTCATCATCACATACTTGTAAGCAAAAATGTTTTCTGCTGGATCCTAACATTCAATTTTATAAAGTCTCTGTCATAGAATCACAGAATCAACCAGGTTGGAAGAGACCTCCAAGATCATTTGGACCAATCCTGAGGTTTCCCGTGTAGCTGTGTATCTAAGAAGAATGTAATTATCCACTTTGTTGATGGACATCATAAAAGTGTAACAGAGATCACAACAAACTCTAATGGAAACTTTCTAGAAATGACATAAAAATTTGCTTGTGAAGTGAATGCACTTTAGAATGATGGAATCAACCAGGTTGGAAGAGACCTCCAAGATCATCCAGTCCAACCTAGCACCCAACCCTATCCAGTCATCTAGACCATGGCACTAAATGCCTCACCCAGTCTTTTCTTCCTTAATAAAGGAACATATTCCTTCAAAGAAAAAGCAATTTATGTGGGTGGTCAGCCAACAGAGTCAACAAACTCAGCACCACACAAAGGCACTCTACAATACAGCACCAGCTTTTTATTCTGTCAGAGGAGTAAGAAATATTGCCAGATGCTATAAATATCTTTCTTGTTTGCATGTATCCTATCCTCCAGTACTCCTACTGGAGCATTACTGGATGGATGCTAAGAAACTATAGAATCAGTCAGGATTGGAAGGGACTGAAAGGATCATCTAGTTCCAACCCCTCTGCCATGGGCAGGGACACCCTACCCTAGAGCAGGCTGGCCAGCCTGATTAAATGATATGAAGTTAAACTATATTAACTATAATAATAAATGATATGAAGTTAAACTATATTAACTATATAAACTATATTAAAGTATAGTTAAATGAAACACACAACAACTGTTGACAGTCAGTAGCTTTCTTGAAATTAATGCTTTGGTTTCAGACTTGAGCAAAGGCTTGCATCTGGACAAGATGGTTTGTTTTTCACCACTTTTTCATTTGCTGTAACTACAGTTTCCTTCCTAGCCTCACTCAGCACAGCCTTACTAACGTTACTGTAACTGTGATTGCATTCTTTGAAAACCTACTGAAAGTTGTATGCTCTTTTCTGCAGCTTCCAAATCCAGCAATACTGCTGTGGTGAGGGTACAGCTCTTCGAGGAGTTAGTAAACAGGACCCCATTGGAAACAGCCTTCAGAGACAAGGGAATGGAACTGAGCTGGCAGATCTTTAAGGATGCTCTCTATAGAGCACAAGAGATCTCAATCCTCAGGTGTAGGAAAACTATCAAGGAAGGGAGCATGGCTAAACCATGACCTGCTGGTCAAACTAAAAGGCAAAAAGGAGCTGTACAGGCACAGCAAGCAGATAGAGGTATCCTGGGAAGAGTACAGGGATGCCATCAGATTGTGTAAGGATGAGGCTGGGAAGGACGCAACATGTTTGGAGCTGAACCTGGCAAGTAATGCAAAGAACAAGAAGGCCTTCTAGAGGTGCATCAGCGAAAAAAAGCAGGTAAAAGAAAGTATACTGCCCCTGAAGAGCAAGAACAAGGCGTTAGCAATAAGAGATGAGGCAAAGGCTGAGGTCCTCAACATTTTTAGCTCAGTCTTCACTGGCAGCCTCTCTCTGCAGTGACAGAATGAGAGACAATGGTTTGAAATTGGGGAAGAGGAGATTTAGATTCAATGTTAGGAAAAAGTAGTTCTTTACAATGAGGATGGTCAAGCACTGGAACAGGTGTCCCAGAGGGGTAGTTGAGGCTCCATCCCTGGAGATATTCAAGGTGAGGCTAGACAGGACTCTGGGCAACCCGATCTAGGTGAGGATATCCCTGCTTACTGCTGGGGGTTGGATTAGATGACCTTTAGAGGTTCCTTCCAACCGGGGTGGTTCTAGTGAGAGCATACCTGGCTATGTATAGTATATGCATTACTTTTTTTGGGGGGGGGTTGTTTGGTTAGTTTTTAAGACTGCTACTATGAAAACAAAATTCATGAGCAATTTCTTTGCAACATTGAGCATTAGAGGAATTTTATACCATTTCTTTGAGCATATCAGAATTCTTACATATCGTTGAATGCATAGACAAATAGACCATATCACCTGCTCCAAGTTAATCTACACCCACCAAATGAGTCACCAACAGCCATCAACAGCTGTGTTGAATGAAAACCATCAGACCTTAAGTGGCTTGGACCAAGCTCTTCACCACTGACCCAAAACAAAACACCTGCAAGATTAGCATTGGGTAGTTAGTTTTAATTAGATAACTGGGAAGAAGTAGAGAAGATTTTACAATGAAATAGTCAGTGCACAACTACAGATATACTAGGTATGTCAAATTACAATACTAAGCTTTGTTTGGGGTTGTGAAATACTCATTTACCCTTAGAATGTCTGAAGGTGACTCTGTAGTAATCCAAACATGCACATTTTTTATGTATTAGCCATATAAATATGCTTCAGGCTTAACAAATATTAGTCTCCTCTCTTAGACCCCCATAACACTGGTTTTAGTTTAAAGCCCCTGTGCGCATCCACCCTTAAAACGCAAATTCCATAATCACAGAACCAACCAGGTTGGAAGAGACCTCCAAGATCATCCAGTCCAACCTAGCACCCATCCCTGGCCAATCAACCAGACCATGGTACTAACTGCCTCAGCCAGGCTTTGCTTCAACACCTCCACCACCTCCCTGGGCAGCCCATTCCAATCCCAATCACTCTCTCTGGCAACAACTTCCTCCTGACATCCAGCCTAGACCTCCCCTGGCACAACTTGAGATGCACACCCCCAGCTCCCTCAGCCTCTCCTCACAGGGCTGTGCTCCAGGCCCCTCACCAGCTTTGTTGCCCTTCTCTGGACACGTTCCAGCACCTCAACATCTCTCTGGAATTGAGGAGCCCAGAACTGGACACAGTACTCGAGGTGTGGCCTGACCAGTGTTGAGTACAGGGGCAGAATAACCTCCCTTGTCCTACTGGCCACACTGTTCCTGATCCAGGCCAGGATGCCATTTGCTCTCCTGCCCACCTGGGCACACTGCTGGCTCATGTTCAGCTACTATCTACCAGTACCCCTAGGTCCCTTTCTTCCTGGCTGCTCTCCAGCCACTCTGTCCCCAGCCTGTAGTGATGCTCGTGGTTGTTGTGGCCTAAGTGTAGAACCCTGCACTTGGCCTTGTTAAATCTCATCCCATTGGCCTCTGCCCATCCAGCCTGTCAGGGTCCCTCTGCAGGCCTTTCCTGCAGATATTCAGATTTCAGACAGCTAACCAAATCCACCACCCTTAAGGGCTTCTGCCTCTTTTCTATTTTGATGCACAAGTATTACATATTTATTTCAGTTCAGCAAAGTGATCTCTTACTCAAGAAAAGCCAATTGCAAGACATCCAGAACAGCCTATCCAACAAAACTATTTCAACAGTTTCTTTTATAGTCACAACAACGAAAACCAATTGCTCCTTGCATATTATATATATTGAAGAAAGAGATCTAAATCCTAGGTTCTAAAAGGTTCAGTGTACCAGGGCATTTGGAAGGGGGAAGCAAGAGGAGAGCTCAGAAAGTTTTGTTAATTGCTGCTAGGTGGACACTGTAACACACAGAAGCTCTCACTATGTGACAGATGCTGTTTAAAAAATACAGAATTCCTAAGTATCACCTTTCATTATAAGTTAGCAAGAGTTAAATAGATATAGGCAGACAGGGGGAATAAAGCAACAACAACACTTCACCCAGGAAGGATCTTCAAATCATCATATTTAAACCAAAGACGTTGTTTTCTGACCACTTATGCCCACAAGTCCCCTTACTGCATGTTTTCAAACACACTGTCTTGTCTAAAGCAAGCCATGCAAGGAAAATCCATCTTGCTGGAGCTGATCTAAGTATGAATAAAACAAAATCAGATTCAAAACCTTGGAAGTTCAGGGAGACAGCTAAGAAATTTCTCCCAGAGCCAACAGATTCACTTACAGGTGGTGCTCTGAAAGAGGTGCTTTCAAAAATTGCATCACTGACTGAGTTATGTTGTCCCTCCTCTGCCCTTTCAGTTAGCTTTGTGGGATAACAACACAAAGACACTAAAGCAGTAAGCGATCAACTCCTCCCCATAGCTAGCAAGCATTAGAAGAGAACCTTTGGAAGCTTTAAAACTGCCAAGTTTGGCTAGAGGTGGTTTAGCAGTAGCTGCAGAACCTACTTCTGCACCTCACAGTAATTGCTAAGGAGCAGACTGAACTCAAGAGGGCTGCAGGAATGGCTGTGCAATTCAAACCACACTCCAGCACCTCAGGCAGCACTCCAGAATCTCCTCCCCAGCACCAGCCTCATCTCATGCAGCACACAAATAAAGATCACCCCCACTCCAAGTTCAGGATGATATCATGCAACAGAAATATTTGGAAGTTACCATAAACTCCAGGAGCCACGCTGTCGGCAGGGCTTTGAGGGTTGGTGTGCTCCTCTAAGGTTATCTTCATTTGCAGGTGTTTGCCATTAGCGACTATTATCAGCTATTACCAGCTGACCTGGGTTCAGAGTCACAGCCCTAGTACAGGACCCGGAGGCGGAGAATCAAGCACTTAAAGGGGTTTTTGCACCAGATATACCAAATCCTATCTTAAGATTAAGCAGCAGAGCATGATTTTGTCACTTGAATCGAGGTAAGGACTGAATTAAAGACATTATAAAGAAAAAGACACACTCCACTTTATACTAGATATAAACAGATTATTTTCCCACCTGGGTATCATGAATCAGAGCCTCACAGCTACTGTATAAGAATTATTTCCAAATTCCACAGGGTTCTTCATTCTTGCTTATGTGGATAAAGACATTTCAAATAGCTAGGAGAACATCATCTATTTTGAGAAATGTCCACCCAAACCTCATTTGTTATTTCCAAAAATAGCAGCTATGAAGTGAATCTTACACCTGGGTTTACAGGAGTTGTTACAAGCTGCAAAAGTTCTCTGCCTCCTCAGTGCAGTGAGGAGAAATAGTGAAGAGAAAAATGTGTATTCTGAGAAATGTCCACCAAAACCTCACTTGTTATCTCCCAAAATAGCAGTTATGAAGTGTATCTTACACCTGGGTTTACAGGAGTTGTTACAAGCTTCAAAAGTTCTCTGCCTCCTCACTGCATCTGCCTCATTGGTATTCTAGCAGTGCTTGCACTGTCTGCAGATGGAAATATTGCTACTTCAAAAGGAGCCCCCACTACAAGAAGGATGTGGAGATGCTGGAGCATGTCCAGAGAAGGGCCATGAGAATGCTCAGAGGGCTGGAGCAGCTCTGCTGTGAGGACAGACTGAAAGAGTTGGGGCTGTGCAGTCTGGAGAAGAGGAGGCTCCCAGGTGACCTTATTATGGCCTTTCAGTATCTGAAGGGGGCCTACAATAAAGCTGGGGAGGGACTTTTTAGGCTCTCTGGGAGTGACAGGACTAGGGGGAATGGAGCAAAGCCGGAGGTGGGGAGGTTCAGACTGGATGTGAGGAGGAAGCTCTTCACTATGAGAGTGGTGAGAGCCTGGAATGGGTTGCCCAGGGAGGTGGTTGAGGTCCCATCCCTGGAGGTGTTTAAGGCCAGGCTGGATGAGGCTGTGGGCAGCCTGCTCTAGGGTAGGGTGTCCCTGCCCATGGCAGGGGGTTGGAACTGGCTGATCCTTGTGCTCCCTGCCAACCCTGGCTGTTTCTATGATTCTATAACAGCAGATAATAATATTGACATTTTAGTGTAAACAAATTTTACCTGAACAATGTGGTTAACATGCATGAATGACCTTCCCTCTCACCAGATTTTTCCTACCTATCTTAAGTAACTGGACACACAAATTCTTTCTGTTAACACAAGAAACAAAGAGGTTATCACTGAATTTTCCTTTCCATAGAGTCAATCTGTAAAGGAAAGGGGAGGCACACACTTCATGGAACAAGTTGTTGCTATGAGACAGAAGCTGCTTTATGTAATCCTGTGACCACTCTCAGCTGGCATAACAGGACAAGAGAAATGTGCTACTGACCTGTGAAATGGACTCCAAAACTCATGCAGAGTTATGAAGTAGGTATGTTTTAGTACAGCACTGGGTGCAGGCAGGGTCACTCCAGCAATCCTGCACACCCATGCTGGCACAAGCCACAGTTTCTGTCACAAGAGCAGGCATGTTCATAATAGGAGGTAGGGTTATTGCAATTATTTCTTGGAGTTCATTACCATAGGTATTTTTTCATTCTCCCAGTTGCAACCCCAGTGGTCTGGAATGGTTATCTGCAATGAACACCCCACTCAGTCTTTCTCACAGGGTCTTTCTCATCTCTGGTCAGCAGACCTTTCTTTGTTGCTGATGTCAGGGTATCTCTGCTTCTCCTTTATCTCCTTCCTGCTTTCCTTCGTCACTGCAGGCCTGGGGCTTTACAAGATTGCTTATCACAGATCTCCAACAAGTAACTGCAGACACTTCTGCAGTAGTTGTTGTTTAGGTTTGCAGATTATCAACTGATTACTACAAACAAACATCTCTACAAAGTTTGGTATTTTATGGTTGGTCACAGACACCCTCAAAATGTGCACCTGATCTGTATGATCCTTATACGACCATTCCTTGGTTTTTCTTTGTGATGGTTTGGGTGTTACCTGACCCCCACACTTAAGGAAATCACCCAGACTAAACTCAGCCAAGCTGAAACTTGGAGAATGAAGCTTTGTATTTACAGCTTAGCAGGTTAGACAAGCAGATGTTTACAATATCTACAGCTACAGGCAGAAATATACAAGCTGAAAAGGTAATACAGAAACACAACAGCCCTCCCAGAAACCTGAGTCCTCAGGAGGAGCTCCCAACCACCCTTCCACCTCCTTTCCACCCTTCTACCTTATCCCAGGCTTTGCCTTATGTTCAAGGTGAGTTTGGAGGGTCGGCCAGGGAGGGTAGGAAGCAGAAGGATTAGTCAGGCAGCAAGTTAGGTTAGAGAGAGAAGTGCAGCCCAAAAGCCAGAGACTCAGTGTTATCGATGTTTATGTTCTTGTTTTTATACATCTCAGCAAGCCTGTGAGTGAAGTAGGCATCAACATGGTTTCCTTTTCACAGCCTATGATCTAATTCTTCTCACCAAAAGTCTCCCAGCTAGGCTCAAACTAGCACATTCTTGTATCACTATCCTAGAGTGGAGACTTGAATCTGGTTTGCACCATTATGGAGGCAGCCCTTTGTCTGGCAGAAATGAGAAAAACCGTGCTGATAGTGTGGGAAAGAGAAGAGTCACTGTTCTGGGTCACTGTTCTGAAGCTTCGGCACCAGCAGGAAGTCACAACCACTTTGGTTAATCCTTAAGTGCATGCTGAGGGTAGGGCTTCTATCCAGAAACATCTGAGCAAGAGAGATGGAGGCAGCTGAAATCAAATGGGAACCATTTGCAGGAAATCAGCTGTTGGGGTGATGAGCAAAGAGATCCAGGCAGGGCTAGGTAATGATCCAGGAAATACAGAAATAGAAAACTTACAGACAGGGTAGGCTGCCACGACTGCTTCACCTTCCTCCATTTCTATAGTCCCATACATACCCACAAAACCACTAGCTGAGCCATCAACACGACTGCCTGCAGCTTCATTTAGGTGGCAGCAGGCAGATTTCTCCCCATTTCTCATTAATTCAGGCTTTCCTTCCTATTCATCCCACCAGTATCATTTGCACAGCCACAGACAGGAACACCTACACTTCCACAGAGGAGCAAGCATAGAGTTCAGACAGGCAAGTGGGGGTCCTCCTGCTGATTGATAGTGACCAACACTCTTGTGGAACAAAACACTGGAGAGAAGCCTTCAACTGCACCCTTCCAGCCCACCTCTCTACCACTGTGAGCATTGTTACTCAGAGAGGTACCTCCTAAACCAGATCAGAGAAGATGCCTTTCCAAGAAGTATCTGAAAACAGATCTTTGTGCAGACCCTTCCTGAAAGTGCAGCCATTCCAACTGTTGAACTGATCTGCTGGGGGAAGCAGCAGCCTTCTAGGGGAGCCTGAGGGAAGCAAGGGCTCTGACCTGACAGGTGCCATCAGTGGAAAAGCAATGCAGAACCTTATAGAGTCTGGCAAATATCACACAGTACCACCTCTGGATTTGGAGCAAGCACCGTGAGGTGTGCACCACTGCTTCCAGGGAGAGGAAGCACCTTCACCCCAACGCACAAGCATAACCAACAGAGTTATTAGGATCTCCTCTGGCAAACACAAAGCTGGGCAACACCGGAGAGCTGACCACATCCTGCACAGCAAACCATTCATCTAAAAGGAAGATCAAATCCCTCTGCCCCCAGCCAGAACCAGGACTGCTGAGGGTGTCAAGTTCCACACCTCAGGAGAGGGATTTCTGCAGGCAGAGCAATTACCACCTCATCAGTTAACTAAAACTGCACAGCCTGACCAAAAGGACATTGTTCTGTTCACCCTAGCTGAAGAAATAAAGCATCCACATTTTCAAAGGTGATTAGTATAAAAGGAACTACTCTAACAGATGGGATTTAACTGTCAGGCTTTACAGCTCTACATACTGTTTTCCTTATATATCTCCCATCTTGGTGGCATGAGAAGATACATATCAAACAACAGCTCTATCAGATTCTGCCTTTTCCTCAACAAAGCTAAAGCATGCAGACTCCTGTTACATCCCATTAAGACAGCGTTTGACAGGAGAGGTAGACATTATAAGCCACTTCCTCTGCTCAGAAGCACAACTTCCAGCACGGGCATGATACAGTATCACCAACAAAGAAAAAAAGAAAAAGAGCATCTTTATGGTGTGCCAGGATTAAGGGGGGAGGGGGGAGAATTATATTTTATGTGGAGAAGCTCAACATGAGCCAGCAGTGTGCACTTGCAGCCCAGAGGGCCAACCAGAGCCTGGGCTGCATGAGGAGAAGTGTGGCCAGCAGGGCAAGGGAGGTGATCCTCCCCCTCTACTCTGCTCTGGTCAGACCCCACCTGGAGTACAGCATCCAGTTCTGGAGCCCCTATTACAAGAGGAATGTGGAGATGCTGGAGCATGTCCAGAGAAGGGCCACGAGGATGATCAGAGGGTTGGAGCAGCTCTGCTGTGAGGACAGACTGAAAGAGTTGGGGCTGTTCAGTCTGGAGAAGAGGAGGCTCCCAGGTGGCCTTCTTGTGGCCTTCCAGTATCTGAAGAGGACCTACAAAAAAGCTGGGGTCTCAGGGAGTGCCAGGACTAGGGGGAATGGAACAAAGCTGGAGGTGGGGAGATTCAGCCTGGACATGAGGAGGAAGTTGTTCAGCATGAGAGTGGTGAGAGCCTGGAATGGGTTGCGCAGGGAGGTGGTTGAGGTCCCATCCGTGGAGGTGTTTAAGGCCAGGCTAGATGAAGCTGTGGGCAGCCTGCTCTAGGGTAGGGTGTCCCTGCCCATGGCAGGGGGGTTGTAACTAGATGATCCTTGTGGTCCCTTCCAACTCTGACTGATTCTATGATTCTATATAAACACTAGTTAAAGCACTCAGCATCCGGTTCTGTTACCTTCCATATGACTTGATCCATACCAACATTCAAAACAAAGTCACTGCCCAATCTCATGGAGCAGAGAAAAAAAATTATACACACACACACACATACACACATATATTTATATGGAGAGTAAAGGGGTGGAGAAGGATTTAGAATCATAGGATTGCTTTGGTTGGAAATGACCTCTAAAATCATTGAATCCAACCATCAACCTAACACCACCATGGTCATTTGTGGAAGGATTTCTTGCTAACAGGACATGAGTTGATAAGCAATAAGCAAGCCCATGCTGTGAAGTGTCCTTGAGTCCATCTTAGTATCACAGTATCATCAAGGTTGGAAGAGACCTCACCGATCATCAAGTCCAACCTGTTACCACAGAGCTCAAGGCTAGACCATGGCACCAAGTGCCACGTCCAATCCTGCCTTGAACAGCTCCAGGGACAGCGACTCCACCACCTCCCTGGGCAGCCCATTCCAGTAGCCAATGACTCTCTCTGGCAAGAACTTCCTCCTAACATCCAGCCTATACCTCCCCTGGCACAGCTTGAGACTGTGTCCCCTTGTTCTGGTGCTGGCTGCCTGAGAGAAGACAGCAACCTCCTCCTGGCTACAACCACCCCTCAGGTACTTGTAGACAGCAATAAGGTCTCCCCTGAGCCTTCTCTTCTCCAAACTAAACAATCCCAGCTCCCTCAGNACCATTCCTGATGCAGGCCAGGATGCCATTGGCTCTCTTGGCCACCTGGGCACACTGCTGGCTCATGTTCAGGCGGGTATCGATCAGCACCCCCAGATCCCTCTCTGTCTGGCTGCTCTCCAGCCACTCCGACCCCAGCCTGTATCTCTGCATGGGGTTGTTGTGGCCAAAGTGCAGCCCCTGGCACTTGGACTTACTGAACACCATCCCCTTGGACTCTGCCCATCTGTCCAGGTGGTCAAGGTCTCACTGCAGAGCCCTTCTGCCCTCCAGCCCAGCAACATCTGCCCCCAGCTTGGTGTCATCTGCAAACTTGCTAATGACTGACTCGATGCCCTTATGGCATACCTACCCATGGTAGGTATGAAATAAGGAGATGTGCTAACCTACAGAGGAAGCTGGTGAGCATCTACTCATGCAACCCATTATGTCCACTAGATAATGTCTACACAGAGAGCAGTAAAATAGCCCCAGCATGGTGCTGACATCCTGCTCCTACACCGCAGGCAAAGCCCAGAACAGTAACACCATCTCCTTAATGAGGTGATGATCCAGCATATAGAGCAGTAGTGTGTTCAGCCTCAGAAAAGTGACACAATTGGCCATACTGAGCTCACAAGCACCCAGCTAAAGCAGTGAGCTGAACAACTACATCATCCTCCCCACAGTGGTCTGCCAAACACATTCAGCTGGTGGGAAATCATTGCTCCACAGCCAACTTGCACTAATTCAAACAGCATGACACCACTGGAAGCCAATGTCACAGTGGACCTTCACCAACTGGCAAGAGGATGTTCAGGAGCACCTGCTGTCACGTGAGGTGCTACTCCCAGGGCATCATCTTCACTAGCAGAAAGGTGGATTTCAACCACCTGTTCACAAACACTTCTATTTAACCAAGTTAGTGCCATGGTCTAGTTGATTGGCTAGGGCTGGGTGACAAGTGGGACTGGATGATCTTGGAGGTCTCTTCCAACTCGACTGATTCTACCACTCTATGATTCTAAGTGTAGAAAAGGCCCTAAGGTTTTACTCCAGGATAGACTCAATAAAGGTAAAATGTCTGGTTATTACCCAGCAGTAACATGCACAAGTGCCTTCTACTCAGAATCTGGTAGCATACTGTTCATCATTTTAGTTCTCTGTTAATGCAAAGCACCACAGGTTGGTCAGACTGAGGTCCTTAAGGAAATGCAAAGGCTGCACCACATCTTCCTAAGACACTAACAGCTAAATGCTGTGGCTTCATGCTGAAGAAGTTCAGTGCAGACATAATGCAAATCTTGCTCCCATTCTCCTCAGAACAACAGGAAATGGCTGCTTAAGAAATTTCACATTCAATTACCATAATTTTTAGCTTTGGCAGACTAGATCTGAAACAGAAACAATTTCAACAAAAAACTGTTTTTCATCTTATGAGCACTGATGGAATTCTGTTGTGAGCTTGCTCATTAAAGAGCTTCCAGAACTATTTTCAGCCTTCACCTCATCTCCTCTCTTCAGAAATCAACTATTCTAATGAAAAAAAAAAAAAAAGATGTTAGCAGAGAGTCCCCCCCAGAGCAGTTATTCAGCCAAACCACTCACACAGCACAGAATCATAGAATCAACCAGGTTGGAAGAGACCTTCAAGATCATCCAGTCCAATCTATCACCCAGCCCTGGCCAATCAACTAGACCATGGCACTAAGTGCCTCAGCCAGGCTTTTCTTGAACATCTTCCAGGGACAGTGACTCCACCACCTGCCTGAGCAGCCCATTCCAATGCCAATCACTCTCTCTGGCAACAACTTCCTCCCAACATCCAGCCTAGACCTCCCCCAAGACAATTTTAGACTGTGTCCCCTTGTTCTGTTGATGCTTGCCTGGTAGAAAAGACCAACCCCACCTGGCTACAGCCTCCCTTCAGCTAGTTGTAGACAGCAATGAGGTCTGCCCTGAGCCTCCTCTTCTCCAGGCTGCACACCCCCAGCTCCCTCAGCCTCTCCTTACAGGGCTGTGCTCCAGGCCCCTCACCAGCTTCATTGCCCTTCTCTGGACACCTTCCAGCACCTCAACATCTCTCTTGAATTGAGGAGCCCAGAGCTGGACACAGGACTCAAGGTGTGGCCTGACCAGTGTTGAGCACAGGGGAAGAATAACCTCCCTTGTCCTGCTGGCCACACTGTTCCTGATCCAGGCCAGGATGCCATTGGCTGTCTTGGCCACCTGGGCACACTGCTGGCTCATCTTCAGCTACTATCTACCAGTCCACCCAGGTCCCTTTCTCCAGCCACTCTGTCCCCAGCCTGTAGCACTGCTTGAGGTTGTTGTGGCCAAACTGTAGCACCCTGCACTTGGCCTTGTTAAATCTCATCCCATTGGCCTCTGCCCATCCAGCCTGTCAAGGTCCCTCTGCATGTGGAGACCTTTGTTCAGGGCAGCACTTTGCTTAATTTTGAAGTACTTGACTCCAGACCTTTCAGATCACCTGGGAGTGATGCAATCATTATAGTGCTAACTCATTTGAAACTTCTCTTCCTCTCTACCTCCCAAATAAACCTAACTATTCAAAACACCCAGAACTGTTCTGATTTATGACACAACATTCACAAAATTGAATCCTTCTTTCCAAACAGCCCTAGTTAATTCCTGCTCAATATTTTGGATTGACATCCAAAAGCATTACACAAACAGAAAGGCTTACACATGCAGCCACACATCACCACTCCCATCCTAAAGCAGATTTAAGTGCGTTAGTACCCAAAAAGCTGTTTTCCTTTTAGCTTAGTTAAGCGACTTAGAGTTCTGTACTTTCAGTGATATGATTGTGAAGATAAATATGCTACTGTTTGGGAGTTTTAAGGTTGTTTTTTACAGTAAATTCATTGTGTACCTTTAAAAAGAAACTCCACAACACACAGCTTTGTGCAAAACTGAAAAGCAAAAATGATAACTCATTATCTGCAACTGTGCAACCAAGAATGGAGCTCTGAATCAGTATTTTTCATGCTGCTGTTTGAAAGGTTTTACTATCAGACTTGTCCCATTATATCTCAAAGATATGAAGGGTTTTTTCCTTCTTTTTTTTTCCTGAAGAGCTGTTTAAAAATTCTAGAAATTAGCTGCAGATTTTTGTAGTGTCTTAAATTCACAATATGACCCAGATAGAATTGCATCACTGCAGACAGATATGCTATACAAGAGATAAAAGACAGAGTCAGATATGACTTGTCATTAAAATTCTGCCACCGTTTTCTACTGAAGGGTAGAGACTGCAGAGACTGTTTATAATTAACAGAGTCCAGGCCTGGCACTATTTTGTATGTTTATGGATAATGTTGGCAGCTACAGAAGCTCTGAAGAGAAATGAGACACGGTAAGAGGATGAGCAATTCAGCACTTATCTCAATGTGATTCCATGTCAGGAAAGAGCAAATGCAATCATCAGGTGTATGGAAAGGAATTAGGAAGCAAGAACACAGTTTTTCTCCCCATGTCAGGCATTAGCTGCATGGATGTGGGATTAACTGCCAGTTAAAATAACTTGCTTCTTTTCAAGGACAATGAAAACTTAGAGATGATGCTGAGAATTGCAGTAGTGTTTCAAGGTTATACAAAAACTCAGCAGTGAGGTCAAGGAGCTCACTCTGTTTAGCAGGCAAAGAAGATGGCCAGGTGACTTAACTATGACATTTAACTATGGCAGGCTGAGGGACCTGGGTCTCTTCAGCCTGGAGAAAAGAAGGCTCTGGGAAGACCTTATAGCAGCTTTCCAGTACCTGAAGGGGGCCTACAGGAAAGCTTGAGAGGTACTTTCTGTAAGGGCATGTGGTCATAGGAGCAGAGGTTTTAAACTAGAGCAGGGTAGATTTAGGTTGGACATTAGGAAGAAGTTCTTTAATATGAGAGTGATGAGATACTGGAACAGTTGCCCAGAGAAGTTGATGAATATCATCTAACATCTCTTAAGATCCAGCTGGATGAGGCTTTGAGCAACCTAGTCTAATAGGAAGTGTCCCTGCCCATGGCAGTGGTGTTGGAACTAGATTGTCTTTTAGATCACTTCCAACTCAAGCCATTCTATGGAGAAAAAAACCTCTTTTCAGCAGAAATGTCTCTGTTCATAAGGGTTTTTATTTCAGGAAAAGGAAAATGTAACAAGAACTTCCAGGTGGAATTTAAAACTAAAACACTGAAATCTGAGACAAAGGAAGCTAAGGGAGATGTTGGAGTCACCATCCCTGGGGGTGTTCAGGAAAAGCCTGGCTGAGGCACTTAGTGCCATGGTCTGGTTGACTGGCTAGGGCTGGGTGCTAGGTTGGACTGGATGATCTTGGAGGTCTCTTCCAACCTGGTTGATTCTATTCTATTCTGTTCTACTAAGCATTCAAATTAATTGCTAAGGAAATGGTAGAGTCTGCCTTTTAACATGTTCATCTCTAGACTGGAAGCATTTTCAGGAGATGCCTACAAGAGAAGCGCAAACCATGGGATCCAAGACAGAGTTAATAGTAGAGTTATATTCCAGCTCTCACTTCTGAGGTCAGACTAGACAAACTATAAGCACTTTTTACTCTTAAACTCTGAATTTTTCATCCAGCCAAAAGCAATCAAAATGATGAAGCTGTAAGCACTCTGGACAGAATCTGTCTTTCCTAAAATCAAATTACCAAAAAGTTTGTTGCCCACCCTGAGCAAGCCACTAGCTCCTCACAGAAGAGGCACTCACAGGAGTAACCTTTTGCAGTCTGCCTGTCTCCTTATCTCTTTCCCTCCATTAAGACTCCCTTCCCATGCACAACATTTGGGTGCCAGAAGGTCATCAAGATGAATCCAGACTTTCACAACACTGTGTAATGCTATTAAAGACAAAAGTGCCAATCCGCTGCTCAGATGCTAGGGATGCAGTCCCAGCCTGACTTAAGTCAAGGGGAGGTTTTACCTTTAACTTCAGTGACTCTAAGGACTTTTGTCTCTTCTATGAGTTACTTGTATGACAGTCACCTCTACTAGCCTTTTAGTCAGTGCTTGGGTATTGCCATTGTGAAAGGGCAGACCTCTGATCCAGGAGCTTGAGAGTCCAAAACAAGAAGCATTGGGGAGCAAAGAGAAACAATCAGCCAATATCTGTCAGAACTGACTCCTGGTGTATTAGGCACAGTAATCATCAAACAGTATGAGCTTTGTGAAAAGAACTGAAAGGAAGATGGAGATTTCTCACAGAGATGTACAGAACACCTCCCCCAATGTGAGTAGTAAATTCAACCTACAAGGCATTACCCATTAAAGTAAAAGTAACATTAAAGTAAAAGTAATACTTCATCATCATGTAACTTCAATTTCTTGTACAATGACAGATTGAAATGTTTAAAAGCACAGTTGAACTGGAGAGCTTCCTTACAAAGAAAAGTTACAGTAGAAACCTATTGTAACATTGAAAAGTCACGGCTCATTTTCTGGTGGGCTATCACCAAAGCCCCACATTTCCAGCCTGATGGGTTGGACTCTTTTTATTTCCTTGGGGAAGGAGGTAGTTTTAAAGAAACAAATCCAACAGGACTGTGTTTTCCCTTCCTTGCAGTTTTCTGTCTTGAAGAACTCACAAAGCATGCAATATTTTACAGAAGCCTTTACTTATGAAAAAATAGAGGCTAAATCTTTTCTTTCCTGAAACAATCCCCTAAGTTTGTTTGCCACTACAAAAC
The DNA here is from genome assembly GCA_013400475.1 of Tricholaema leucomelas. NCBI lineage: Eukaryota > Metazoa > Chordata > Aves > Piciformes > Lybiidae > Tricholaema lacrymosa > Tricholaema leucomelas. Next base: position 160,251 of record WAAF01014670.1, read on the forward strand.
TCTCTGAACACAAGCCAAAAAAAAGTGTTTTGGAAAGTCTACACATTTGAGCATGTTTTAGTTTTCCAGAAATTAACTCCAAATACTTGGAGAAAGAAAAGCCTAGTAACTGGGAAAAGAGGACAGGGCCACTAAAGAGCAAGGCGTTAAGGGACATAAGTGACACAGCAGCAAAACTGGACATATAAATGTGATGGTTTGGGTGTTCCCCACCCCCTCACACTTAAGAAAATCACCCAGACTAGACTCAGACGAGCTGGAAATTAGAATGAAGCTTTATACTTACATCTTAGCACAACATCCAAGCAGGTATTTACAATATCTACAGCTATAGACAGAAATAGACAAGTTAAAAAACTAATATAGAAACACAACAGCCCTCCCAGAAACCAGAGTCCCCAGGAGGGGCTCCCAACCACCCTTCCACCTCCTTTCCAACCCTCTACCTTACCTCAGACTTTGCCTTACCTTCAAGATGAGTTTGTAGGGTCAGCCAGGGCAGGTAGGAAGCAGAAGGACTAGTCAGGCAGCAAGTTAGAGAGAGAAGTTCATGCAGCTCCAGAGACAGAGAGAAACTCTAATATCTATGTTTGTGTTCTTGTTCTTATACATCTCAGCAAGCCTAAGAGTGCAGTAGCCATCACCATTGTTTCCTTTTCACAGCCCTATTCTTCTGACCAAAATACCCCAGCTAGACTCAAACTAGCACAATAACACACATCAGGAATTATCTGCAAATTAAGACTAAATAAGAAGCCTGTTTTATAATCACTCTCACATTCTGATAGGCAGAAAAAAGAAACTCATCAGATAATACACTAAACAAAGCTGAAATCCTAACAAGTCTGAGATTAAAAAAAATACCTTCTAATGAGGCTAGTGAGGGGCCTAAAGCACAAGCACTATGAGAAGAGGTTGAGGGAGCCTGGAGAAGAGGAGGCTCAGGGCAGACCTCATTGCTGTCTACAACTACCTGAAGGGAGGCTGTAGCCAGGTGAGGGTTGGTCTTTTCTCCCAGACAACCAGCAACAGAAGAAGGGGACACAGTCTCAAGTTGTGCCAGGAAAGGTATAGGCTGGATGTTAGGAGGAAGTTGTTGGCAGAGAGAGTGATTGGCATTGGAATGGGCTGCCCAGGGAGGTGGTGGAGTCGTCCCTGGAGGTGTTCAAGAAAGGCCTGGATGAGGCACTTAGTGTCGTGGTCTGGTTGACTGGATGGGGCTGGGTGCTAGGTTGGACTGGATGATCTTGAAGGTCTCTTCCAACCTGGTTGATTCTATGATTCTATGTTTCACCAAATGTTGAATAAAAGAAATAGCAAGAATTTGTATTTCTCTCATATCTAGCATATTAGAAGTCTTCATAGGGCCCACTGGCACACAACAATTTGAAAGAACAATAGCATTTTAAGTTTCCATTAGTAGTTTGAGGCATGCAGGCAGGCAAGTAGTAAGGATAGGACTAAAATTTTGAGGTTCACTCTAGACTAATGTAAACCACAGATTTACTTAGTGAAAAATAAGAGAAAGCTATAACCTTGTGGTATAGTTTATATGAAGACTCTGTTTTATCCACAGCTAGTTTTGTAATAAACCCAGGCATTGGCATAACTGCAGAAAACAAGAGCTGTTTTCAGAATATTTTCCACTTAACCAGAGCCACCAATGCAGACATTTGCAGAAAGGCAGTAACTGTAAATGTCTGTAAAGATTCATACCTGTTTTCTTTCACAGAAACTACCACGAATCTCCTGCTACAGGCAACGCCAAAAACTGAAGCCTAGAATCAAGATACTTAGTGGCTGTAACAGACTTTGTCCACAAACATCAGCTTTGTAAAAGTTCTTTGCAGTGAGGGTGGTAAGACACTGGCACAGGTTGCCCAGGGAGGTTGTGGATGCTGCCTCCCTGGAGGCGTTTAAGGCCAGGCTGGATGAGGCCTTGAGCAACCTGCTCTAGTGGGAGGTGTCCCTGCCTATGGCAGGGGGTTGGAGCTGGATGATCCTTGAGGTCTCTTCCAACCTAAACCATTCTATGATTCTATGATTCTATGTCTAAGGACCATCCACGATAAACTGAAAGCTACATCCAACTCCTTGCTCAGCTGAGAAGTATATAACTCTAAATGCACCCCAAACATTTAATTCTTTTGACCAACTCATCCAGCACCTGCCAGAATACAGAATCCTCAACTGTCAGATGAAGGCAGGAAGCTACAGATGGGAACATGAAAAGAAAACACTGATCCATCAATATGTTTATTATCTTACATTCAGTCTATGGAGTGGATCATGGAAGTTGAAGTTAATATACTGTCTGACACAGAAACTTCAGCTATGAAACAGGACAATCAGCCTGTCTAAGCTCTACCATATGTGTCAAACCTGGTTAGTCCTTGGGAACTACCCAGACCGCAGAGAAAATCAAGATGCAGATTTGTACTGGATTACCAAGTTTTCTTTTTCATTGCCACCTCTCTTCCCCTTAGGAGACAGGATAGAAAAAGTGACATTTCAGGATTCTGTGCTCTAAATTTCATGGTACAGTGACTAGTTTAACATTAAAAATAAGACTTTTCTAAATGTCACTCTCAATTTCTTGCCAATAAAGATATGAAAGTCACACTGAGTTCACCACTTCCCACACGGCCTCAGAAAAAAATGAAATGACTGCAGAAGCTCAGTTACCACCACAGATATATTTCCACAGCTAAGCTACTAACACTGCAGAACTGAAGACAGAGCATTATTTAAGACTTTATTTACCCAAACATGTCTGAGAAGATTGTGATGTCTTTCAGAATATATCAGCAGAAGCTGAAGCAGGTCCAGAGGAGGGCCACAAAAATGGTCAGAGGGCTGGAATACCTGTACTATAAAGAAAGACTGACAGAGCTGAGGTAACTCAGCATGGACTAGAGAAGATCATAGAATCATGGAATCAACCGGGTTGGAAGAGACCTTCAAGATCATCCAGTCCAACCTAACACCCAGACCTGTCCAATCAACAAGACCATGGCACTAAGTGCCCCATCCAGGCTTTGCTTGAACACCTCCAGGGACGGTGACTCCACCACCTCCCTGGGCAGCCCATTCCAATGCCAATCACTCTCTCTGACAACAACTTCCTCCTAACATCCAGCCTAG
>WAAF01014670.1:163460-176748 GCA_013400475.1 Tricholaema leucomelas
TACAGGCTCACTGCAGCCTTTCTTGTTTAAAGGGGGCCTATAAAAAAAAGGGACAGTCTTTTTACATGGCCTGGTGTGACAAGGAAAAGGGCAATTATTTTAATCCAGAAGAGAGTAGATTTAAACTAGTGTTAAGAAATCAGTATTTCACAATGAGGGGGGTGAAACACTGACACAGGTTGTGCAGAGAGGTGGTTGGTGCCCCATCCCCAGAAACATTCAAGGTCAAATTGGACTGCACTCTGAGCAACCTGATCTAGTTAAAGGTATCCTTATTCATTCATTGCAGAAGGGTTGGACTGGATGTCCTTTAAAAGTCCCTTCCAAGTCAAAATATTCCACAAGCAGTACATTTTATACAGCCAAGACAAAGACACACAGCAAAGAGAACTGCTTATTCACAACCAACCTACAGCCTGCATACCTAGTATTTCTGACCATATGGGAAGTGATACAAAGCTACATAAATACATACTGATAAAAAGGCAAAATTTTCTCCCACAGCAAGCAGGAGACACAGCCCTGAAAAGATTCTCCCCAAGGCTGCTCCACAGGCACCCACCCAGCTATCCCCTACTGCTCTAGCACATACTGAGTGGCAAGAAAAATCCAGGCCCACCACTCTCCTTGGGTCCCTCCACTTTTTCTCTTATAGTGCAAGTTATCTTTAGAATGCCAGTGCTAATAAAGCAGAATAACCTTCTTAAAAGGCCCCAGGAGTAGGCAGTCCCAACAGTTTTCCCTATAGGAGACAGCAAAATTTACAACTCACTGTATTAGTGTAAAACCATTTTCACCAACACTAGGAATCAACACTCCCAAGTGCTGCTCTCTGCTGCTGCAACATCACTTCAGCATAAGAAGACTAAAATCCAGCAGAACTGTAGAGCAGGCAGCACTGAGCTTATCTGTCACATTTTTTTGGCAGGACTGATTTTTTTTTCTCATTATTTTACCCTTCCTGATGCATCTGAGGTATTCCTCCAGAATAAATGTAACCACTTCTGAGCTCAAGCTATGCCAGGGGAAATTTAGGCTTGAGGTGAGGAGAAAGTTCTTCACTGAGAGAGTCATTGGCTACTGGAATGGGCTGCCCAGGGAGGTGGTGGAGTCGCCGTCCCTGGAGCTGTTCAAGGCAGGAGTGGACGTGGCACTTGGTGCCATGGTCTAGCCTTGAGCTCTGCGGTAACAGGTTGGACTTGATGATCTGTGAGGTCTCTTCCAACCTTGGTGATACTGTGATACTGTGATACCCTTAATCACAGCTCCTGTGCTGTCAGCTAACCTGTACTGGAGCTGGCCTAGTCTCCAGGGACACACCTAAAGATTTCAAAACCAGCTGCTCTTTACTTGGTATAGCACTGGAAATACACAAATCGAAGCTGTAGTGACCAGCTCTGGTCTGAAAACTGAGACGGAGCAAATATCTGAGGGACAAGTGTCGAGTGGATGGAGCCAATCTCTTCTCAGTGGGCTGCAGCAATAAGACAAGGACCAGTGACTGCAAATTGGAACAGAGAAGGTTTCACCTCAACATGAGGAGAAACATCTTTACAGTGAGAGTGACAGAGCACTGAAACAGGCTGCCCAGAGAGGCTGGGGGAGCTGGGATTGTTTAGCCTGGAGAAGAGGAGGCTCAGGGCAGACCTTATTGCTGTCTACAACTACCTGAGGGTTGGCTGTAGCCAGGAGGAGGTTGCTCTCTTCTCTCAAGCAGCCAGCATCAGAACAAGAGGACACAGCCTCATGCTGCATCAGGGGAAATTTAGGCTTGAGGTGAGGAGAAAGTTCTTCACTGAGAATCGTTGGCTACTGGAATAGGCTGCCCAGGGAGGTTCCTGGAGCTGTTCAAGGCAGGATTGGACGTGGCACTTGGTGCCATGGTCTAGCCTTGAGCTCTGTGGTAATGGCTTGGACTTGATGATCTATGAGGTCTCTTCCAACCTTGGTGATACTGTGATACTGTGAATGAAGCACTTAGTGCCATGGTTTAGTTAATTAGAAGGGTTAGGTGATAGGTTGGACTCAATGATCCTAGAGGTCTTTTCCAACCTGGTTAGTTCTGTGATTCTCTGGAGACCTTCAAAACCTGCCTGGATGTATTCCTGTGCAAACTATCCTAGGGGATCCTGCCTTGGCAGGGGCATTAGACTTGATTTTTGGAGGTCACTTCCAACCTCTAAGGTTCTGGGATTCTGTAAGAGCTCTTTGAATATTGCTTAGGATCTCCATGGCTTCTATGCTGAAACCACAGAGCACCCCTACCCCTTGAGACATCCTGTCTTCCCCTTCTCCGTTACAGCTGTCATAGGTTGAGTTTCAGTCTGCTGCTATTCATACCGTCCTGACTCATGCCAGTTCCACAATGAAATTACTGGCTGGAGCAAAGCATTATGGCACTTGAAATTCAGATTGTAACATGGGAGGGTTTCTGTTCTGGTTGCTGGTTCTGGGCATTTTTGGGTGCTGGATCTCTTCCACTGAGATGGCATTGGGACAGGTAGCTCCCTGGCCTGGGCTTTCATGTTGCTTGCTTCCGCTTGGTGCTTGCTGCTCCTTTTCTCCCTGCTTCTTCTGCAAATAAGTTAATTGTGCTAAGGTGTTCTGATTTATCCAGCCAAAAACTCTTATCTCAGTTCTTTGTCTTGAATGGGTGGTTTCTTTGTGTGTTGTTTTTTTCCCCCCACACTTCTGTGTTGGGGGAGGCAGACAACTTCAGCCCTTGCATTAACTCATTACCTACTTTATTTCTCATCTGATCCCATTACTCTGCATGTAATTCCCTATATTTCTCTTTTCCACCCAATATCACTAGAACTGTGAGGAAGGACTGTAGACTTTCCTTTTCACATGCTTTCTCCAGAACTGCATTAAGGAGTGATCAGGCAATGAGCAGCAGGCAGTGAGGAAGCATGTGAAGGGAAGATAAATAGGTAAAGACACTAATCCCTTACTCTGGTAAAACAAGAGTAGGAATAATCTGTATGACTGGCTTAATTATCCCTGTGGTGGGATTTCAGGAAGAGTGGGAATACCTGGTCTCTCTGGACTGCTGTAAATTCACTCCTGTAAACCTCAATCGTGCAGAAGAACTAGGTCAGCCTGGTTTTCTTCAAACGCATCAAATCAGCCTCTTATCCTGAGGTGCTCTCTCTAGAAAAAAAAATGCCATCAAAATTCAACCTCTTTCTAGCTACTGCTTCATCCAGAAGATGAAGGTCCTGCTCCTAACAGCAGACAACTGACTTTACCTCCAGAATCATAGAATCATAGAATGGTTTAGATTGGAAGGGACCTCAAGGATCATCCAGCTCCAATCCCCTGCCATAGGCAGGGACACCTCCCACTAGAGCAGGCTGCTCAAGGCCTCATCCAGCCTGGCTTTAAATGCCTCCAGGGAGGAAGCATCCACAGCCTCCCTGGGCAACCTGTTCCAGTGTCTTACCACCCTCACTGTAAAGAACTTCCTCCTAACATCCAGTCTAAATCTCCCCTCCTCCAGCTTAAACCCATTCCCCCTCATCCTAACATTACTAGACCGTGTAAATAGTCCCTCCACAGCTTTCCTGTAGGCTCCCTTCAGATACTGGAAAGCCACTCTAAGGTCTCCTCGAAGCCTTCTCCTCTCCAGGCTGAAGAGCCCTAAGGCATTCAGCAATGCAGCAACAGCCACCACCAGATTTCACTTACATATGGGGCATAATCCCCTGATCATCTCATTGCACGCTTGGCACTAAAAACTGTCACTGCATGCAGTACTGAACCCATATGAATTTAACATTAGCTTCTTCATGATTGTCTGTGTATACCTATAATAAAAGACTTCAACATTCAGAATTTGTGGGAATGTCTGTGCCATTCATAAATTATGAGTAAGACTTCTTTAAGCAAGGGTAATTACCTCAGGTATATAGCACTATCTGGAAATCTAATATTTACACAGAAATGCCTTACTGAAATGTCAATATCACAAAGCCTGCAATAACTGACTGGATTATTTTGGACAAGAACTTCAGCAGCTGTGAAACAACGTGGCTTTTTTGATGGTGACACAGACAGTCCAATTTACCAGCTGTAAATTACAACTATTTGTGATGGTTTGGGTGCTCCCCGGTGCCCCAACACACACTTAAGAATATCACCCAGACTAGACTCAGCCAAGCTGGAAGTTCAGGAATGAAGATATACTTACAGCTTAGCACAATATCCAAGCAGGTATTTACAATCTATACAGTCAAATGCAAAAATATACAAGTTAAAAAACTAATACAGAAACACAACAGCCCTCCCAGAAACCAGAGTCCCCAGGAGGGGCTCCCAACCACCCTTCCACCTTCTTCCCACCTGTCTAACTTACCCAAGACTTTGCCTTATGCACAAGGTAACTTGGAAGGTTGGCTAGGGCGGTTAGGAAGCAGATGGATTAGTCACCAGTACAGCAGGTTGGGTTAGAGAGAGAAGTTCAGCCCCAGAGAGACAGAGAGGGACTCTGTTACCTATATTTATGTTCTTGTTCTTAGACATCTCATCAAGCCTATGAGTGCAGTAGCCATCAACATTGTTTCCGTTCACAGCCTGTAATCTAATTCTTCTCACCAAAACATTCTAGCTAGGCTCAAACTAGCACAATATTTTTCCTGATGCTTTCTCACCCCACATTGCAAACATTCCAGAGAATGATTCCCTGCACATCTTAGGAAGATGGACAGAAGGAGCCTTCAGACCTCAATGAACCGTGTGGACAGAATGCTGGGGACAGAGTGGCTGGAGAGGAGCCAGGAAAAAAGGGACCTGGGGATACTGGTAGATAGTAGCTGAAAATGAGCCAGCAGTGTGCCCAGGTGGCCAAGAGAGCCAATGGCATCCTGGCCTGGATCAGGAGCAGTGTGGCCAGCAGGACAAGGGAGGTTATTCTGCACCTGTACTCAACACTGGTCAGGCCACACCTCCAGTACTGTGTCCAGTTCTGGGCTCCTCAATTCAAGAGACATGTTGAGGTACTGGAAGGTGTCCAGAGAAGGGCAACAAAGCTGGTGAGGGGCCTGGAACACAAACCCAATGAGGAGAGGCTGAGGGAGCTGGGGGTGTGCAGCCTGCAGAAGAGGAGGCTCAGGGCAGAGCTCATTGCTGTCTACAACTACCTGAAGGGAGGCTGTAGCCAGGTGAGGGTTGGTCTCTTCTCCCAGGCAACCAGCAACAGAAGAAGGGGACACAGTCTCAAGTTGTGCTGGGGGAGGTCCAGGCTCAATGTCAGGAGGAAGTTGTTGGCAGAGAGAGTGATTGGCATTGGAATGGGCTGCCCAGGGAGGTGGTGGAGTCACCGTCCCTGAAGGTGTTCCATAAAGGACTGGATGAGACAGAGACATGGTCTAGTTGACTGGATTGGGCTGGGTGCTAGGTTGGACTGGATGATCTTGGAGGTCTCTTCCAACCTGGTTGATTCTATGGTCTTATGTTACATTGTTCCTTACATTATACTACCTTAGCTCACGAGGTTCATTTCAATGGCAATATGTGGGCCAGATGCTGCCCTTCCTGCAAAGGGGGTGAAGAAGGGCTGTTGAAGGATTGTGATGTGTCAAAGCACCACACTATATACCCTGCCTTTAGGCCCAAGCTGCTGCATGGGTGAAGGTGGGATTCAGTCACCACTGTCTTATAAACCACATCTGTAAAGAGTTTTCCCCTTGCAGCTGCAGCCACTGTATCACCCTGATGACACTGCATTGGCTGTGCACAGCACAGCTAATTCTGTGTGAGTTCTGTAAGTGAATCAGGGGCAGAGCAACAACAGATCAGTGCTTTCCTTTGCAGGATTTTGTTTCTCTTCCCCTCATTAAAAATAGTGACAGTTGAAACCCACTCTTAGTGAGAGGAGTCTTTAAACAAAGAAGGGTCCATTGCATAAGAGCTCAATAGTGCAACAAAAGATGCACAAATCAGTGAGCCATTCAATGATTTAGTTTTGGGAATTTCCACCAGTGCCTACACAAACAAAGCTAAAGGTTTGTGACAGCTGCTTGTGTTTCGATTATCTCTTTCAGGATCTCAGAGTTCAAAACCACATACTAGAGAAGCAACTGGCAGAAGGAAATTATTTCTAACAGCCCATCCACAGAAGAGGCCCCATTATTATTATTAATTACTCATATTGCCATAGAACCTAATTGTCCCAACGAAGAATAGAGGCTCACTGTGTTACATTCAATACAAAGAGGCAAGCAAGTCCAGGCCTTGCCCCACAGAGCTCACTCTACAATATCTCAGTCCAAGCTTGACATTAACCATTGCCAGCTCTGCAAGAAGCCCGATTTAGTGCTCAGCACACCCTGTGAGATTTCAGCTGGCCCAACTTCCCAAAGAACGGCAAAAGTCATGCCTCAGACAGTGCAAGAAGACTTCTCCCACATTCTCGTTACAAAGGGCATCCCACATGCTGGAGCTCAGTATTGTGAAGTGTGTCACTTAGCTTTGACCCCATGCAGCAGTAGGAACAAGAGGTACTTTGTGGGGCAAGGCTACTCAAGAGGTGGTGGGGGAGGAGAGGTAAGATGCATTCTTTACAGGGAGAGGCAGATGGTATTTCTGCCCCCTGCAATTGGCTACTAGATGCGGGAAAAAGCAAACTAAAACTGAGCCTTTCCACCAGCTGTAGGGATTGTGAAAATCTCAGCCACAGCAGAGAAGAGTCCTGGTTCAGAAAGGGATAAGTGGGAAGGAGTAGGAAGACTGCTAAAAATACCGGGATGGCAGCCAGGAGTGGTCAGCTTCCAGAGGGCAAAGCAGAACGGGCAGCTGAGGGTGTGAGATGGTACTTTAGGATCCCTGGTAACTTCCATGTGGTCTGGGATCACCAGAGTATGTGGGAGCAGAACCACAAAAGGACAGTAAGAAGTGGGACAGTTGCACAGGCAGCAGGATGCAGGTGAAGAGCTACTGATGGTCTCCAATAACATTGGCTTCACCACTGACTGCTGCCAAATGATGAAGAAAGCAGACAAAACTTTCCATAAGCTTTTGATTGTCATTTTTTCTTAAGTTTTGATTGTGTGACAGTAGCAAAAGTAGCAGCAACACCACTGCTAAATGGCCTTACTCATCACATTGGCACCAGTGGGAGGTACTGCCAGTGCACATACTGGTCAGTGAGTACAGGGCAGTTCATTGCTTCAGCTCTCTGGCTGAATGGCTGTTTTAAATGGATGGATCTTTGGAGATAGATGAGTGGACTAAATCTGAGAAAAATCTGTGTTTTCTTTGTGATTTAGCTCCCAGGTGACCTTCTTGAGGCCTTTCAGTATCTGAAGGGGGGCTACAAAATAGCTGGGGAGGGACTTTTTAGGCTCTCAGGGAGTGACAGGATTAGGGGGAATGGAGCAAAGCTGGAGGTGGGGAGATTCAGAGTGGACATGAGGAGGAAGTTGTTCAGCATCAGAGTGGTGAAAGCCTGGAATGGGTTGCCCAGGGAGGTGGTTGAGGCTCCAACCCTGGAGGTGTTTAAGGCCAGGCTGGATGAGGCTCTGGGCATCCTGCTCTAGGGTAGGGTGTCCCTGCCCATGGCAGGGGGGTTGGAACTGGATGATCCTTGTGGTCCCTTCCAACCCTGACTGATTCTGTGATTTCATATAGAATAATGGCTGAACAGCCAATCCCCCCACAGCTTCTGGGCCTCCATTACCTATCTGTAAACTTCCCTTATTATTCCTTAACAACAGATCCCTGACAAGGTTGCCTATTCCCACTGTAAAACCTCTATCCTATTATTTATATGCCTGAAACTCAATGTGCCAGGGATTGAAGAATCCCCAGGTACTATTGTCATGCAATAAATAATTTAGCCCACGCTGCTGAGACTCAGTGGGTAAAAGAGCAGCATTTTGATTTGTCAGAACGTTTCCACTGTAACAGAGAACAGTGTGTTCTTAAGGTAACAGAGAACTAGACCTGTCTCCTAACAAAATTACTTCTTAGTAACTACAATCTGGTTTATGCTGATGCTTTTGTTACTACTATATCGATGTGACACCTGTCAGACACAAACCATTCACTGAAGACTCTTCCCTGGCCAGCGTTAGTGGCTGTTACAGCTGGATGCAGTACCCATCCCTCCGGCAGCAGCCAAGGTCATGCTGACTCACTCCCTCTGGCTTTTTCTCTGCATCCATCCTGTGCCAGTGCTCTGCTAAGTGCTTGACTATTCTTAACAGTGTCACTTACAAAGCTGCAACTCCTTTCTCCACAGAAACGCTGGACTGCAAGCTCCTAAAAATGTTGCTTATCCAATTTTGGACTCCTTTGCAAGTAGTGGATTACTTTCTTCTAAAAAATAAGTGATACAAGACTTGAAATAAAGGCCTCAGCTAAGGAACTTGCCAAGAGAAGAGTCTCTGCCACAAGGTTTTGGGGCAAAGTTCCAGATACCCTTTGCCAAAGCCACTTCTTAAGAGCGGAATAATTAACAAGAGGGTCCCTGGGTAACAGTAAGAACTATCTGAAGGGAGGCTGTAGCCAGGTGTGGGTCAGTCTCTTCTCTCAGGCAACCAGCAACAGAACAAGGGGACACAGTCTCACATTGTGCCAGGGGAGGTCTAGGCTGGATGTTAGGAGGAAATTGTTGGCAGAGAGAGTGACTGGCATTGGAATGGGCTGCCCAGGGAGGTGGTGGAGTCGCTGTCCATGGAAGTGTTCAAGAAAAGACTGGATGAGGCACTTAGTGCCATGGTCTAGTTGACTGGACAGAGCTATATGATAGCTTGGAGGTCTCTTCCCACCTGGTTGATTCTATGATTGTAAGAAAGCAGAAACTGTTGGTATTCCAATCAGCTTCAGCTATGCGTGCCTGACTCAACTTCTCACCAGTAAAGAGACCAGGGGACACATTTCAAGAAGAATCTTGCAAATAAGAGATCTTCACAGAATAAAAAGTGTGGTCTTCACCTGCATCTCAGCCTGTTATACCTGGGGAAAGGGTTATTTGTACTTAAACAAGGCATATATGCTCACATGCCCACTGACTGGACAAGGGGAAACATAACTCCCATTTTCAAAAAGGGTAGGAAGGAGGATCCAGGGAGGTGACAGGACTAGGGGGAATGGAGCAAAAGATGGAGGTGGGGAGATTCAGACTGGATGTGAGGAGAAAGCTCTTCAGCAATGACAATGGTGAAAGCCTGGAACGGGTTGCCCAGAGAGGTGGTTGAGGTCCCATCCCTGGAGGTGTTTAAGGCCAGGCTGGATGAGGCTGTGGCCAGGCTGATCTAGGGTAGGGTGTCCCTGCCCATGGCAGGGGGGTTGGAACTGGATGATCCTTGTGGTCCCTTCCAACCCTGACTGATTCTATGATTCTGGATTTAAGTGTCTTCTCATCAGTCTAATCTGCTACAAATGCAACAGCCATAAAGCGTAGGCGTAACTCTTGACTGTCTCTAGCCTCAGCTCAAGGCACAGTAAGTAAAGTATTTTTCAAACGTTAAGTGCTAAGGCTACATTCAAGGCATCACTGCATTTTCAGTTCTTGAATAAATATTGCTCTGTGACAAGACAGAGAATAGTTAAAAATCACAAATCATGAAGAGGTGTTACATAAATTACAGCAAAAATATTTAAAGCCAGGAGCCCAAATGTGTATCCTCAAATCTGCACCCAGACAAGATGATCAGTAATTTCAAAGTATGTGGGCAAAACGAGACCACATAGATTTTAAAACAAGGGTGCAAGAAAAAAAACACTAGGTTTTAATACAAGGGTACAAGAAAAAACAAATCCAATGTTTTTCCATGACAACTGAAAAATAAACCTAGGTTTCAATACAAGGGTAAAAGAAAAAACAAATCCAACATTTTTTCCATGATAACTGAAAAATAAACCTAGGTTTTGATACAAGGGTAAAAGAAAAAACAAATCCAACGTTTTTTCCATGATAACTGAAAAATAAACCTAGGTTTTAATACAAGGGTACAAGAAAAAACAAATCCAATGTTTTTCTATGGTAACTGAAAAATAAACCTAGGTTTTAATACAAAGGTACAAGAAAAAACAAATCCAATGTTTTCCATGATAACTGAAATACAGACATTATGTAAAGGGTTAACTCTCCTGGAGGAGTGGTCTTCACCCTGATCCCAGGTCCTCCTGACTCCTACCCAAGGATAGGTCTGACCTTTTCTCCAGGTGTAGTGCTTAGCCCACTCCCACTTCCAGTCTAGCCCCCTATAAAAACAGAGGAACTGCCTGCTTTGCTCTCTCTAATGCTGCCTCCCTGCCTGACAACATCATCTTCCTGTTCCTCTCTGGTTTACCACATGGCTATAATCCACGAGGCAGACAAAATCATTGCCATCAATCTGGTAGTGTATATATATATTGTATCTTGTTTTCCCTTCCCTATATCTTTTTGTAACTCCCCTACCTCAAATATCTTTTATTTATTGTTAAAGTTTTCTCTTTTAACTTCCAAATCAAAGTGAGATTATTTATTTGAGTGTGTTAAACCTTTTCCTCTCTACACTTAATTCCTTTTCTTTGAAAAAAAAAGGGGGGGGGGAAGAGGGAAAGGCATCCTATAAATTGTTATTGGTTTTATTAACTATATTTGAGTCTCTAGGAAATTTAAACTAGAACCAAGACACTTTAGGGTCCAAATCTCCAGTCATCTAAAATGTGATCATTCAGTTTTATCACACTTTTGGGGAAAATGAGGTTATCACTCAACTGTGTTGTTCCAGGTTTGCTACCATTTTCACACAGTTGAGCTTTCAGCATCTTAAGTGAAATTTTTGTTATAACCAAATGGCAACCAGCAGCCCTTAACTGGCAGAAAAAAAAATACACACTTACCTAATACCCAAGAAAGGGAATCACCTAATGCCCAAACTCCTAAGAGATGTCACACACCTTCATCTCCCATATGGCTATATACAGACACATATATTCCACTGGTCAGTTATGTATCATGCACTTAACTTCACAGAGGAGTCTTTGTTGCCATACCCTTGTGGTTTACTTACAAATCTGTGAAAAAGGCAAAGGTCTATGACTGAAATTTCATGGGTCAGTGACTGAGCTAGTGAAGGTTCTTAGCTTACTGCAGATGGAAGATACACAGCAGCTGAAAGCTCTTCAGGTTTCTGCTAGGGTTCATGTTTGATTGGTTAGCTGATCAGTTGTTTTTCATCTTAGCCTTTGTCGTGGAGGGCCCATAGGCTCAAAAATAGGCTTGTTTATGCCTTGTCCTGCCTGGACATGTTTTTCTGCCCAAACCAGAGGTAAACACACAAAGAGGGCACAATAGGCCTGGTGCCATGAAGTCTGGCCTGCCCAGGACCTCTGGTTGTGTAACGCGTTGTGTGAGCACCTCGCGCTTAGCCTGTGCCTGCCTAGTGTAAGGCCCATGTGATTCCCATATTTGGAAGGTCCAGGCCTGTGGCTTTTGCCTATTATAGTATGCTTGGCTGACTGCCATAACCTGATTGGTCACTTTAGGGTCCAAAGGGCCATTAATCTCAGCCCCCATTTGATAAAGAGAGGCACAGAGGTGAACAACGTGCTCACGCTCACTTGCTGGCTCGGGCTCCCTGGCACGCGATCAGCCTGCAAGCCAGCGTGACACCGTGCTCAGACTGCACAGCATCCTCCTTCCTCTGCACCTGAGGCCCTGCCTACGAATCCCCAGACAAAGCATCCAGAAGATGACAGGAGACAAGGGCAGAGACTGTCATTTCCCCAGAAGCTAGGAAGATTCTCCTTTCCCCTGAAGCTGGGAGGATTCCAGCCTCAAAGTCCACAGGCAGACTCCCCTGAAGTTTGGAGACTAGGAATAGGCTGTGACGTAGCCCCAGAGGGAGAATCACCCACCTCGACCTGATGGCCATGCTGCTGGCCATACAGCCAAGGATTCAGTTGGCCTTCGGGACCACAAGCATACACTGATGGCTCATGTTGAGCTTCTCACCAGCCAGCACCCCCCAAATCCCATTTAAACAATTCAGCAATACAAACCATCCTGTTCCAATGTGCAAGGTTGTGCCCTGAAACCTTTCAATTTTCTGATATAGCTATGCCTCCCTTGAGTCCAGTTGCGATTTACTCTAGTCCCACATGCTCATCATTTCTAAAATGGAACAATAGTTGTTAAGGATCCTGGATTAGCCACAAAATTGAGAGCTAGAGGCTATGGTTGCACAGACAGTTTAACCCAGCTGTGAACTTCCCATGTAGCATAGAATCATATCACATCATAGAATCAAGCAGGTTGGAAAAGACCTCCAAGATCATCCAGTCCAACCTAGCATCCAGCCCTATCCAGCCAACTAGACCATGGCACTAAGTGCCTCAGCCAGGCTTTTCTTGAAAACCTCTAGGGATGGCAACTCCACCACCTCCCTGGGCAGCCCATTCCAATACCAATCACTCTCTCTGGGAAGAAGAGAAGAGGTGGCTAACATCCAGCCTGTACCTCTTCCCTGGCACAACTTGAGACTGTGTCCCCTTCTTCTGTTGCTGCTTGCCTGGCAGAAGAGACCATCCCCACGTGGCTCCAGCCTCCCTTCAGGTAGTAAATGCTCTAGCTCTCCTAAAACTTGAATGTCAAAAAGCTGAGAGCTCTATCTTGTTGGACATATGAGGCCAAGACTCAGCACATTTTGGCATCCTGCATCTTACCCTGTGGATGTGAGTAGACAAGAGTCCAGTCTTAAACAAGACTAAATCCAACTCATGCTGTGTTCATATTTGGTCAACAGCCAAGCTTTTATAAAGTCATTATTTCACCAAGCCACCTGTTTCCTTTACCTGACCCAAATTCTTATCTTTATCTTTAGAGGACTGCTGATCCTTTTCCATCTTCCTGTCTCAGCTTCACAACTCCTAGAAGACAGGTTTTCTCCTCTAAGTATCCAAAACAGAAGTTAAAACTGCAGCTGTTAACAACTTGCAGCTTCCCTCCATGGATGAGGCCATTAGACAGTGATGACTTCAGAGTTCAGTCTCAGTACAGCAACATTTAAATTGATCCAGAGTGACTTAGGGAAACCAGGGAAAGGCTATTTGGTGTGGATAAACTTCCCAGTGTGCATGCTGAATGCATGGCATGCACTTCAAAGCACCTACAGGATGGCAAAGGGATCAGGCCCAGCCAGCATGGGGTTAGGAAGGGCAGGTCCTGCCTGACCAACCTGATCTCCTTTTATGATCAGGTTACCTGCCAGGTGAATGTGGGGAAGGCTGTGGATGTAGTCTGCCTGGACTTCATCAAAGCCTTTGACACTGTCTGCCACAACAAGCTCCTGGC
>WAAF01014670.1:177376-204267 GCA_013400475.1 Tricholaema leucomelas
GTGATTGGCATTGGAATGGGCTGCCCAGGGAGGTGGTGGAGTCACTGTCCCTGGGGGTGTTCAGGAAAAGCCTGGATGAGGCACTTAGTGCCATGGTCTAGTTGACTGGATAGGGCTGGGTGCTAGGTTGGACTGGATGATCTTGGAGGTCTCTTCCAACCTGATTGATTCTATTCTATTCTATTCTATACTTGACAACTGTGTGTCACCTCTGAGCAATGAAGATGAACAAACGGACAAGAAAAAAAAAAAAGAGCAAGGAAAGATTAAGTTTAGATAATTTAGTTGACATGTTCACAGAAATGACTGGCTGAAGGGAAAAGTGACTAAGTGGTAACTGAGGATATATTTTATCATAGAAACAACCAGGTTGGAAGAGACCTCCAAGATCATCCAGGCCAACCTAGCACCCAGACCTGGCCAATCAATTACACCACGGCACTAAGTGCCTCAGCCAGTCCTTTCTTGAACACCTCCAGGCACGGCAACTCCACCACCTCCCCGGGCAGCCCATTCCAATGCCAATCACTCTCTCTGCCAACAACTTCCTCCTAACATCCAGCCTAGACCTCCCCCAGCACAACTTGAGCCTGTGTCCCCTTGTTCTGTTCCTGGTTGCTGGGAGAAGAGACTGACCCCTTCCTGGCTACAGCCTCCCTTCAGGTAGTTGTAGACAGCAATGAGGTCACCCCTGAGCCTTTTCTTCTCCAGGGTAAACAACCCCAGCTCCCTCAGCCTCTCCTCATAGGCCTTATGTTATGCTTCCTCATTAAGCAGAGTGTTGTATGTATTACTGCTAGCACTGGAAAACTCCTTGCTGTGTAGACAGATGTGGCACAGCTGCACGGCACAGAGAGCAGGTAGGTGTGATACAGATGAATTAGAGTGACAGAGAGGGTATAGCACAATGATGAGGGTAACAAACCTCACTCCCAGCACCAATCACAAGGACTGTGTGTCGTACCTAACCTCACTCACTGGCCATCAGTTTTCCTGTCTGGAGTTAAATAAGGAAACACCAGAAAACATAAAATATTATTTTAAGGGGATGCATTTTGCAAAACTTTATGCAAAAGTACCTTCCTCATGTGCACCCACACTGTGCTAGTTTGAGCCTAGCTGGGATATCTGAGTGAAAAGAACTAGATTACAGGCTGTGAAAAGGAAACAGTGGTGATGGCTACTGCACTCATTGGCTTGCAGAGATGCATAAAAACAACTACAAACATACATAACGCAGTGTTGCTCTATGGCTTTTGGGCTGCCTCCCTTCCCTCCCTAACCTGCTGTCTGTGTGACTAATCCATCTGCTTCCTAATCCCCCTGGCAGACCCTCCAAACTCACCTTGAAGGTAAGGCAAAGTCTGAGATAAGGTAGAGGGATGGAAAGGAGGTGGAAGGGTAGTTGGGAGCCCCTCCTGGGGACTCTGGTTTCTGGGAGGGTTGCTGTGTTTCTGTACTACTTTTTACTTGTATATTTCTGTCTCTAGCTACATAGATTTTAAATACCTGACTGTATTTTGTGCTAAGCTGTAAATATAAAGCTTCATTCTAATTTCCAGGCTCCTATGAGTCTAGTCTGGGTGATTTTCTTAAGTGTGGGGGGGACAGGTAACACCCAAACGATCACACACACAGCCCACACAATGTTAAAGCTGCCTTAAAGGAGATCTTTCCAAGGATGATTTTAATGATGAGGCTGTTACAATGCAACAGTGACAAAGCCACTGCTGTCTCATTTCCAGCCAGCAGTAAAGCAACATTCCTAAGTATTTCTAGGATTCACTCATGTCATAGCAATATCATAGAATCATAGAATCAACCAGGTTGGAAGACACCTCCAAGATCATCCAGTCCAACCTAGCACCCAGCTCTAGCCAATCAACCAGACCATGGCACTAAATTCCTTATCCAGGCTTTTCTTGAACACCTCCAGGGACAGTGACTCCACCACCTCCCTGGGCAGCCCATTCCAATGCCAATCACTCTCTCTGGCAACAACTTCCTCCTAACATCAAGCCTAGACCTCCCCTGGCACAGCTTGAGGCTGTGTCACCTGGTTCTATTGCTGGTTGTCTGGGAGAAGAGAGCAACCCCACCTGGCTACAGCCTCCCTTCAGGTAGTTGTAGACAGCAATGAGGTCTGCCCTGAGCCTCCTCTTCTCCAGGCTGCACACCCCCAGCTCCCTCAGCCTCTCCTCACAGGGCTGTGCTCCAGGCCCCTCACCAGCTTTGTTGCCCTTCTCTGGACACGTTCCAGCACCTCAACATCTCTCTTGAATTGAGGAGCCCAGAACTGGACACAGGACTCAAGGTGTGGCCTGACCAGTGCTGAGTACAGGGGCAGAATAACCTCCCTTGTCCTGCTGGCCACACTGTTCCTGATCCAGGCCAGGATGCCATTGGCCCTCTTGGCTACCTGGGCACACTGCTGGCATAGTATGGAAGGTCTGATCTGTCCAACTTGGGCTGCCCCAGTTGGCCTGATTTTTTACATTCACACACTGGCAAAAATAGCAGCTCTGTGTCTTACAGCACAGCAAATTGACACTAATTAAGATGTAAGGCAACGACTGAAAAAAGATTATAAATAAACAAACCATCATGGACAGGAGACAAATGTTGTACAACAATGAAAGGCAGGAATCATAGAATGGTTTAGGTTGGAAGTGACCTCAAAGATTATCCAGTTCCAACCTCCTGCCATAGGCAAGGGTGGAGTCACCGTCCCTGGGGGTGTTCAGGAAAAGCCTGGATGAGGCACTTAGTGCCATGGTCTGGTTGACTGGATAGGGCTGGGTGCTAGGTTGGAATGGATGATCTTGGAGGTCTCTTCCAACCTGGTTGATTTTATTCTAAGGACACTTCCCACTAGAACAGGTCACTCAAGGCCTCATCCAACCTGGCCTTGAACACCTCCAGGGAGGTTGTGGAGCACAGAAGCACCCAATGTGATCAAAGATCACATTGGGTGCTTCTGTGCTCCACAACCTCCCTGGGCAACTTGTGCCAGTGTCTCACCACCCTCACTGCAAGGAACTTCTTTCTAATATCTCCCCTCTTCGGATTTAAACCCATTCCCCCTCATCCTGTCATTATAAGACCTTGTAAATAGTTCCTCCCCAGCCTTCCTGTAGGCCCCCTTCAGATGCCAGAAGGCTACCACGAGGTCTCCTCGAAGGAAGTGGCAGACTGCAGGTGAAAGAGGAGCCACAAGAGAGATGCAGACAAGAGGAGTGGCCCAATTTCACTCTTAGCAAAAGCCTTTATGCATTAATAGTTTTCACAGATCTGTCCCAAACATATAGATTTAGGACAGTGCCCTGCTTTTCCCTTCAACAATTAAGTTAATTAAACTTTGACAGTGAAAGCAATTCAGAAATACAAATATTATCATCTTGGTGTTGTTGTTAATACTACCCTTACTGCCTTCCACAGGGAAGTAGGCTCCCCATTAAAACACTGTGATGGTTTGGGTGTTAGCCACCACCACCCCCCTTGAGAAAATCACCCAGACTAGACTCAGCTGGGCTGAAAATGAAGATGAAGCTTTATGTTTACAGCTTAGCACAAGATACAAGCAGGTATTTACAATCTATACAGCTACATACAAGTTAAAAAAGGTAATACAGAAACACAACAGCCCTCCCAGAAAACACAGTCCCCAAGAGGGGCTTCCAATCACTCTCCCACCTCCTTTCCATCCCTCTACCTTATCCCAGACTTTACCACAGAAACACAACAGCCCTCCCAGAAACCAGAGTCCCCAGGACTGGCTCCCAACCACCCTTCCACCTCCTTTCCATCCCTCTACCTTATCCCAGACTTTACCTTACGTTCAAGGTGAGTTTGGAGAATCGTCCAGGGGGGTTAGGAAGCAGAGGGATTACACAGACATCAAGTTAGGGAGAGAAGTGCATACAGCCAGAGCCAGAGAGCAACTCTGTTATCTATGTTTGTGGTCTTGGTTTTATCCATCTCAGCAAGCCTATGAGTGAAGTAGCCATCAGCATTGTTTCCTTTTCACAGCCTATCACCTAATTCCTCTCACTAAAGTATCCGTTAGGCTCAAACTAGCACAAGCACTAATCCATAACCTAGCTTAATTTCTTCCTGTGTACTTCAGCTTTAGGCACCTGCCCTTGCTGAGATGCATTTTTCACCTTCTGCCTAGTCCTCACTACTTCTATCTGTGGCTGGCCTGTAGTCACAGACTGCGTTCACAGTACAGTATGAAGAATTGCTGGTCTCTCCTCATAATCACCAGCTGCTAGTGATGCAAGTGGATGAAGGCACAAAGGGTACATTCATGTCTCTACATGCTGTACCAATTTCTCTAAATCAGGAAAATACCTTCTTTCCTCCCCCCCCAGCCCCTGAAATTGAGTGTTGTTGAGTTAACAAGGAAACGAGGAAAGAAGAGGGCTATGCAAGTCAGGTCACAAGAGTAAGACAGTTCAGCAGGAATGAATGCATGCTTTTCAGTTTCAGCTATTGTAAGTTAAAACTGTCCCAAAGAAAAAAAAGCACAGTACAGAACTGTACTGAATTAATCATTATCCCTCCCCCAGGTAACAGACAAATAAGCAAAGGAAATCCATAGCAAAGGCAACCGTGCAGCAAAGCAGCAGAGATGTGGCAGATGCAGGAAGGAGCAGTGAATCAGATTTTAGCCTCATTGCTGAACAGCACACCAGTGCAAAAACATAAGAGAAAAGGAAGTGCTGAAGAATGAACTTATTTGAGCTCATCTGAAAAACTGAGAGGTTGCTCAAGAAGAAAGATCTTTTTCTTTTCTTCCAGAAGCCCTCAATACAGCCAGAAAAATACATGAGCTTGCATGCATTTTCCTCCAACACCAATTGCATAAGGTATATTAAAGCAGCCCAGGTGCAGATTTACTCTACCTGACTTTGAGAATGCTCCTTGTTTTGCCATGATGAATGTCCACAAATTACTGTTCTATGCCAAATCTTATTTTCTCCACCATTGTTTTGCTCCTAGTTGCACTTTCAGTAAAGCCAGGTGTTTGATCTGACTGCTGTTGTGCATGCAGACTGCTCAAATAACCCCTTAGAAAGAAAATCCACAATGCCATACAGAAGGGAAGGAAAAATATTTCACCTAAAGGAAGGTGAAAAGATGGCATTTTTAATCCATTACAAAAGACCCAATTCCAAACAGATGTGGGCCCTTAAATGAAAACCTGTTTAGGGAGCCCTAAGTTTGCGTTCTTGAGCCTTGGGGAGGAAGTACTTCACAATAATCACAACGCCCAGATCACCCCAGATCTCTGGAACGTGTCCAGAGAAGGGCAACACAGCTGGTGGGGGGCCTGGAACACAAACCCTATGAGGAGAGGCTGAGGGAGCTGGGGGTGTGCAGCCTGGGGATGAGGAGGCTCAGGGCAGGCCTCATTGCTGTCTGCATCTACCTGAAGGGAGGCTGTAGCCAGGTGGGGTTGCTCTCTTCTCCCAGACAACCAGCAACAGAACCAGGGGACACAGTCTCAAACTGTGCCAGGGGAGGTCTAGGCTTGATGTTAGGAGGAAGTTGTTGCCAGAGAGAGTGATTGGCATTGGAATGGGCTGCCCAGGGAGGTGATGGAGTTGCCGTCCCTGGAGGTGTTCAAGAAAAGCCTGGATGAGGAATTTAGTGCCATGGTCTGGTTGATTGGCTAGAGCTGGGTGCTAGGTTGGACTGGATGATCTTGGAGGTCTCTTCCAACCTGGTTGATTCTATTTTATTCTATTCTATTACACCCATTACTGCTTGAAACAGTCATTTTAGATTTAACACTAACCCAACATTTTCCAGAAAATCTACAGAAAGTTAACTTTCCCATGACAAAAAATCCCAGTTGCAGCTTCCAATTATCTCCAGGTTCAACCCAGATGACTGGATCAGAATCCCTCAGATTAGAGAGGGATTTCTTAGATTCCTTAGATGAAAGAGTGAAAGCAAGAAAATAATCTCATTATTGGGAGAAAACAAACTGAGCTTAAGTTTTCTTTATTTTAGGACTATGTGTGCCCCCAGTGTTCAAATTTGGCTATCATTGTTTAAGGGTTGGCTGTTGCAGGAGGACTCAAATCACATGTTTATCTGTACCTGCTCATAAGGACACAATTATTGACAGCAACTGATGATAAAGGTCCCTGGTGAAAAACAAAAAGGTTCATCTTCATCTTTCTTTCACAGAATCATAGAATCAAACAGGATGGAAAAGACCTCCAAGATCATCCAGTCCAACCTAGCACCCAGCCCTAGCCAGTCAACTAGACCATGGCACTAAGTGCCTCATCCAGGCTTTGCTTGAACACCTCCAGGGATGGTGACTCCACCACCTCCCTGGGCAGTCCATTCCAATGCCAATCACTCTCTCTGGCAACAACTTCCCCCTAACATCCAGCCTAGACCTCTTCCAGCAGAACTTGAGACTGTGTCCCCTTGTTCTATTGCTGGTTGCCTGGCAGAAGAGACCAACCCCCAGCTTTGCATGCTGCCATACCTGTAACAATAGCCCAATTACTCCTAAGATGATTTCAGCTGCTTATGTTTTCTGTAGGCTAATGTATAGGATTCATTTCCTCTCAGAGGAAGCAGTCTGGCCATAATTTGTTGAGCATCTCTTTTAACATCTGTATCTGTAGAATCAGTCCATCCTGTCCCACTCTTTTCTTCACATTCATTCCTATCCTCATGCCAGTTTATCATGAACCAGATCATGTCTCAATTTGGGTTACTGATAACATCCACTCCCTGCCTCGGTTATTTTTAACTGAGGTCAGTTTCCTACCCTGGCATGACAGGATAAACAGTTGCACAACTGAAAGCCAGAACAGAGGCAGGAATGATAAAGGGAGACACAGAGTTGTCTTGCTGAGAGATGAGCACATCAGACTACACCCTTAGTAACCCCAGGTCAACACAGGCTTAACGGCAAGCAAGACAAAATTAAATTCAAGCATGAACTGAGGCTATGCCTCTGCTACTGGTCACTAGTTTCAGGCAGCCATGCTGTTATGTACTGAGTAATCCACAGCAAGCTGCTACTGCAACCTAACTGAGTACAGTGGGTCTCCACAGAGACCTTGGATTGATCAAGGTCCCTTCTTGTCTACCTTCTTTCTTCTCTAATCCAACCCTCTGTTCACTGCATAGTCAGTTCTGAGCTCAGACTGGGTTCCCTAGGGCTGTATACAGCTGGAGCTTGAAAGCTCTCGTGGAAAAAGCCTGCACAACCTCTTCTGGGCAACCTGTGGCACTGCTTGTCCTCGTGGGGAAACAGTTCTACCTTAAATCCCATCTAAACCTCTCCAATTGCAATTTATGTCAGTCGTTGCTCATCTTCCCACCATCTGCTCTTGGGAAGAACATGCCTCGGTCTCCTCAATAACCTCCTTGTAGGTATAAGCAGGCTGCTTCTGGATCCCCCACGGCCTTCTCTTTCCCAAGCTGAATGAACTCAGCCTCTGTGTACAGGGCAAGTGGTTCAGCGTCAGGAGAAGTTGGTCTTTCATGAAGTAGGGGAGCCCAAAACTGGATGATGTTTTCTAGATGGGCTCTAGCAATTTGAAAGTGGTAATACTTCTCTCAACCTGCTGGCTGTGCTTCTGCTTACTGTGTGGGACAGTGTTAGCCTTTTCTATGTCAGGGCACACTGCCAACCCACGTTCAGTTTGCTGTCCTCCAAATTCTTTGCCACAGACCTGACCCCAACCAGTCAGCATCCAGCCTGTAATAACCAAATGAGAGCTCTGGAAGCTGCTGTTTGAGTCTGCTAAGGCATTCCTTATAAGCACACCTCAACTGTTCTTGGTACAGAAGGTGCACTTCAGAGACAGAGATCATGTTGGCTGAGCTCTGGAGGAGATAGCAGTGCTAAGACTAAGTACTGTCCCTGCAGGTCTACAGCTCGCTCAACCTGGCCCCCAATCTTCATCTCTGAGCTGGGTGCTAGACAACACAATGCTTTTGAATGACACAACGTGAACAGACACCAAGGATGA
The DNA here is from genome assembly GCA_013400475.1 of Tricholaema leucomelas. Taxonomy (NCBI): domain Eukaryota; kingdom Metazoa; phylum Chordata; class Aves; order Piciformes; family Lybiidae; genus Tricholaema lacrymosa; species Tricholaema leucomelas. The sequence continues at coordinate 185,389 of WAAF01014670.1, forward strand.
AACGCTGAGATCAAGATGAGATGTTGAAAACATTAAGCCTCATCCAGCACAAGCCCACAGACACTGTCACTGGAAGAAGGTGCCATCAGTTCTGATGCCATTAGTTTGCCGCTCCTAAGACATATTTGGGACAAATCCCTCTTTGTGGAGAACCCAGAACATCTAATTGGGAATGTATGAGCCATTTCACAATCTCCTACATTCCTGTGATGCAGGCAGGTGTGTAGAGCAATCCCCATTTAACAGAGCTGTATTTGGAATGGGCAGTCTCCCATTCTTTTGCCTTTTTTGGATCCAGAGTAGTCCCACCAGTCGTACACTTCAAGGATGGAAGAGGTAGAAGTGGGGAAAGTGCCCCCTTCAGAGAACAGTGAGGGAGCTGGATGGGCAGTACCATGTCAGAAGAGACAAGTTGGAGCTTGGGTCACTCATGGTAAAGTAGTGCAAGGAAGAGCAGAAGAGTTTAAAAAGCTGCCAGATAGACCTTCAGCTCTGTTTTTCAAAATGCCTTGTCAGTCACAGACCAAGAACTATTTGAAAGCCCTGCTGGTAAACTGACTAAGCACTTCATAATCATTGATGCAACATCTCTGTGACATAACAAAAATCACTTCTGTCCTGCCAAAGACAGGACTGCTTACCAGCAGCCTGGTTTCCAATAATTTGCCAAGAATAATTTGGTTTAAGGTAGAGCAAACACTGAAGTGCATCTTCAGCCTGGAATCAGACAGCCAAAGCTATGTGTAATCAACCCAGTGGAAGAATGGTTGAGGATGGAAAGGACTTGTTGAGATCAACTCATCCCTCTTCCTGCTCAAACAGGGACAGCTACAGCAGACAGCCCAGGCAAGAAGATCAATACGAAGCCATTTTACACTTCATTAAAAGAATGAAAACTAACAGCAGACATTATCATTACAGTAAATGCAATGTGAACACGCAAGAACACAGCTACTAAAATCACTAGAAAATACTTTCCACAAAATATGATGGTAATTAAACTCCCAACTCAGCAAGACAGTAAAAACAGGCTACCTTCAATCCCAAACAGGCTACCTTCAATCCCATGACTAAAAGCAACGAGGTTTATTCTCTGCATTCATATGGATTACAGTTTAAAAGGCATATCTGCTCAAGAAACTTTTCAAACAGGGGCCCTAGTATCATAGAATCAACCAGGTTGGAAGAGACCTCCAAGATCATCTAGTCCAACCTAGCACCCAGCCCTATCCAGTCAACTAGACCATGTCTGAAATTATTGTGGTCTTGCCTCAGACCCAAAATTCTGCTAATCTGAGCTGTAATTGCTTCAGACACAGAAACATTTACAGACTGCACAAACGCCCAATTAAAATTACTAAAGCTTTAAGAATACTGCTTTGTTTCATGCTACAACCTTGCTTCTCATCAGGACCACAAGTATGCTGTCTGGTAACACTCCCTTCTGTTCAAGTCAACAGAAGGGAGTGTACCTTTTCACATGCCTATCATTCCTTTCATTTTTCAAAATACAAGGTTTGTAGCTAATAGATGTCCCAGGTCTTTCTTGGACAACTTACATGTGTAATAACTGCTCTAATTTGGAAGAAGTCCTTATGAGGTCACTGATTGAAACTTCAAAGTTTTTGTAATGTAAATGGCCCAGACATCAAAGCCTTAGGCTAAAACAGAGAACTCTGTATGCAACAGAAGAAACATCAGAGGTTACTAAAACAATTCAGATTGCATGGTGGACAGCATATATCCTGTATACAAGTATTAATATTTAATGTAACGTATTGCAATTTGCTTTTACTTCAACATCCTATAATGGTATTACTTTCCTATCTCACTCCCCAACAATGGATGTTATCAGATAGTTGAAGCTCTGTAAGTGATCCACAAAGACAAGGCCCCATTAAAGTTCACTGGAGTTTTGAATTGTCAAGAATGGGAGAAGACTTCAGATCCTAGACTGCTAAGACATGACTGAGTAGTTAAAGATCATAGAATCATAGAATCAGTTTGGGTTGGAAGGGACCACAAGGACCATCTAGATCCAACCCCCCTGCCATGGGCAGGGACACCCCACCCTAAATCAGGCTGGCCACGGCTTCATTCAGCCTGGCCTTAAACATCTCCAGGGATGGGGCCTTAACCACCTCCCTGGGAAATCCATTCCAGGCTCTCACCACTCTCATGCTGAACAACTTCCTCCTCATGTCCAGTTTGAATCTCCTCACCTCCAGCTTTGCTCCATTCCCCCCAGTCCTGTCACTCCCTGAAAGCCTAAAAAGTCCCTCCCCAGCTTTTTTGTAGCCCCCCTTCAGATACTGGAAGGCCACAAGAAGGTCACCTGGGAGCCTCCTCTTCTGCAGACTGAACAGCCCCAATTCTTTTAGTCTGTCCTCATAGCAGAGCTGCTCCAGCCCTCTGATCAGCCCAGTGGCCCTGCTCTGGACACGCTCCAGCATCTCCACATTCCTCTTATCGTAGCGGCTCCGGAACTGGATGCTGTACTCCAGGTGGGGCCTCACCAGAGCAGAGTAGAGGGGGAGAATCACCTCCCTTGACCTGCTGGCCACACTTTTTCTGATGCAGCCCAGGATCTGGTTGGCCCTCCAGGCTGCAAGATTACACTGCTGGCTCATGTTCAGCTTCTCGTCCAGCAGCAGCCTCAAGTCCCTCTCCTCAGGGCTGCTCTCCAGCAGCTCTGTTTGCTGAGCAATAAATACAGTGAGTTCCTAACAGCAGAACACAAGAATTTCATAATGAAATCATAAAAAATACGTGCCTCAATAAAATTCAATCCCAGTAATTGAATCTGTTTAGAAAAAGTCCATGAAAGGTAACAGTCACAAGCATAAACCTGCCTGCACTCTTGCACCTAGTGATCCTTAGGAATGGATAAACCTTCTTTCAGAGCAAACCTGAAGCCTCATTTCCATAGCCCAGTATGACTTTAGAGAGGCTGTAGATGCCATGAGGTAAGAGCAGAAGCACAACCCCCCACTGACATACTGGGTCTTCCTAGCTCCTGCTAGTCACAGTGCTTTGATGTTCCACCATGCAGACCACACACAGGACACTCTCCAGCACATCCTCTGAAGGGCCTGCTGAAGAAGGTACACAAAGGTACACACATTTTGGACAGAGCCTTAACAAACAAGCTGTCTTCTTAATTCTGACACTGAGAGCTTTCAGACAGAACCCTATAGCCCCCAAATCTATGTCCCTAAGTCTGCATAAGACACTTTGCCCAAACCACCTGAATTCTCCCTTGCTAGCATCACCAGAGACGGCATTTGCCTGTGTCTCACAGCTGTGAAACTGATCTGCACTCATGGAAAAGTCACAATGGAAGGAGCAACACAGAAGCTAGAAAACAGATTACAGCAACAGAGAGAGGGGACATGAGCAAATTCCTTCACAGGGCTGCACCTCCAGTAAGAACTCAGGGTGCTTTCTCCTGTAAAGGTTACCTGCAAGAAAAAAATCTCTAGCATCCTAAATGAGAGATGGAAATGCCCTACCAACAGCAAAGGAGAGCTCTGGAATTCAGAGCCCCAGGCCTGAACTGGAAACTGCAGAGGCTCCACTCTCACTTGCCATCAAGCAAACTACTAGATTTCTCCTCTTCCTCTCTCTGTGGATATCTTCATTGTCCATGCTGTGGCTGGCACAGCACGAAGGCACAGGCCCTCAGGAGATATTCTGGGCTGCAGAGCATGCAGTCCCATTGAGTTCAAGGGGAGGTAAACAGGAAGAGAATTTGTGCCCATCGTTGATTTCAGTTAATCACGCTGACCACGTTTAATCATTTCAACTCAATTCCTTGTGCTCTCCCACCAGTCTGTAGCCATGTGTCATCCTGGCTTCTGGTAAGTCTTCTTTTTTCCATTATTATGATGGGCCAACAGCTAACTGCAGCTCTGCTTATCTCCCTCTTCCTTTCTCACCCCCTCAAAACTGCACTGCACTTTTCCCCCTTAATTTGTTCCTTGGTTACTGTCAGGTCATTTCAAATAGCACTGACTTCATGCCAGCAGAAGTTAAGTATCTCTGTCTCTCAACCTGTGGTTGCTGGTTTTGAACTCCTGAGTCTACTGCACAGGCTCAAGGCAGGCAGGGAGGAGGCAGAGATCAAGTTTAAGGTTGAGATCAATAGGATTTTTCTGAAAAACAGCTTTATTCTTCTTATTGAACAGACAAATTTTTCAGCTCTTCTGGACACTGAATCAAGTCTGTAGCATAATTCATTTACCTGCAAGTAAAATGAAACCTTTCTTTTACTGAAACTACTGATAAAATTGCATCATTTAACATTCTAAAGAATATATTCATATATAGTCACGAGATTTCTTAGATTGGAAAAGACCTTCAAGCTCATTGAGTCCAATCATTAGTTCCACACTGACAAGTCCTTGACTAAACCAAATCTCTCAGCACAACATCTAATTGCTATGAATCGCTGTGGCTGGAAAGGACCACCAGGGTCATCTAGCATCCTTCATCCCAGCATCCTTCATCACTAGACCACAGCCTCAAGCACCACATCCACTCTTTTTTTAAACACCTCCAGGGATGGCAACTCCACCACTTCCCTGGGCAGCCTGTTCCAGTGCCTGACCATCGACTCAGGAAAGAACTTCCTCCCAACATCCAATCTAAACCTGCCCTGACGCAACTTGAGGCCATTTCCCCTTGTCCTGCCATTAGTAACTGGGGAGAAGATACCAGCTCCAGCCTTACTGCAACCTCCTTTTAGGTAGTTGAGGAGGCTGAGAGGGGACCATATTGCCCTCTACTTTTCCAGACTAAACAACCCCAGCTCCCTCAGCTGCTCCTCATAGGTCATGTTTGCCAGATCTCTCACCAGCCTCGTCGCCCTTCTCTGCACTGCTCCACCACCTCAGTGTCTCTCCTATACTGTGGTGAGCAAAACTGGACACAGTACTCAAGGTGTGGTCTAAAGCTACTAAGTGGCTTCCCTCAATATGGAATATTTTCATGATTTCTAACTGAGTAGAATTTCAGCCCATTACATATAATGTTTTTTGTGGAGCAAAAAGATACCTGTTAAATATGGGGGAATACCCAACTGATACTTTATCTTCCCTTGACAATATATGCAATTATTTATGTTCCAAGTAAAAAAATACCATAAAAATACCGTCAAATGCAAAGATACAAGCGCTGCATGTGCACACACACCCCCCTTCTGTAGCTCCCCTGTAGATGCACTGGATCAACCTCAGGTTACTTCCCTTAATGATGAATAGAGGAAGAGTGATGATTTTTCAGTCATGTTTAGCAAAGCTGAAAGGTAGGAGGTAGAACTTGTCTGCTTTATACCGTGAATGTTACAAAATCACACAGAAACCAAAAGCACGTCTCCAACCGAATATCTTATCCTCATAGCGTGATGCAGAAGTTTAATATCCAACGGTGGGGGAATGACCTCGAGACTATGGTATGGCTACTTCAAGCCCCCCTCCCCCTTTAATGGCAGCAATTCCCGTCACTGGCAGAATAAAGCAGGTCTATAAATAACTTCGAAAGGAACTGTCTTCCTCCTCACGCATTGCAGACTACTGTTTACATAGACCTCGAGCCCCTTTAGACTAGGTTTGCTGAGCGCTCGTCCTACGGGCTGTTTCGTATCCTCTTCCTAAAAAAGCCCTAGAGGATGCAGGTACGACCGGAGGCAGCCTCCACTGCTGCAGATGCCTGTTAGCAGAAGTTGTGGCTCCGGACGGCAGGAGCTGGAGCTCGGCACCAGCTCCCAGGGCAATTTCCCAGGGCAGAGGGGTTGCAATCTTGTATAATCCGTCCTTAAGCTCCATGGTCCCGGTTGATCCTCCGGCCCCAGGAAACCCCTCCTCCCCACGCTGCGAATCCCTGCAGCCGCTCCAGGGCCCGAGCATCTTTGCTCGCCCACCTGCAGGGGGCTGGCACACGGCTCCAGAGAGTGAAACGCATGGAGCCTCCCCGCGCCTCCCCGCAACCCGGAGGGGCTGCACGACCCTGCGAGGCATGGGGCAGTGGGAAGAGACAAAAGGCTGGGCTCGCTCACCTCCTTCAGCTGTTCCAGCTCCTGCTTGAGGCCGTCATACTCCGCCTCCAGCTCGTCGTACTGCTGCTTGAGGGTGAGCTTCTCTTCCAGCACCACCAGCCCATACTCTGCCGCCTGAATCTTCTCGTGAGTCGTCTCAGAGAGCTCTCGGGTCAGTCGCTCAATCTCGCTCTTGTAATGGTCCGCACCCTGCAGCACCTCCTCCGCAGCCATAGCCCTGCCGGCACTGCCGCGCCGCCGCGCCGCCGCCGCTCCGAGGCAGCCAGGGGGCGGGCGCGGCGGAGGGGCGGCACCGCCGCCGCCGCTGGACTGGGGACGAAGACGAGGACGAGGATGGGGGCCGGTGCCGCCTGCGGCGGCCGTCGCCGAGCACGGAGGTGGGCCGCCCCGGCGCAGCTGCAGCCCGCCCCGCCTCCCCAAGCCACCCGGCAAGCGGCGAGGCCGCTTTCGCCTCCGCCAGCCCCGGCTGCCGGCGGCGGGGCACCCGGGCCGGCGAGCTCCCGGTGCTCTGGGAGGCGGCGGCGTGCTGGAGGCCGGGGCGGCGAGTGGGGCGACCGGGAGCTCGCCTTGATGCGGCGGCTCCCGGGGAGATGCTGCTTCTGGTACCCGCCTCTTCCCAGGGAGCCGGCACCTCCGCCTCCCTTCCACACAGTCCCTCCCCTGCGCTCCTTAAGATGACAGCGTCCTTAGGTTTGGCATTCCTCGCCGGGGAAGAGGGAAAACGTTATCAAAGCGCCGGGGTACGGGCAGAGGCACCCGGCGCTGTAGATGCAGCCAGAGCCCTTCGCGCCGTTCACCGAGATATCATCTTGTGCTGGCTGCCGCGGAAATCCTTCCGAAACCTACCCTGTCCCCCTCCCCTGTACTCCCCCACACCCCCCCGGCAGCCGAGGGGGGCTGGCCAGCCCTGCTGCAATTCTAGCGCCTGTTGGCTTTGCAGCGCTGGCCACAGTAGCGGCAGTGCTGGTAAAAGTAGAAAGAGCGAGCGAAGTGCGGGAGCAGGAAGGCAGCCTCAAGTCATCCCTTGCCATTTCTGAAAACTGAGAAGACAGAGCTACCTCGCTCCTTTCCCTGTCCCCAGTGAACGTATGGGAATGAGCAACGAAACCTGGACCTGAAACCGCATCGGGATCGGGCGATTGAGCAAAGCCCACATTTTCATGACGGTCAGTGCAAGATCTCTGTGCTGCTGATGAGACAGCAAGACAAAACCAGTTCCACTCAGATGCGGTCACACCATTGTTTGTCTGTCAAATTAACCGGAGGACTAATGCACAGAATATGTCTGTTTTATGCTGGCCTTATGCTCACTGCAGAAAGGCAGATGCTACTTGTCCAGCATAAAATCACAGTGGTACAGACAACAACTGATCCCATACAAAGCCTACCAGTAAAAAAGTTAGCACATGGGATTAGGGGCATTTTACATATTTGAACTGGAAGAGTGAGTTCATCCTGGATCAGTGTCACAATGTCCCATGTCACAGCCTTTTTCGTTTGGTGCTAACAGTCCTAAAGCCAGGTTTATTGCTTCTTCAGACTATGGCCTGCAGAAACCTGTTCCTATTGATATTGACCAAGTTCTGCTCTTAAGCGCCAGCTGGACAGGGTTTTGGGTTTCACACTCTACAATATTATTTTTTTCTTCCTAAAATACTATCAAAATTGATGGTTTGGGTGTTCCCTGGCCCCCCCACACTTTGAAATCACCCAGACTAGACTCAGCTGGCTCTGGAAATCGAATGAAGCTTATTATTTACAGCTGGCACAATATACAAGCAGATATTTACAGTATATACAGTTATAGACAGAAATAGACAAGGTAAAAGGTAATACAGAAACACGACAGCCCTCCCAGAAACCTGAGTCCCCAGGAGGGGCTTCCAACAGCTCTTCCACCTTCTCCCAACCCCTCTCAAACTTACCCCAGTCCCAAGGAAAAATGGAGGTTTGGCCAGGGGGTTAGGAAGCAAAGTGGATTAATCAGAGAGACAGCAGAGAAGCCAGAGAGAAATGCAGCTCAGGCAATGCCCCATGAAGAAGTACCTTATTTTGGATTCTTTTCCTTATACCTCTCAGCAAGCCAATGAGTGAAGTAGACATCACCATTGTTTTCCTTTCACAGCCTGTAATCTAGTTCTGCTCACCAAAACATTCTAGCTAGCTTCAAACTAGCACACAAAATTAGGTATTTAAAGTTTGACAACTAAGTTAGAGTTCCCAGGAGATTGAAGATGATGTGGGTTTGATTTTTGGTTAAAAAAAAATGAAAAGAAAGAAACATTTACATGGGGGAGACAGATATTGCTGCCCACCAATGGTGCACTGCATTGGAAATCAAACACACAGATCTCCTTTGTTACTGAGCTAATTATGCAGTTTTAAACAAGTCATGTCCCCTCTCTACCTTAGTTTTCCCATATCTATGGAAGATGTTAAAATGTTTTGTGTCCCCAGTAAAATGCTTTGAGATCTGCAAATGGAAACAATAACGCTAGTTATACATTATAGGTATGCAGTATGTAAGATATCTGTTTTATAAATAACTGGGCATACTAGCACATTGCAAACTAGCCTGCATGAATATCTCTTCTAATTGCCTAGAGGACATAAATGAAGTCAGTCACCACCAGTCACTAGTGGTGTTCCCTAAGGATCAGTGCTGGGCCCAGTCCTGTTCAATATCCTTATTGATGATCTGGGTGAGGGGTTGAGTCCTCCATCGGTAAGTTTGCAGATGACACCAAGCTAGGGGCAGGTGTGGATCTGTTGGAGGGTAGGAGAGCCCTGCAGAGGGACCTAGATAGGCTGGGTAGGTGGGCAGAGGCCAATGGGATGAGATTTAATAAGGCCGAGTGCAGGGTTCTACACTTTGGCCACAACANAGTTGGTCTCTTCTCCCAGGCAACCAGCAACAGAACAAGGGGACACAGTCTCAAACTGTGCCAGGGGAGGTCTAGGCTGGATGTTAGGAGGAAGTTGTTGGCAGAGAGAGTGGTTGGCAGAGAGAATGATTGTCATTGGAATGGGCTGCCCAGGGAGGTGGTGGAGTTGCTGTCCCTGGAAGCATTAAAAAAAAAGCCTGGATGAGGCACTTAGTGCCATGGTCTAGTTGATTGGGCAGGGCTGTATGATAGGTTGGACTGGATGATCCTGGAAGTCTCTTCCAACCTGGTTAATTCTATGATTCTATGAAAGAGGCACACAAACTGGCAGATGTTCTACCAGTTTTGTAGCTTGAAAACTGCTCCCAAATCCAGACATTTTTAATAAATTCTTCTGCAGAAGCAAGTGAGTGCTAATAGGAATGAAATGAGTTTGAATATTAATAGGTAAGGAGAGTAGGCATCTCACATCAATGACAACGTTGAAACGAGAAGGAAAACAACAGTGCTCAATTGCAATTTCAACTATACACTCTTTTAAGAATGAGGATGAAAGAATTCACAGTTCAGAAGAAATAAATCCATACATAAAGCAGGAGCAAAATGTTGTCTCAAGATCCTTTACACATTCTAGAGTACCTGTTTTCTTTGGCTTGTGTTCTAGGCCGCTGTCCAAGCAAGCCTTTTGTGAACATTGGTCCAGAAATGGATCAGAAAACAAGCAGCTTAAGTGCTGAAATGAGTGGTTGGGTCAAATGTGAAAAATGGCTGAAGCAGCCAGATGCCTACCGCTAAACTAGCCTTGGTGTAACTCTGTATTAACATCATTTAGCTGATAACCTCACACACAACCCAAGGGCAGCCTCTCCCCATGTGTGAACAACCATATCCCAAAGAGGGAAGATGGCTTGTTAAAATGTGTCAGTTTTCTCATATACCTTGCAAGGAAATCTTTCCTTTTAAGACAGGAAGGAAAAAGCTAGGGATTGTGCACTGTGCAGAAGTTCACAGTAGCTGTGTGAGAGTTTCCATAAACTAGAGGTCCTGCACCTAGTCTAAACACTCAGCATGCCCAGTCTTATGAACAGCATTGCAATTATAGCAGAAGATATCACTAAAAAGAGAGAAGTGCTGCAGCATGACCCAAAGGTGGTCATTCCCCAGTGAGGACTTCATAACTGCAGCAACAGGTTTCTGGAGTACCTACAATAAGTTCAAGTGACTATACAGTGATGCCAGCAGAGTGCTGGTCTTGGTCACAGATCTGGTACATTTAGGAACTTACTTATCAATGCAAGTAGGTCTAAACAATCATAATGGTGTTTAAAATAATATTGCTGCCCAAATATCTTCACATTGGTTTAAGTCCTGCTACAGTGCTCTTAATTTTTCTACCTCTCCAACTCAAAAAAGCATGCCTTGATCTGACTAAAGATTGGCATCTTTTCTGCATTTTTTCTTCTCCTTAGCTTTGCCCCACTGCACCCCTTTCACACAGAGATTTCAAACCAATCTATAATCCTGTAATTATATTCAGCATGCCCTCATAAAAGGAATCTCCTCCTTACTGCATCCATTTCATGGACAGAAATTGCCCTTTGAATTTGCAGCACATGATACTAGTGGCTAGTACCAAAAAAAAACACTGTTCTGATTTCACATCTACTGAGCTATCAGATTTTCATAGACAAGCAAAAAAACTCCACACAATTCAAATCTTGCTCCAGAGAATATTATTAAAGGGGTGACATCATTACTGTCTACAACTACCTGAAGAGAGGCTGTAGCCAAGTGGAGGTCAGTCTCTTCTGCCAGGCAATCAGCAGCAGAACAAAGGGACACAGTCTCAAGTTGTGCCAGGGGAGGTCTAGGCTGGATGTTAGGAGGAAGTTGTTGGCAGAGACAGTGGTCGGCATTGGAATGGGCTGCCCAGGGAGGTGGTGGAGTCACCGTCCCTGGAGGTGTTCAAGCAAAGCCTGGATGAGGCACTTAGTGCCATGGTCTGGTTGATTGGACAGGGCTGGGTGCTAGGTTAGCCTGGATGATCTTGGAGGTCTCTTCCAACCTGATTGATTTTTATGATTCTATGAAAATACAGATTGTGGAGGCATGAAGTCTCTATGGAATAACAGGACAGAGAGCTGGGAAGAAATTTGGGCTGATTTTATTGATCCTCGGCTAGAAAGAGGTGGAAATCAACAGTCAAAATTCGTCTGCTTAGACAGGTAGCCTGCTTAAAAGGAATAATTTTTCTGCAGTCCTAGTGAAGAAAATGAGGGGAGTCTGTAGCTGGCATGCTCGGAACTTCGTTTTTTCAAAGACTTCAGGCTTTTGGCATTGACCTTTTTTGCCTTAGTTTCTGCTTCTGTAAATGTCCTAACACATATATATGTGTGTGTGCCTGTATATATATGTTGTACTAGAATTATCTAGTTTGAAAAATAGTGAGTTTCTGTAGCCTCTAATTTTTTGACTACTGAAAGTATGGGCACAGGCTTGTGATAAAATCTTCAAGCATAAAATAGGTTTGGGGTTTGTTTTTTTGTTTGTTTGATGGCTTTCCTGTTCTGCTTTTGTCATGGCTGCTGCCTGCCTCCTTTTCACTTGAATTACTTGAAAATAAGGCAAGCTATCCCTAGAGAAACTTAATGCCATGGTCCAGTTGATTGGATAGGGCTGGGTGCTAGGTTGGACAGGATGATCTTGGAGGTCTCTTCCAACCCGGTTGATTCTGTGATTCTATATTTTAAGAAGCATTTAATGAGCTATATGAAATGAAGCACCACTTCTACATCTTATTGGGTGGCACAGCTTTAAAAGCCACCCTGGTCCATACATTGCACAGGGATGAATCCCTGCACCTACAGCATATACAGAAATCCCTTTGATTCCACTGGTACAAGAATGTCTCAGAAGACTGAAGCCCAACTCTTAACAGCTGCTAATTAGCAGTGTTTGGCAGGCTCATGAAGGTGGCCAAGGCAAAGGGGGGAGGGAAAGAAAAAGAAAGAAAAAACAAAACAGTATGAGAACCAATCTGTCATTGTTAGTAGGAATAGGATAGATTTCCTCAAAGTGGAAAAGAGAGGAAAAGCACCGAGGGAAGGCAATAGCTGTGCTGGGTCTGGTTAGGAAATAAACAAGTGGCTGTTACACTGCCAAGGCCTCATTTTTTTCCAAGTGCTTAATCTAAGCACCACATTTGTAATGAATGACCAGCCTAGAGAGAAAAGGGAGGCACTGAGGAGAAAATGAAATTTAGAAAGCTATTTCAAGGTCCTAGTGCAATAGAAGAGGTAATAGGGCTTTAAGAAAATTCATTTATAGAGAAGGTTATGAGAAACAAAACACAGGAACTAATAAACAATAATGCATATAATGAAAAATAATGATATTATGCTGATGAACAAGAGTGTCAGTATTCAGAAGAAAGGCTCTCAAACAGTAGTGCCCTTATGTGAGTCCCCTGGGCACAGTCCCGTTCAATATCTTTATTGATGATCTGGATGAGGGGATTGAGTCCTCCAGTAGTAAGTTTGCAGATGACACCAAGCTAGGAGCAGGTGTGGATCTGTTGGAGGGTAAGAAAGCCCTGCGAGGGACACTGATAGGCTGGATGGGTGGGCAGAGGCCAATGGAATGAGATTTAACAAGGACAAGTGCAGGGTTCAACACTTTGGCCACAACAACCCCAAGCAGCACTACAGGCTGGGGACACAGTGGCTGAGAGCAGCCAGGAAGAAAGGGACCTGGGGGGACTGGTGGATAGCAGGCTAAAGATGAGCCAGCAGTGTGCCCAGGTGGCCAAGAGAGCCAATGGCATCCTGGCCTGGATCAGGAGCAGTGTGGCCAGCAGGACAAGGGAGGTTATTCCTCCCTGTACTCAGCACTGGTCAGGCCACACCTTGAGTGCTGTGTCCAGTTCTGGGCTCCTCAATTCAAGAGAGATGTTGAGGTGCTGGAAGGTGTCCAGAGAAGGGCAACAAAGCTGGTGAGGGGCCTGGAGCACAGCCCTGTGAGGAGAGGCTGAGGGAGCTGGGGGTGTGCAGCCTGGAGAAGAGGAGGCTCAGGGCAGACCTCATTGCTGTCTACAACTACCTGAAGGGAGGCTGTAGCCAGGTGGGAGTTGGTCCCTTCTCCCAGGCAACCAGCAACAGAACAAGGGGACACAGCCTCAAGTTGTGCCAGGGGAAGTATAGGCTGGATGTTAGGAGGAAGTTGTTGGCAGAAAGAGTGATTGGCATTGGAATGGGCTGCCCAGGGAGGTGGTGGAGTCACTTAGTGACTGGTGGTGGATGAGGCATTTAGTGCCATGGTCTAGTTGACTGGATAGGGCTGGGTGATAGGTTGGACTGAATGATCTTGGAGGTCTCTTCCAACCTGGTTGATTCTATTCTCTTCTAAAGCAGAACACTTCACCAAGGAAATCACAAAAAGCACTGTACCAAGAAGGTTGGCAGAATATTTTGTGTGTAGCAAGCGGGAGTTAGCGAACCAAAGACAAATTTTCCAAGGAAACTACTGAAAATAAAGTGTAAGGATATTTAGAAAACCCAGTCAGCAAGAGCTAAGTGGCAAACCAATACCTGCAGTGTAGAAAAACTGCAGACTACAGAAAAGAATGTGAAATACTATTCTGTCAGGCTGAGTAATACCATCTCTGGCTGAGAGAGTGTTGCATTCAGTAAGTATTTGTATTGGAAATTAATAGTCCTTGTGAAGTATGAACATTTATATATGAATATTAATTTTAGTTAATATTTCAAAAATCAGGAAAATCCCCTGAGAGTCTTTGGATTTTCGGTCGACAGGAAGTAATGGCACAGAATTAAACAGCTTAAACCATCAGAACTTGGAAAATAGTAACACAAAACCAGGAAAAATTCTAACTATGCTGTGCCAGTTTGAAATTAGCTAGAATGTTTTGGTGAGAAGAGCTAGATTACAGGCTGTGAAAGGACAACAATGATGATGTCTGCTTCGTTCATTGGCTTGCTGAGATGTATAAAAATCTAAGTCAAAACATAGACGACCACTTCTACTGCTGGCGAGCTCTGGGCTGCATCTCTCTCTCCTAACCACACCCTCCATTTCCTTGTCTAATCCACTTTGCTTCCTAACTCCCCCTGGCCGAGCCTCCATTTCTTCCTTGGGACTGGGGTAAGGTTGGGAGGGGTAGGGGGAAGGTGAAGGGGTGGTTGGGAGCCCCTCCTGGGAACTCAGGTTTCTGGGAGGGCTGTTGTGTTGCTGTATTACCTTTTACCTTGTATATTTCTGTCTATATCTGTATATACTGTAAATATCTGCTTGTATATTCTGCTAAGCTCTAAATATAAGCTTCATTCATATTTCCAGAGCTGGCTGAGTCTAGTCTGGGTGATTTCCAAAGTGTGTGTGTGGGGGAACACCCAAACCATCACAGTGGGGCATGTGTGTGGGTATTTTAAGTACATGATTGTCAAGTGCCATAGATGGGGCAGGACCAAGTGGCTGTATGTACTATTTCACTAGTGTAATTGTTCATCCTGATTGTTGGTATTTCTTTCATGGAAGCTTGTGTCTGTGAGTTGGGATCCTTCCACCAGTGACAAGTTCAGCTAAACTGCTGAAGCTCTGAGCTTCAAGCGAGCAGTGGCATTATCTCTGCTGCTCACTAGCTGCACTTTGCACCTTCTCCTTCCCTCCTAAAGTCCCCCAAGCATCTATGCCTGCCACTCACTGCTAAGTCTCTCCATTAGAGATGTGGAGGGCTAGAAGGCATCATAGAGGGTTGTCATGTCAATTATCACAGGTAGGTTGGATCATCTAGTTGCATTCATCTAGAACATTCATGGTTAGAGCTCTCTAATATGTTCTTAAAACCCTCAGTGACAGACACACAATAATATGCCTACAAAGCCCTTTCCAATATTTCACCACCATCACAAACAGAAACTTTTCTAATGTAGACTTTACCTTTTTTTAAGCTTCTTAAGATGACCTATTGCTGTCCTTCGGCAAACACTGTGCCCTTGTCATCAGCTTCATTTTCTCTTTTCTTCATTAAGCAAATTCCTGTTTTTTCCTCAGACACCCCTCCTCGAGTCTGTCCTGGTAAATCATCCTTTCTAATCACATCCAGAGCTCTGGATGGCCTCTTCTGAACTGCTTTACTTCTTGCTTTTCTAGGCTTACTATATGTTATGGAGGATATTAATGATGTCAGATAGGATTTTTCTCCAAATTAACATTAGAATCATAGAATCAGTCAGGATTGGAAGGGACCACAAGGATCATCTGGTCCAGGTTGGCACAGATAAGTACCTGTGAAGGTTAAGAAGGGGCTTTGCAATCCAGAGCACTCAGTGAACACAACAGTGGCTTTTTGCTCCTGCAGTGGTGACTCAAGGTTCCCACTGCCACTTACTTGCCTGACCAGCTGCTATCCTTACAGCAGAAAGGGACAAGTCTGATGCCCTCTTTTCTTGGCAATTCTATCCTGGCATATTTAAAACTTGATTTATATTTTCCAGAATCTCACAAATCAATTGCTCAATCATCTTTAGTGTCTTTCTGGGAAGTAAAATGAGGCTCCTTCTTCCCTTGATTACACCATGTCCCTGCCAGCATCTTTGGATAGAGTGGATGTGCAGAGGTGCCCAGTTCCCAGGCTTCCTCATGCCACCACAGCATTGGCAAAAGAAGCTGTCAAAATCAGATTAATAGGTATATCCCTTGTTTGAAATGGGAGCCAACTGCGAACTAAGAACCAAAGTGCAGCTTGTGGTGCTATCTTAATGGATTTTTCTCCTCAGAAATGATTAGTGTGGGAGATCATATATCCAACAGTGTGGCTTCTCTTGAAGTTGAAAGCCTAGGATCTGCAGTGCACCTACTACTACTGAGAGGTTGTTATTCCCCTGTACTCAACACTGGCCAGGCCATGGTGGGGAGGGGGCAGGGAACACCCAAACCATCAAAACCTGTTATCTTCAGACAGCCTACCTCTGCCACTGATTTACAGCAAGACCCAGACGAGGCTCATAGCAGAGGCCCATTGTGATTTACATACACATAGATAAGGTGAACTGTCTGGTTTTTTTCATTGTTATTTCAACTCTCTCTCCACAATTCTTCATTTGTAAAGACTGACCTGCAAAATGAACCCCAGAACTCATGCAGTTATGAAGTAGGTATGTTTAATTGCAGCGCTGGGTGCAGGCAGAGTCTCTCCAGCAATCCTGCACACCCATGCTGGCACAAGCCACAGTTTCTGTCACTAGAGCAGGCATGTTCATAATAGGAGGTAGGGTTATTGCAATTATTTCTTGGAGTTCATTAACGTAGGTATTTTCCGTTCTCCACCTCAGTTCCAGCCTGCCCCGGTGGTCTTGAATGGTTATCTGAGATGAGCATCAGCACAGTCTCCCTCAAAGGGTCTTTTCATCTTTGATCAGCAGGCCCCTCTTTATTGCTGATGTCAGGGTATCTCTGCTTCTCCTTTATTTCCTTCCTGCTTTCTTTACTCACTGCAGGCCTGGGCCTTTACAAGATTACATATCACAGATCTCCAACTAGTAGCTGTAGACACTTCTGCAGTAGTTGTTTAGGTTTGCATATTATCAACAGATTACTATAAGATGTGATGGTTTGGGTGTCCCCTGCCCCCACACACTTTGGAAATCACCCAGACTAGACTCAGTCAGCTCTGGAAATTGAATGAAGCTTATTATTTACAGCTTAGCAGAATATACAAGCAGATAGTTACAGTATATACAGTTATAGCCAGAACTATACAAGGTAAAAGGGAATACAGCAACACAACAGCCCTCCCAGAAACCTGAGTCCCCAGGAAGGGCTCCCAACTGCCCTTCCACCTTCTCTCCCCCACCTCTCAACCTTACCCCAGTCCCAAGGAAGAATGGAGGTTCAGCCAGGGGGTTAGAAAGCAAAGTGGATTAATCAGAGAAACAGCAGAGAGGCTAGAGAGAGAAATGCAGCTTCGAGCTCCCCAGCAGACCTGAGTTACCTATGTATGGATTCTTGTTCTTGTATGTCTCAGCAAGCCTATGAGTGAGGTAGACATCATTCTGTTCTCCTTTTCACAGCCTGTAATATAGTTCTTCTCACCACAACATTCTAGATAGCTTCAAACTAGCACATAAACAAACATTCCTACAAAGTTTGATATTTTATGGTTTGCCACAGACACCCTCAAGATGTGCATCTGCTCTGTAAGGCCCTTTACCAGCACTCCTTGGCTTTTCTTGTATCAAGACACTACTGACCTTAATCCTATCAAGTAGAAAACCAGAAAGAAATACCAACAATCAGGATGAACAATTACACTAGTGAAATAGTACATACAGCCATTTGGTCCTGCCCCATCTATGGCACTTGACAATCATGTACTCAAAATACCCACACACATGCCCCACTGTGATGGTTTGGGTGTTCCCCGCCCCCACACACTTTAGAAATCACCCAGACTAGACTCAGCCAGCTCTGGAAATTGAATTAAGCTTATATTTACAGCTTAGCACAATATACAAGCAGATATTTACAGTATATACAGTTATAGGCAAAAATATACAAGGTAAAAGGTAATACAGCAACACAACAGCCCTCCCAGAAACCTGAGTCCCCAGGAGGGGCTCTCAACCACCCCTTCACCTTCCCCCTACCCCTGTCAACCTTACCTCAGTCCCAAGGAAGAATGGAGGTTCAGCCAGGGGGTAAGGAAGCAAAGTGGATTAATCAGAAAGATGGCAGAGAGGCTAGAGAGAGAAAATTTCATCTCCGAGCTCCCCAGCAGAAGAAGTGACTCCCTTATCTATGTTTGAGTTCTTGTTCTTATACCTCTCAGCAAGCCTATGAGTGAAGTAGACATCACCATTGTTTTCCTTTCACAGCCTGTAGTCTAGTTCTGCTCACCAAAACATTCTAGCTAGCTTCAAACTAGCACACCCAGTCAGCCCTTCCCTTCTACAACAGGCATGAAGTCTCAATGGCATCGAGTGCCCATTGGCTGGTTCAGTTGCCTGTCTTGGCAGTAGCCCCTCTCAGCTTCCTATGAAGTGGAAAAATAACCACAAACCAAAACCTTATCCCTGTCCTAGCTGAACCCAGGACAAAAGACTTTCAAAGAAGGCATCTGGATCAAAGCTACAATTGTTTTCCTCAGGTCAAAGAGCAATTAGGAGATTAAGAACTTGAACTGGAGATTTACTTTGGTGTGAATTTTCGCACTCTAATGTTCTGTGTCTTGGATAAAATGATTAAATGATGTATATCAATTACTATATTATTATTTCATATAGAATATATTTCATTATCTGTATTTTATTAGATATAAATTATATCATAAAGCAAGGTATGACAAGCTTAACTACTTAAATATCTCCCTAGAAGTTTTTTCAGTAGTTGTACTTGGACCATAAATGCTGCTTCTTATAATAATCACCATTATTCACCACACAGAAAAGGGCTGGAATAGCTGAACTAAGTACTGCATAGTTCTTGTAAATCCTGAATTGTTACATAAAATATAAAAACTAGTCAAGCCCGGGGTGGGGGAATCCTAAAAGTATTTTCTTTGTGGTTTGTTTTGCCACAATATTTTGGGTTGTTTCAATTTGCTTTTCACTTTCTGAGCCAAGTCAAAACTAGATGTGTGCTAGTTTGAGCCTAGCTAGAACGTTTGGGTGAGAAGAACTAGATAATAGGCTGAGAAATTAAAACAATGGTGTTGTCTACTTCGCTCACAGTCTTGCTGAGATGTGTAGAAAGGAAAAGCAAAACATTAGATAAAGTCACTTTGCTTGGGCACTTCGCTCTGGGCTGTGCTCTCAGCTCTTTGCCTGCTGGGGAGCTGAGGCTGCTGGCTGAACTCCATCTTGCTTTCTAACCTCCCCCTCCATTTGCTTTGGCTGATTCACCTTTGCTTCTTAATCCTCTTGG
>WAAF01014673.1:0-26210 GCA_013400475.1 Tricholaema leucomelas
CTACATTTAATATTACTATTCCCAACAGAAGATAAACCCAAAGAATATTCTTGAGGACAAAATGCCTTCTAACACATTTTTTTTTGATTGCATCTATGTTTGCATGCATCTTTGTGCTAATGAAAATGAACACACTTTTGTTTGTTTGTTTGTTTGCCTGTTTTTCATCCATGTTCATAACGGGTTCTAGTAAGGGAAATCCTAAAACACAAGCAATTGTTTTGGTTTGATTTCATAGAATCATGGAATCAACCAGATTGGAAGACATGTCTAAGATCATCCAGTCCAACCTAGCTCCCAGCCCTGTCCAATCAACCAGACCATGGCACTAAGTGCCTCATCCAGGCTTTTCTTGAACATCTCCAGGGACAGCAACTCCACCACCTCCCTGGGCAGCCCATTCCAATGCCAATCACTCTCTCTGGCAACAACTTCCTCCTAACATCCAGCCTATACTTCCCCTGGCACAACTTGAGGCTGTGTCCCCTTGTCCTGTTGTTGGTTGCCTGGGAGAAGAGACCAACCCCCACCTGGCTACAACCTCCCTTCAGGTAGTTGTAGACAGCAATGAGGTCCCCCTGAGCCTCCTCTTCTCCAGGGTAAACAACCCCAGCTCCCTCAGCCTTCCTCACAGGGCTGTGTTCCAGGCCTTTCACCAGCTTCATTGCCCTTCTCTGGACACATTCCAGTACCTCAACATCTCTCTTGAATTGAGGAGCCCAGAACTGGACACAGCACTCAAAAAAACTTGGTTTGGTTTTGTTCTGAAAAACTCTTCTGTTTAATGAAAGGATTTCAGATATGAAGAAAATGATGGGATCCTCATTTAAACTTGAAGCATGAAAGTATGAAGCTTTTATTAACACCAAGATTTAGCAGGCTAGAATTGTATAATTAATATATAATTGTATATAGTAGACAAAATGGTGAAGGGGATGGAAATAATATCAGCAAGCTACCAAGAAAAAAAGTCATATATATATATATATATGAGCACCTCTGCTATGAGGACAGGCTGAGAGAGTTGGGGCTCTTCAGCCTGGAGAGGAGAAGGCTTCGAGGAGACCTTATAGTGGCCTTCCAGTATTTGAAGGGAGCCTACAGGAAAGCTGGGAAGGGACTATTTACACGGTCTAGTAATGTTAGGACGAGGGGGAATGGGTTTAAGCTGGAAGAGGGGAAATTTAGACTGGATGTTAGGAGGAAGTTCTTTACAGTGAGGGTGGTAAGGCACTGGAATGGGTTGCCCAGGGAGGTTGTGGATGCTTCCTCCCTGGAGGTGTTTAAGATCAGGCTGGATGAGGCCTTGGGCGAGCTGCTCTAGTGGGAGGTGTCCCTGCCTGTGGCAGGGGGTTGGAGCTGGATGATCCTTGAGGTCCCTTCCAACCTAAACCATTCTATGATTCTATGATTCTATATATATATATATGCACTATGTGTATTAAGCAAGCCAGATTTATGCTTTTGATGTGAGGTGAGATAATTAGCAATTGAATAATTATAAAGAATACCACAAGGGTTGTCATATCCCTTACCTAGAATAAAATCTTGACAATAAATTCTTTAGAAGTGCCTAAAAGCTAAAATTGCAGCCTGTGGGGCTGTGAAATAGTAGCTGATATTTAGCCACACAGGGCCCCTCAATTTAAGAAACATGCTGAGGTGCTTGAATGTGGCCAGAGGGCATGAAAGCTGGTGAGGGGGCTGGAGCATGAGCCCTAAAAGGAGTGGCTGAGGGAGATGGGGTTGTTCAGCTTGGAGAAGAGGAGGTTCAGAGGAGACCTTATTGCTCTCTACAACTACCTGAAAGGAGATTGTAGCCATGACAGTATCACCAAGGTTGGAAGAGACCTCATAGATCATCAAGTCCAGACCCATGTGGGGGTCGGTCTCTTCCTTCAGGTAACCACTGACAGAACAAGGGGACACAGACTCAAGCTGTGCCAGTGAAGGCTTAGGTTGGATGTCAGGAAGAAGTTCTTTGCAGAAAAAAGTGATTGGACACCTTCCCCAGGGAGGTGATGGAGTCCCCATCCCTGGAGGTGTTTAAAAGGAGACTGGATGTGGCACTTAGTGCCATGGTTTAGTTGATCAGATAATAATGGGTGATAGATTGGAGATGATGATCTCGAAGGTCTTTTCCAACCTGATTGATTCTGTGTGTGACTGCTGGCTGCACCTATGCTATGCAGTTCTCTTGGAGGGAACATGCCCCGTTTATATCCATGCATGTTTTGCATTTGGTTTCAGCAGGGCAGGTTTTTGTGGAGCTAAAAGTCCATGGTCCAAAGTGCTCCCTATGGCATGGTTGCCAGTCACAGAAATGCTGACCTGAAAGACCAGATTGAATTCCTTTGGCTGGGTCGTTTCACAACATCAGCAATATCGCAGTAGGTGATAGTTCCAGAACTACCTTAACTTGTTTAAATGCATCTCATTTGCATCTACTAAGCACCAGGAAGGTTGCTGCTTTATTACTGGGGCACAGATTCACAATGTTCAGACCAGAAAGGTCACTTAAAAGTGAAGGATGTATTTAAATGTTTCAAGGGCTTAGTTCTTAAACTTCTTGTGACTGGTGAGATGTGGAACATAGGGATGGACAGAAATGTCTAAATTGATTTATTTTTGATTGTTAGAATAAAATATGGAACTTTCAATTGTATTGGGTGGCATTTGGCCTATTCAAAGATCAATTCTGTGAGAAGGACATCAAGGATGGGATTTTTAAAAACGAAATCACCAACTTTTTTTTCTAGGTAATTCATTATTTGCATGTAACAAGCTGTGGCAGTGTCCCAAAGTGTTTTCCATCCAGCTGTCCAGTGGCACATTCAGATAAGCAGTGTAATCTTACTCTGGATTTTGCTGTTCATAATCACAGTCTCACAGTATCACCAAGGTTGGAAGAGACCTCACAGATCATCAAGTCCAACCCTTTACCACAGAGCTCAAGGCTAGACCATGGCACCAAGTGCCACGTCCAATCCTGCCTTGAACACCTCCAGGGACGGTGACTCCACCACCTCCCTGGGCAGCCCATTCCAGTAGCCAATGACTCTCTCAGTGAAGAACTTGCTCCTCACCTCAAGCCTAAATTTCCCCTGGCGTAGCTTGAGGCTGTGTCCTCTTGTTCTGGTGCTGGCTGCCTGAGAGAAGAGAGCAACCTCCTCCTGCCTACAACCACCCCTCAGCTGGCTACAACCACCCCCACAACAGGCGCATTGTTAGAGTTGAAAGGCAAAAGATTGCTTAAGATGAATTTCAGGTTAGCTCTTCCTCTGAGACCAGTTCTGTTGTGTCAAGGGAAATAAGAACTTTGCCTCCATCCATTCACTAAATTTGTCTGCATTTTACAAAATTCATTTAAAAAAATCAAAAAGTGAACCTGGAACTCCAGTCAATAACTACAAAATATTTTCAAGTGCCATTTTATTTATATTATGTGTAAAGACCTATGTGATGGTTTGGCTGTTTCCCACCCCCACACACTTTGGAAATCACCCAGACTAGACTCAGCCAGCTCTGGAAATTTGAATGAAGCTTATATTTACAGCTGGCACAATATACAAGCAGATATTTACAGTAGATACAGTTATAGACAGAAATAGACAAGGTAAAAGGTAATACAGAAACACAACAGCCCTCCCAGAAACCTGAGTCCCCAGGAGGGGCTCTCAAGCACCCCTTCACCTTCCCCCTACCCCTCTCAACCTTACCCCAGTCCCAAGGAAGAATGGAAGCTCGGCCAGGGGGTTAGGAAGCAAAGTGGATTATTTAAAGAAACGGAGGGTGAGGTTAGAAGAGAGATACAGCTCCAAAGTGGCCAGCAGCAGAAGCAAGACTCCCTAATCTATGTTTTGCTTTTTGTTCTTCCACATCTCAGCAAGCCTATGAGGGAAGTAGGCATCACTACTGTTTTCCTTTCACAGCCTGTAATTAATTCTTCTCACCAAAACATTCTAGCTAGCTTCAAACTAGCACAATCCATCCCCATCTACTTCACTCAGAGTATTGCTGAGAACTGTCTGATCTAATCTAAACCAGTGTTTACACTAATGAATATCACAAGTTCAGTTCACATTTCATTCCAGCTATCTCAGATGTAGGTGATTGAAAAGCTCAGAACAGTTTGTCTCCTCACAGATGAGATGAGAACAGGGACTCCCAGGTGACGCTGGGTTCGTGCTCATGTACTGTAAATTCTCTCTTAGATTCTTTCATTGGAAGCTGATAGTACCTAGAACAGAGAACTCCTAACAGCTTGTATTGTACACTGAATTTAAACTCTTTCAGCTAAAGTTCGATTTCCTGAATCTCCCAAATCAAATATCCTTGGGAACACACATAACAAACACAGTGCCACTGGTGAAATGTGATTTGGATGCAAATTGGATTTCCAGTCAACTCATCCAAGCGTAATGGTTTTGGCTTTTGCTTCAACAGCTCTTATGTGTGTGCTTATGGTCACACACAGCACAAAGAAGGCAACTGCTGCAAGGACTCACCATGGTAGAACATTAAATGCACACTCTTCCCTTTGCTGATTCAGAAGCCTGTAAACACTGTTGGAAAAATGAAGGAGGAAAAAGCATTCTCTTTGCAAAGCCAGTCTAGAATGAGCTAAATTTTACTTATGTGCTAGTTTGAGCCTAGCTAGAATGTTTTGGTGAGAAGGACTAGATCATAGGCTGTAAAATGAAAACAATGGTGAGGTCTACTTCCCTCATGGTCTTGCTGAGATGTGTAGAAAGGAAAAGCAAAACATAGATAAAGTCACTTTGCTTGGCACTTCACGCTGGGCTTTGCTCTGGGCTNTTCTGTATTACCTTTTTTACCTTGTCTATTTCTGTATCTACTGTAAATATCTGCTTGTCTATTGTGCCAGCTGTAAATATAAGCTTCATTCATATTTCCAGAGCTGGCTGAGTCTAGGCTGGGTGATTTCTAAAGTGTGGGGGAAGTGGGGGACACCCAAACCTCCACAACTTATAACTGTCAACCATGGCCAGTATTTGGGGGGGAAAATGAAATCCAAGATTATCCTAATTCATTTAACATGCAGAAAGCAGCATGGCCTGCAGTACACAAGATACAGTGACCCATTTTTGTCATTTGTAAGCATTTTTAATCCTGGTGTTTACGCTTTAAATATAAGGAACTTCCCCCCAGGGTGGTTCAGCTAAGAAACTCATCCAAACAGAGCTGAAAATATTTGCACTGATTCTTTCAGTTCAGCTCTCCCCAAACTGTGAGTAACACAAGTGCCATTTTGCATTTGCACTGCCTGTTTAAAAAGGGAGAAATTAGAGCTTTTAGTAGCACTTCCCATCCTCCAAATGTTGGTTTCTCTGGTCATCATTGTTATGCTGTCACTTGACTTTCACTGCAGGAAGACAAAAGTCTCTTGACTTAGACCTTGACTTTTCCTAAGCCAGTTTTATTTCTATACCTTTTACAATGATCCTATAAATAACAATAAAGATAGAGAGAAGTGTCTTTCTTTTAACAGAAAGTAAATAAGTGAACGTGGCATAAAGGATTTGTGTTTTCTTCAACAGCAGTTGAGGGTAATATGGATTAAATGCTTTTCATAACCAGCATCAACATAATTACTGGCAAAATTTGAAGGAGTGAGGTTTCAGACACAATCATATGAAACATTTTCACAACAGAGCAGCCAGTGAAGGTTGGGGGGAGAAAAAAAAAAAAAGCAATAATTTTACCATTACAATATCCACAATTTTATATTGGTAAATCAAGCATAAAATTGGTAGTTGAAATGTTTCCAGCAGGTCTTTGTTTAGCAATGCCTTTATTCATCAGTATATTATCTTGGTCACTTACTTGCTAACTGCTGTCATTCCTGAAGGTGAGCTATTGTGTTTACCGTGTTATTATGACTGTATTAAAGATGTGCCATTTTGTTATGTGTATTGGGTTGTGTAAGAAAAATAAGAATAATAATTCATACTGAAAAAAAAAACCAACCCTGCAAGAACAGACTATTCAGAATCACTTTTCTCATTTCAATGATATATTATCTGAGGTGATTTCAATACTTGGTGTATGTTTGCTTTTAATACAGGTATCATATCCACGTTTCTTCACGTCCACCCTTTTGGAGCCAACATAGAATATCTTTGGTCTTATATGCAGCAGCTGGACTCCAGGGTAAAGAAATTTAATCAAAATCTGTTTTCTCTATAGAAATATTGTATTATTCTTTACTGCAGGTTAAACTCTTCGTGCGTTTCCATTAGAAAGATAATGGGATATGGGGCTTGGGGGTTTGCGGTCTTTATTCATCTGCAAATTACAGTGCACGTGCTTGTCGAGGTCTTTGCTTCACACTGGTTAGCTATTCTTTGTTGCAAAGAAGAGCAGAGCTTTAAATGGCAGGGACTAGCAGCTGATTTTATGATATGTGATCCCAGAGTACAGCCGAGGAGCAAGAAAGCAGAGCAAGAGGCAGGCGTAGCCACGGCCATAAAATTGTGCAGAGTTTTAAGAGATGATTCCTTATTTCTCTGTAAGTTGTCTGTCATAGATCACACTGAACACAAACTTCCACGAACACCACTGGACCACGAAGCACACCCTTTGTCTCCATGTGAATGTGGAGAGGGCCTCATAAAAAAAATTGGCTGACCCCATTACTAAATTCAGGGGTGTGTCAAAAAGTGAAGCAAATAACACACTCCAGTGTGCAAAGCAGTTTTAATGCGTCACTTTCACAGTCTCACAGTCTCACAGTATCACCAAGGTTGGAAGAGACCTCACAGATCATCAAGTCCAACCTGTTACCACAGAGCTCAAGGCTAGACCATGGCACCAAGTGCCACGTCCAATCCTGCCTTGAACAGCTCCAGGGACGGCGACTCCACCACCTCCCTGGGCAGCCCATTCCAGTAGCCAATGACTCTCTCAGTGAAGAACTTTCTCCTCACCTCAAGCCTAAATTTCCCCTGGCGTAGCTTGAGGCTGTGTCCTCTTGTTCTGGTGCTGGCTGCCTGAGAGAAGAGAGCAACCTCCTCCTGGCCACAACCACCCCTCAGGTAGTTGTAGACAGCAATAAGGTCTCCCCTGAGCCTCCTCTTCTCCAGGCTAAACAATCCCAGCTCCCTCAGCCTCTCCTCGTAGGGCTGTGCTCGAGGCCTCTCCCCAGCCTCGTCGCCCTTCTCTGGACACGCTCAAGCATCTCAATGTCCCTTCTAAACTGGGGGGCCCAGAACTGAACACAGTACTCAAGGTGTGGTCTAACCAGTGCAGAGTACAGGGGCAGAATGACCTCCCTGCTCCTGCTGACCACACCATTCCTGATGCAGGCCAGGATGCCATTGGCTCTCTTGGCCACCTGGGCACACTGCTGGCTCATGTTCAGGTGGGTATCAATCAGCACCCCCAGATCCCTCTCTGTCTGGCTGCTCTCCAGCCACTCTGACCCCAGCCTGTATCTCTGCATGGGGTTGTTGTGGCCAAAGTGCAGCACCCTGCACTTGGAGCTATTGAACGCCATCCCCTTGGACTCTGCCCATCTGTCCAGGCGGTCAAGGTCCCGCTGCAGAGCCCTTCTGCCCTCCAACTCAGTCACATCTGAACTTTGCACAGTCTGTGGCCAGTACATACCTGTAGGATAAGATTTTTTGTCTGACTCTTACATATCCACTGTAGGATGAGATTAAAACAAGCCTCAAAAGGATTCTTTCCTCTCCAATGAATATTAAGCAAGACAAGGGTGAGAAGCTCAGCTGTGAAATAGACACCTTTGATCAGGTGAATGCTACCATAAGTGCTAATCCACGGCTCTGCAGCATGCTAGGCTGCATATGATACTTAGCAGACACAAGGTCACCCTGTGGTGAGCCACAGCTCTGATCCACATCTGCCAATACTTCATCTCGACATGATGCTTTCCCAGATCTTCTTGCAACTCAGAGTAAGGATGTAGCTATGCTGTGCACCTGGACTCAAAATGTTAGTGGGACTCCTTGTGCGATGGTCATTAGACATAACTCCTTTGGTCCTGCTACTATTTTGTTCCTGAATACTCCCTCCAGCTATGCTACCCCTAGCCCAAGATCACCTTCAGGCTGCTTTGATGGGCTGCTTGATGCCTCTTGAGAATCACTCCTCTGTTTCTATGAAAAAGTATGTAGGTGAAAGCAGAGGAGATCCTGAGCTAGAAGCCCACTGGAATAAGATAGGTTGCATGGATGAGAGAGAAAGGATGATGAAGTTCTTAGATGCTGTCTTCAGGCCGTGGCAGCTCAGATTTGCTAGTTCTTTACAGTCCACTGCTACTCACAATGAACAGGGAGTAAGGGATGAAGGTGACAGAATTAAGAAACTAGGGAGTTTCATTTTTTTGATAAAAAAATGCAGCTCTTCTCAGACCTGATGCATCCAGAGCCACACAGCCTCTTCTGCTTCTCTGCTCCTAGCCTCTGCCACACCTACACCTTCCTTCATCTTGTTCCCAGTTTCTGCAGTACTCAGCATGCCAGATTTTCGCAATCATCTTTAGAGTTTGACCAAGTTTCAACTGTTTTTTGCCCTGGTTGACCTGACCAGCTCTATGTCTCTTTGAGTAACAACAACAACAATTTAAAACACCAGCTCCCTGGGCTCCAGCCCTGCTGTTAATTGCTTCTGCCCACTTTGCTTTTCAACTCTCTCCCTTTTCAGTGCTGGAGTCCCTTCTTTTGCATGTCTGTGGGCTCTGTCCTTGAATTTCTGCTCACGTGAGGGATGTGTTGGCTTCTGTCAAGCTGCCAGGATCAAACCCTTACCTTGCAAACAAAGCCTTCATGGAAAGAGCATTGTGTCTATCTCTTCAAGGTGCAAAGGAACCAGCCCCTGCTGCAGCGCCTACTGGACCTGCCTGCTGCATAATAAACACCAGCTGCAAAATTTGACCTCTCTGGTTTATTTTGGAAGTAACTGCTTGTAGTAACAAATTACTTTTTAATAGCACAATCCAGAGATGCAATCTCAGAGATGAATTTCAATTACTTTCCATGGTTAGCCTGTCATTTCTCACCTGAACAGGATTGATAAGGTCAATAGACCAAGGCAGGCTGAGGGCACAGTATAGAGCTCAGAAACATTGCCCAAAGGTAACCAGCTATCCGTTACCAGCATGAGAGTATGTAAAAGATGGGCCTGGTTACTCTGGTTACAGCTTTAGACTGCCCCCCAACACTTTTCAATGCCTCCTTTAACAAATCATGTAATTATTTCATCTTTATAGTCTTGAGGAAAATAGAGGTGATAGAAATTTTCTCACCTTCCTAGGGTAGAATGAGGTACAATTAGCATGTTTCATGCTTGTATACTGTTTTAAAAAGACTAAACTTCCCTTGTGGAAAGTTCCTACTAATAAGGATGACCAGAAAGATCAGCACTGTCAGAGAAGCCTGTCAAACCATGGAGAAAGCTGTGGAAAAGAGGCAGCACCCATATATTTATTTACTGCTCCTTTCATGACCATCACTTTAGAAGAAATAGGAGTAGTATAAATTTCCTGTGACTGTTCATTTATTGACCTCCCTACTGATTGTATCAAAAAGATGACCTTTGTGAAAATGTTTTCTGCAATGAGAGCATCTTTCCCATTGGCAAGGTCAATGTCTGAAAACTATAAAAGCATCATTAACAACGCTCAGTCAGGAACTTTACTGCTTAGCTATCTGGGGCTGCTGAACTGGGCCAAACTGGGAGAAGAAGTTCTGGGCTCCTCAACTCAAGAGAGATGTTGAGGTGCTGGAAGGTGTCCAGAGAAGGGCAACAAAGCTGGTGAGGGGCCTGGAACACAAACCCTATGAGGAGAGGCTGAGGGAGCTGGGGTTGTTTAGCCTGGAGAAGAGGAGGCTCAGGGCAGACCTCATTGCTGTCTACAACTACCTGCAGGGAGGCTGTCTGCAGGGAGGCTGTAGCCAGGTAGGGGTTGGTCTCTTCCCCCAGGCAACCAGCAACAGGACAAGGGGACACAGCCTCAAGTTGTGCCGAGGGAAGTCTAGGCTGGATGTTAGGAGGAAGTTGTTGGCAGAGAGAGTGATTGGCATTGGAAGGGGCTGCCCAGGGAGGTGGTGGAGTCAGGGGTGAACTGGGGGTGTTCAGGAAAAGACTGGATGAGGCACTTAGTGCCATGGTCTAGTTGAGTGGCTAGGGCTGGGTGATAGGTTGGAGTGGATGATCTTGGAGGTCTCTTCCAACCTGACTGATTCTATTCTAAGACAGCTCTGTGGATAGCCAGCCCCAAGTAACAAAATGAGCTCATTAAAGTCTCTGTGTTAGGTTTCTTTGCAATAGAAAATTTGATGGAGCTGGAAGGAGGATTCAAGAGCTCACGGAATGAGAAGGAAGAATAAGGTCTCATTTGATTCCCTGTCACAAGACTACCCACAACTGTAATTCTTAGATGGACATCATAGCACAGTGTGTGCCAGCAGCCTCAGAAACATAGATGTCATTCTTTTACAGTGGGATGCCACTTATAAAAGCAGAGAATCTGCTCTTGCTTTAGAGCCTGGAAATTCATGTCAGGCTAAGATTAAAAAGGAACTTAATGGATGGTTGTTTTCATCTTGCCTGGATTTCCACACACCCCCATCCCCATCCTACTACCACCCCTGTTGTTTCTATTCTCCGTATTTCCTCTTTCCAATCTACAGGACAGCTTTCTCACTTTGCTTTTATTTCTTTCTCAGATCTCTGCAAATGAGATAGAAATGCTTTTGATGAGACTGCCACGCATGTTTAAACAAGAATTTACTGGTGTAGGAGCAACACTGGAAAAGAGGTGGAAGTTTTGTGCCTTTGAAGGAATTAAAACTATCTAACTGTGACTAGTAATGAAGCTATGCAGAAAAAGAATTCCTAGAGCATGGCAGGGTTATAAAGTGTTAAAGTAAGAAATTTGGGTTTGGGCACATAGTAGTATGTTTTCCAAGTTATCCAAGCCTAATTTTAGTTACATTTGTGACGTTCTCTTGTGAGTGGAAATGTAGTTGTGCACCAGTTCCTAAAAATAAAGTTTTTTAAAGGAGTTTCCAAATGTGACAGATCTGTTTCCTATGAAAACTGAAGAAAGGTACCACAGTCACAACGATTTCAAAGTCCTACATGTCCTACATCTAAGACAAGCTCATTGAGCAAGCAGTTAAGGAGAAGGATTGCCCCGGTTATGGTCGCTAAGCTACAGCGATGTGTATGTAATATGTAGTGGAACTCATTCAGTTTCGTTATTGGAAGTTCTTTCTGTTCAGTAAGAAAATGGAGTCGTTTTTGCAGTGAGGAGAAGCATACCAAAAGAAAAACTTGAAGACGTGTCTGAAATTATTGTATTTTGTAAATTTAAGTTATATGCTGTACCAGGGATTTTTGCCTTATTGAAAGAGGCCTGAAAATGTGATTGGAGTCCTCAAGAATGCTTTATCGAGAATATTATTTTTCTAATGTAACTATTCTCCATTACAAGTTCTTTTAACATGGATTGCATATCAATTTTCATAAACATGTAAATAAGGAGGAAACCAGTGTTACTGTATTGTATTTGGTATGTAACATTCAGGTTTATGCATCAAACTAAATATTCAGTTGCATTACTGTTACAAATTTTATAGCAGATATATTAATTTTTATCAATAAATATGGCTTCTACCATATTGTGTGTGTGTGTGTGTGCAAAGTTTTTCTTCTGATGTTTGAGGAGAGGCTGAGGGAGCTGGGGTTGTTTAGCCTGGAGAAGAGGAGGCTCAGGGGGGGGGACCTCATTGCTGTCTACAACTACCTGAAGGAAGGCTGTAGCCAGGTGGGGGTTGGTCTCTTCTGCCAGGCAACCAGCAACAGAACAAGGGGACACAGACTCAAGTTGTGTATAGGCTGGATGTTAGGAGGAAGTTCTTCACAGAGAGAGTGATTGGCATTGGAATGGGCTGCCCAGGGAGGTGGTGGAGTCACCGTCCCTGGAGGTGTTCATGACAAGCCTGGATGAGGCACTTAGTGCCATGGTCTGGTTGAGTGGCTAGGGCTGGGTGCTAGGTTGGGCTGGATGGTCTTAGAGTTCTCTTCCAACCTGGTCGATTCTATTATTCTATGATTCTATGTTCTTCTACCTAAACTCTTAATTACAGATTGGTTAAATTGGGAATCAGAAGTGAGTTGACAAGAGCAGAGAGGATTAAAACAACTTATAATATGTTAAGAGCTGCAATGTAAGAGAGGGATGTTCTTCTATGGTGTGCGGTGTCTGATTATCTCACCCAGACCTTGCCAAATAAAACCATCTGCTTAGGGCCAGTGTGAGCACACTTGTTTAGTCAGAGAGGTTAAGTCTGTGCTGCCCTTCTCTTGAAAGGAAATGGATTAAAACTTGCATCCAAACCAGAAGATGGAGGTGCATTGGACTCCCTCCCTGATCATCTGGGAAAAAAAAATGAGGGGATTTTGCCAGTAAAAAGTAAAATCTACTTCCAGGGGAAGTACTAGCAGAGACCTTTGTTTAACTGAACAGGTTTTATTTGTGGCATTTTTCTTTGTTCCAGACAAGCAGCCAGTTAAAAAGGAGTCACCTTTGCTTTGCTTTTATTTTTGGTGTTGGTTGTGATGCATGCAATTGGTTGCTCCTTCCAACTTACAGCTAATGCTTCTGGCCTGTGTCCAGCCAAGGTGGGCAAAGTGGTTTCCCTGAAGGATATCAATGTAGATACTAATTTAGGATTAACTGCCAAATACACAGGACTCCAGAGCTCCTGTAAGAGCCAGCAAAAACTGAAGTGTGTGTCTCAACCATGTCAGGAAGGAATCATTCCTCCCAGAGCCCTGATTTAAAGAGCTGCATCAGTGCAGCATTTAGCATGGTGCTGGATGAGTAACAGCAGCCCCCTCCAAGTCACACATCTATGCAGGCAGTGGAGCCAGCCACAAGAGAACTGACCCTATAAAGTGGGGCACTGACAGCAGGAAATAGGGTAAATTGCAACAGATGCAGGGAGTATCCAGCTACGTGTCAGAATGACAGCTCACTCAGGTTCTTCAATAAACAACAATTAGTGTCAAATGCAATTAGTCATGAAGGAACTCTCCTACGTGACTGTTAGCGATTACCACTTCAGGACCTATTTCTCTTCTGGCACCTACTTGGAATAGAGAAATATTAAATGAACTCTTAATTGTGTACAGAAAGGAGAAAGGAGCAGGCTTAGCAGATTTAGAATAGAATAGAATCAACCAGGTTGGAAGAGACCTCCAAGATCATCCAGTCCAACCTAGCACCCAGCCCTATCCAGTCATCTAGACCATGGCACTAAGTGCCTCATCCAGGCTTTTCTTGAACACCCCCAGGGACGGTGACTCCACCACCTCCCTGGGCAGCCCATTCCAATGCCAATCACTCTCTCTGGCAACAACTTCCTCCTAACATCCAGCCTATACCTCCCCTGGCACAACTTGAGGCTGTGTCCCCTTGTTATTAGGGGAGGAAAATAAGCTTTCAGCCAGTAGCCACAACAGAGCATACATCTCTGCTATGGTTGCTACAAAACCTGTGTTAAGGTAAGTTGCTGGGGTGAAACTAGTAATTATATATGCTGGTTATGTTAATGAAAAATAACTAGTTTAAGCCAAATACCAACTCTTCTTTCTCTTGTGATCATACAGATTTATGAATAATTCAGGTAAAAAAAAAGATGTGTTAGGTCTGACAGCTCTTGTTTAAGCAATCTAACGTAGATGTGTATGGATAGTGCTTAGGTTGAGGAAAAGGGATGTGAGAAAACTTTCTCCTCAGCTTTCTTCATGCCATACTTATTCAATCCTTCATGCCATACTTATTCATTATATTCTGCTCTCTCTCATATGCTTTTTTTTCCCCTTTCACATGTCTCATCGCTCACAGAACAACTCCAGGCCCAGAGAGACACAAAACATCTTAAAACTGACAGGATCTTGTACCCTAATCACCATATTTTTCTCTCTGTTTTCTCTTTTTCTTCCCTGAGTTTTTTGTGTCTATACCAGAAGTGCCTTAAGAGAGTGGCTTTTTAGTCCTTGTGTAGTACCAGCTTGTGCTAGTTTGAGCCTAGCTAGAATGTTTTGGTGAGAAGAACAAGATCATAGGCTGAGAAATGAAAACAATGGTGAGGTCTACTTCCCTCACAGTCTTGCTGAGATGTGTAAAGAAAGGCAAAACAAAGATAAAGTCACTTTTGCTCTGCACTTCGCTGGGCACTTGGCTCTGGGCTGTGCTCTCAGCTCTTTGCCTGCTGCGGAGCTCATGGCTGCTGGCTGAACTCCATCTTGCTTTCTAACCTCACCCTCCATTTGCTTTGCTGATTCACCTTTNAATGGAATCTCTTTCACTGTCCTTTAGGTATTGCCACAGATTTAAACTTTAAGCAGAAATAGCTTGTAGGCATCACACAAAACTGTAACATATCATCAGAGGCCTTGACAATGTGGGAGGATCTTTGTGTGGATCACACTGGGGCCCAAGCTGGGCTTTAACATTGTGTACTTGGGGAAAACTGGTTTGAAATGCTCATCTCCATTATTCACCTGCTGAAATGTCCTGACAATGGCCCTTGAGGGACCCAGATGAGAGTCCTGAAGTGATAACAACAGGATGAATATCAAGGAAGCCTTGTCTGAAAGACATGTACACTGAAATTAGGAAGTGTTTCTTTACCAAGAGGGTGGTCAGCCACTGGAACAGGCTTCCTAGAGAGACAGCTGGATGTCCCAGACCTGTCAGCATTTGGGCAATGCCCATAATAAAATGCTTTAACTTAGTCATCCCTGAACTCATTGTGCAGTCAGTTGTAGGTGCCTTCCAACTGAAGTAGTCTGTAGTCTATTCTGCCTCTTGCAGATGTGTTAGTGGTACCTGGAGAAGGTTGTTATTCCACAAGCCAGTGCTGGATGCTGGCAAAACACCCTTTAGCCAGCATGTCTGAGCAGCAGTGTCAGTCAAGCTGGTGCATCATAGCCCAGAAAGATGTACTCCAAATGAAGTGTATCACTGGAAGATGGCTATAAACCCCTGGAGTCATGGCTGTGAGTGATGGTGCTCTTCTTAACACCACTGGGCAACGTGGCAAAGCAGCCTGCAAAAACAGCATGAGGCAATGCCACTTAACTATGATAAAAGAAAAAGGCAGTATGGTGAAAAGAAGGTTAGCTTTTCTCTATGCCTCTGGTGGGTTGAAATTACTCCCCAAATAGCTCAGAAGGTTTGGAAGCAGAATGAAGCTATATTTACAAGCAAGCTAAAATCTAGAAGCATAAAATGCAATGTATATGTACTAAATATTTTTACATGTCTTTACAAGTATTTACTATTCAGAAGCAACACAAGGACCCCCTTGGACAAAGGGGAAAGTAAAGTAGTTCTTCCCCCACCCTTTATAAGAGAGAAAACAGAAAAAGCTCACTGCTGTCTACTTGGCCATAACAAGAGCCTCAGCCAATGTCAATGAAAACCATGCAAGAGTGAAGGAGAGAAAAGGAAGGAAGAACAGTCTGTGCAGCACACTAGATACTAATTAAGAATCCAATGGGATGATACAGACCTATTGTTTTTCTTTTATATCCAATCCCTTGCTTGATTTACCTTCTACTCAAATGTGTCCAAAACATTTCTGTTTCTTCTTTATAATTTAGAACCAGGCTAGAGGATTAGCTTTAAACCACCACAGTGTCACTTTATCCTGATGTCTGGAGCAGAGATTTGGTCATTTGCAGCAGAAGTCTGAGTGCTCTCCCACAGAAAAAGGAGGATGTTGAGGTGGCTAAGTGATACTTACTGAAATGAGGCAGCGCAAAACCTAAAGCATCTCCATCTGAGTCAGGCTGAAGGATGCACATTTGGCAAAGGCTCAAAGTAATTTACAGTTAGCAAGGTCCTCAGTATGGCAGTGGGAAAGAAAAGGGAAGGCCAAATAACCACATCAGGCTAACTGTGAGCTCAAGAGTTGAGATTGTGCTGCAGCCTGGCATGCAACTGCAAGTTATGGCGGAAAGTTACAGCAGTGTAGCCTCTTCTCAAATAGGAACTAGTGGAGCAGCAGCAGATTTGGTTTCTAACTGCCCAAACATGCTAAGGCTACTTTTCAGAGAGTTATAATCTCAGCTGGCCTGAACTCCTGTTCACCTAAGAGGGCTTTTTTAACTCATCCTCACCTTTGAATTGTTTTTGAGTGGTGTCAGGATTGACTTTCATCAGTTTAAAGGGCCAGCCTCTGACTGCCATGCCTGCCTCTTACTGCCCTGGATCTGATCCCACTTGAAGGCTTAAGAGCTAGGCTGTGCAAAACCTCATGGACAAATTCAAGTGAGATGAATGTAGCCTCTCTGTTAAACTGTATTTTATGCCCACAAGAGATAGCAATGTTTGGTGAAGACTGGATTATCCCCACCTCTTGGTTCTAAGTTAAATTCCCAAAGACTCCAATATAGTTGATAGAACCAATAAAAATTATAGGGTGCCCTTCCCTCTTCCCCCTTCTTTCCCAAAAGAAAAGGAATTAGATGGAGAGAGAGAAAAGGTATGCAGACCCGAATAGAATAGAATAGNGTTTTGTCCACCTCGTGGTGATGATGGCCACGTGGTGAAACAATAAGCAGCAGGAAACAGGGATGGTGATTTCTCGTGAGCAGGAAGGCAGGGGAGAGAGCAAGAGCAAGAAGTCCCCCCCCCTGCTTTTATGAATCTTTAGATAGGAAGGGGGAGTGGACTAACCATCATCTGGTCTTGTTCAGACCCACCACCATCTGGTAGTGTTCAGACCCACCCCTGGGGAGGAGTCAAGGCCACCTAGGGTCAGGTTCAAGATGACTTCCCCAGGAGGGTTAACCCTGTACACCCCATTACTAAAAGAGGAATGTCTAATATTTTCTCATGCTGTTGGACATAGTGGAATATCCAACTTATTTATCCAAGTGTGCATGTGCTGAGTGAAACTTACATATTCACAACTGCCAGAGCATCACAGTCACTTAAGAACAGCTACACTGAGATGTAGAGAAAATCCTGTAGCAAGCTATGCTACGTTTAGCTACACATTGTGTACAGCGAGTGCTGTGGAATCTAAAGCTAGGAGATGTGGTGTAAGAGCATCCTGGGTGGTCTAAGTCAAAAGTCTGGTCAGGCAAGCACTGTTTTGTTTAAACTCAGAGTGGCTTTGATGCTGTGTTAGTAAGACAAAAATATTCTCTGCTGATCTGAGATAATTTGATGTTTGGGGAGGGGAAGTGTTCTATTGCAGCGCCAGGTGCAGGCAGGATGGCTCCATCAATCCTGCACACCCCATGCTGCCACGAGCCACAGTTTATGTCACAAGAGCATGCATATTCATAATAGGAGGTAAGGTTATTACAATGATTTCTTGGGGTTCATTAACATAAGTATTTTCCCATTCTCCACCCCAGACCCTGGTGGTCTGGAATGGTTATCTGCGATGAACATCCCACACACTCTTCCTTCCAGGGTCTTTCTCATCTCTGGTCAAGCAGACCTTTCTTTGTTGCTGATGTCAGGATATCCCTGCTTCTCCCTTATCTCCATCCTGCTTTCCTTAGTCACTGCAGGCCTGGGTCTTTACAAGATTGCTTATCACAGATCTCCAACAAGTAGCTGCAGACACTCCTACAGTAGCCCTTGTTTAGGTTTGCAGATTATCAACTGATGGCTATAAACAAACATCTCTACAGAGTTTGGTGTTTTACAGTTTGGCACAGGCACCCTCAAAATGAGCATCTGGTCTGTGAGACCTTTTTACCAGCATTCCTTGATTTTTCTTCTATCAGAAGAGGGAAAGGAATAGATCGTTTTGGGAGATGGACTCTTTGTGCCTCCACCACCACTAGTAGACAGGGCTGATGTAGACTGGTGTCACTTTGTCCACTCAACAAATGCATCTCAAAGCTCAGCATTTGAAGTGTGAGTCTTTTATCACCTTTTTTTTCTGTGAAAGGGCACAGGTTCCTTAACTGGTCACTGTGCTTACTCTGATAACATCTGCAGCTCTTCTACTCTAAATTTTGCCTCAAAAAGGAAGTAGAAGCAGAAGCAAATTCCTTCTGGTTGTGTTCCGTAGTCAGTCTCCTCCAGAGGCAACTGTTGAGATGCTCAGAAAGCAAGAAATCTTCCTACATTTATTGGCATTAAAAGCCTGTAAAAGAGAACCTGAGCTGCAGGAAGCTATTCCTTCTTCCAGACTCTCAGAGAGCACAGGCAATGTGACTGCCTGGGCTGCAAAGGGTGACTTTTACTTACTGAGTTAAAACTGAATTTTCCCAAAATAAGCCAACTGAAAAGGCAGCCAAATCAGGAAACTATGTTTACAAGGTGCAGTTCCTCTGACTCCATAAACCCATTACACTGAATACGTGGAAATACTAATTTGTAAACAAAATCAAATGGATATGCTCAGGAGTACCTTTGATTAAGTGTTTTGCCTCTCTCTAGGTAATAAACATTGTGCCTGTTCAGACTTAATGGGCTGACTCCAATGTCATTCTCCCTCTCAGTAGGGATATTTGAGGGGCAGAAAGAGGAAATAAATACATATTCCATTAAACATAGCAGAGAGGACTCCTGTAATCCTGCCACAGCCATATTCTAACCATTTGCTCAGACCTTCTGGCTGGTAAGGAGTTCTTGCCAATTTATGTGCTTTTATATACATACCACTAAAGACTGGGAGGGGGGGGGAACCATCCACTTGGACTGCTCGTATCTTTGCCATGTCACAGTTAATTCTGTGGTGATCTCAACAGCATATGGTGGATTAAAATACATCTCCCATGAAAGCATTCAGCTGCAATCAAGGATATCAAGTGATGGAAAAGATATTTTGGCTTGATAGTTTGTTAGAAGAGATTAGCACTGTCAAAACTATGTCCTTACTTCTTATCTTGAATTTTTCTGTCTTCTTCTAGCTGGTTCTGCTTTTCTCTGTGAGATTAAATAACCCTTTAGTACTGCATATTTTCTCCCCATGAAGGTATTTATACATTGTGGTCTCTTTACTCCTTACTACTTTACTTAGTACTCTGTCTCATAAACCAAACCAACTGAGCTTTAAAACATTTTGCTGTGATGCATTTATCTTCTTCACATCATTGCACCCCAATTAAAAATATCTTTTCTAGCTTTTCCACACTCATTTTAAAAGAAAATTTGAGGATAAAGCCTGGATGAGGCACTTAGTGCCATGGTCTAGTTGACTGGGTAGGGCTGGGTGATAGATTGGACTGGATGATCTTGGAGGTCTCTTCCAACCTGATTGATTCTATGATTCTATATGATCTTGGAGGTCTTTTCCAACCTGGTTGATTCTATGAAAGCAGTTACATGAATTAGCCTGATCAAGGCTATATGCAGATGTGAAGTCACATCTCTGCTCTGGTTCAGCTCTTTGCCTCCTTTTTCTTTTAGACTACTAAATGTCAAAGTAGTAGTCCAAGTAAATCACTGTTAGGGCACTTTCTTTATCCTTCTGGTGTAACAGATCCCTCAGAACATGCACCTCAAAGCCTGTCTTTTCCCTCCCTACTAATAGGCTTGTTTGTGCTAGGGCAAAGGTCACATCCCATGAGGGCATTTTGGGGCTTAGATCCCATGCATGACCTTCAGGGTTTGTTCTTTTCTACAGGGCAAGTCTGGACGGTTCTATGATGTTTATAGCTTTTTGTGATGACAATGGGGTAATCAGATTGGCTGTCAGGCTGTTAGCTGCTCACATCAAGCATTCAGAGGGCAGCAGCACAGGCTTTGTCTAGACTAGGGTTTAAGTGTGTGCCATTAGCACATATTAGCTGCTACATTTAAAAAGTCTGATGCAGACAAGGCATAATGCCTTTAATGTGAAAAGCTGGCTGAGTTAGGCCCTTGGGCATTGGGTTGAAACTGGATTGTCTATTTAAGAATTTTAGAGTAAGTTAGCCAAGGGCTCCTCTGCAAAGACCAGTTAATTTGGGAGAAGATAAGCTATGAATTTAAAGGATGACTCCAAGACTAGAGTCTAGAAAGAGATGAAATCTTAAGTAGCTACGCTGCAATAACTGCTGTATTATACACTTTGCTAGGGAAGCTTTATCTTTTCTGTTGTTCTTAAGCCTTCCCAGAAAACCAGTTCCTGTATGAGAGGTATGCTATTTAAATATGTTGCCCTGCTGGTTTCATTTCTGCTGCTTACTTGTTGCAGAATTAGCTGCTTGTATGCTTGCCTGCAAGACCAGTGTGATCAAGGCCCTGCCACGCAGCACTCCAGACAATCAATGTGAGTTATGCCAGAGCGATTTACTGTGTTACAGCCTGAGTATATACACACTCAGCCAGTAGAGCACACACCTACACATTAGCATAATTAGCCAAGCACAACCCACTCCATCAGCATAAACCACGCCTTGTTTTCCTCATTAGCGAGGTGTCTGTTATCTATCCCTTCTGAGATACGGTAGCCAGCAGCTCGTGGGAATCAAGGTCAGGATCCATCTCATCTGTTGTTATTCTTCTTCACTCCATTCTCACATCCTTCACTTCGCATTCCCACACTTACTGATGAGAGGAACAGGCTACCCAGAGGGGGTTGTGGAGTCTCCCTCTCTGGAGATATTAAAAAATCCACCTGGATGCCTTCCTGAGTGATCTGGTATAGATGATCCTGCTCTGGCAGGGCAGGGGATTGGACTAGATGATCTTTCAAGGTCCCTTCCAGCCTCTGACTTTGTGATTCTGTGATGGAGAGGTATGGTATTTAAATGTGGTGCATTTCTGTTCTCATTGCTGCTCCCTACTGAGTACAGCTGGTTATCCTGTTTGTGTCAGGGGAGGAGGCTGGAAAACTTGTAGACTCTGCAGATCTGCTTGCTGACGTTAAAGGCTGACTTGCATTTCGCAGGGAGAAGACATGGTACATTTGTGAGAGGAATGGGAGTGAAGCAAGAGAAGACCATAAAATGGGATTAAAAATAGAGACTGGAGGGATTTTGTTAGAACCTGGCGTTCCATCAAAAAAGCACACAAATCCCAAGGCATCCTAGAAGCCTCTTATAAACTAAGGGAAGGGAACCAGGAAGAAAAAGAGATAAGATTTCATAGTAAAAAACATTGTAAAGTATGGTGGCATTGAATTCATCAGAGTTTGTGAGTTTCCTTAGCTGATTCCACCCATGTAGTCAGCTCAGGCTGGTGGTGTGTCCAAAATTCTCTAGAGAACCCTTCCAAAAATCACTCTGCAGTTAACACTGTCCCAGAAATAAGCTACTCAGTAATACTACCTTTCAATGGCAAAGGAATTCCTCTGCAAGAAAGAAACTTCATCTCTAGTTCTACAGTTCACTGGTTGATAAATAATAGTGATGGTAGCAAAAAAACATGTGTTGTCCTTGAAGCCTAGAGAGGACATATGTTAGTCATGGAAAGCAAATATTTGCCAGACAGTCAAAGCCCATTTCAGGATGCCACTTCTGCTCTTCTACTCTGACTGGCTGTCACCTTGGTGAACCTGCAACTGGTTTATACAAAGACAAAAAAACCTGAAGTCTCATCAGGTTAGCATCTACTTTTTCGTCTCCCAAAGATGAACAGCTGAGGATAAACATCATGCCACTGGTCCAAGGCTGATTTGTGTAATAAAGAATTGCAGGACAAGAACTGCTTCACAGAATGATACTGGAAGCCTGTTTTGCATAATAAGAGAAGGAAGCCAGATGGTGGCTCAACAGCAGAAGTTTTCTAAAACACATTTCCTACCCTGAGAGATTCTTGATTGACAGCTCTGGAAACAGGTGTTTTATTTGTCCATAGGGCAGGATAGGGAAGGAATCTAATATTGTCCCAGCAGAGGTGCACAGAAATCATCTGCCATTTCATTTCCAGCCTTATGAAGTCTTTGCCTCATTTGTGCAAACTGCAGAGGAAGAAGACATCTGCAGAATGCTTGTTTGACCCTGATTTGAGGCCACAGAACGTCTGCTTGTTACAAGTTTAGTTTCAGGAGTCGGTTTAAAACTGTGTTCTATAAAATCATTATCCTACTCTCCTTGTAGGAGGTAATCCAGTGACTGAGGATAGGAAGGCAGCCTCTCTTGAAGTATAAATGAAGAAACATACCCTGATGATGACCCCATTCTTACCCCTTGACCTTCACAACAAACATGATGCAAAAATAAGTATCTGGCAAAGATGTTCATTCTATTAGAAAGACAGCAAAAGAGCTCATGTTAAGTTCACACAGAATGTTTAGAGATTGTTTTTAAGTCTAAAGAGAACCTTCTGCAGTTTATACCCTGGAGGTGAACAAGCAAAGACTGGATGAAGCACTTAGTGCCATGGTCTAGATGACTGGCTAGGGCTGGGTGATAGGTTGGACTGGATGATCTTGGAGGTCTCTTCCAACCTGGTTGATTCTATGATTCTAAGATGCTCTTAAAACAAAGGTTAGTGTGGGAGAAATGGAGTAGTAATGAAAAAAGAGGTATTATTTTTCATGAGCACTTCACAGCTCATTTTTTGAAGAGGGTTCAGTGTGGAGGCTGACACAAATATTGTTTCAGAAGTTTAGTCTCAAGACCAGGAGTATGGTCCTTGAAATTCAAACACAGGGCAAAAACATGGATGTACATGTTCACAGAATCACAGAATGGTTTAGGTTGGAAGTGACCTCAAAGACCATCCAGTTCCAACTCCCCACCACAGGCAGGGACACCTCCCACTAGAACAGGTCACTCAAGACCTCGTCCAGTCTAGCCTTGAACACCTCCAGGGAGGAAGCAGCCACAACCCCTGGGAGACCAGTTCCAGTATTTCACCACGCTCATTGTAAAGAACTTCTTCCTAACATCCAGTCTAAATCTCCCCTCTGCCAGCTTAAACCCATTCCCCCTCGTCCTGACATTACCAGACCTTGTCAATAGTCCCTCCCCAGCCTTCCTGTAGGCTCCCTTCAGATACTGCAAAGCCACTCTAAGGTCTCCTCGAAGCCTTCTCTTCTCCAGGCTGCAGAGCCCCAACTCTCTCAGCCTGTCCTCATAGCAGAGCTGCTCCAGCCCTGTTCTAAGGAGTTCACTCAGGTAATTCAAGCCTTATTATAGGTAGTTCACAAGCTCTGTTGTCAAGAGAAAACTAGGGAGGGTGGATCCTAATTGAAAAATGAATCTGGACACCTTCTTCCTAAATTTGCTAAAAGCCTTGAAAATGACTTTGCCAATTTCCAAGAGATGGAGCAGGAAAAAAGGTTTCCAGAAACAAGCAGAATGAGGTTTCAGCTCCCAGACCCATTTGGCTTGTACCTGTCCCAAGCTCCCCAGTCCAGGCATGCAACAACGGTCAGAGAAAATCAAAAGTTGCTCCAGAGTTTAAGTTAGGTGAGAGTAATGGAAAGCTTTGGGAAGGTTACAAGAAAGGCCTCTCATGGCCAGTCCCAAGATCAATGCTACTGTTCTTCTGTGTAACTAATCTAAAGTAAGGTTTTCATTAACTCTCTTTATTTGATGCACTGTGAAACAAACCAAATGAGAATGTTTAGGCTGGCAAAAAAAGCAACACAAAATCCCACAAGAGCTGAGCTAAACAGCACACATCAAGAGCTGAGCAACAAAGAAAGTAACTCTTGATGCACAAATTCTCTGCTTTGCAGCTAAGCAGGAGATAGACAACTTTAAGGCTACACAGGAGCACCAAGGCTTTTCTCACAGAGGATGTTGGGAAATTGCCGCTTTCTGACATGTCACAGAATCACAGAACCACAGAACCATAGAGGTTGGAAGGGACCTCNCCTGGGAGACCAGTTCCAGTATTTCACCACACTCATTGTAAAGAACTTCTTCCTAACATCCAGTCTAAATCTCCCCTCTGCCACTTTAAACCCATTCCCCCTCATCCTGGCATTGCAAGACCTTTTAAATAGTCCCTCCCCAGCCTTCCTATATGCTCCCTTCAAATACTGGAAGGCTACTACAAGGTGTCCTCAAAAGCCTTCTCTTCTCCAGGCTGAAGATCCCCAACTCTCATAGCTAGGCACTCATTTATGGAACACAGAACTTTGCTTTTCTGCAGTGCAAAGCATTTTATTTACAGAAATAAAACATGAGCAGATGATCAGAAGGTCAATGATGTGTATCAGTCATACGACCAGCAAGAAGTCTCTACATAGTCACAACTCAATCTTAACCCATTTGTCTTTTAAGAATAATGAGATTTCTGTCATAAGTAGACTTGAGAAAAACAATGTGGGGTAAACTGAGTGGATCCAGGCAAAAGGCCTTAATTAAAAGCTCACTATAGATGTGACTGTCACACAATACCATGCAGAGATATCCACACTAGCAGTGAACAGACTAATTTTGCCACGGGAGACATCATGGTGATGTTTGAACCACCTCTGTCCAGCTCAATGTACTCGACTTACTGCTCCCAGGTTAAGCAATACAGTACCACCTAGGCTGTCTTCTTAACTTCTTTTCTCTACATCCTTTTCTTCTTCTGGAAAGATATGGTTTTAGAATGAATCATAGAATCATATAATGGTTTAANCAATGTTGAAAGCCTCCAGGGAAGGAGACTCCACAACCCCCCTGGGCAGCCTGTTCCAGTGCTCTGTCACCCTCACAGTAAAGAAGTTTCTGCTCATGTTGAGCAGAACCTTCTATGTTCCAGTTTGTAGCCTTTGCTCCTTGTCTTATTGCTGCTGACCAGCAAAAAGAGATTGGCCCCATCCACTTGACACCCACTCCTCAGATATTTCATAGAATAGAATAATGATCTCCTCTCAGCCTTCTCTTCTCCAGACTAAGCAGCCTCGGGTTTCTCAGTCTCTCTTTGTACAGCAGATGTACAAGTCCCCCATTCATGCTCATGGCTCTCTGCTGGACTCTTTCCAGCAGGTCCCTGTCGGACTCTTTCCATCACGTCTCTGTCTCTCCTGAACTGGGGAGTCCAAACCTGGACACAGTATTCCAGGTGTGGTGAATTGTAGGTGAATAATAATGCCAGATATTATAGAATTGAGGAGGGAAAAGGTGTATTTCCCCTGGCTTAAAATGTATTGAATGATGGGAATTAGGGTGAAATGAAGTTGAGAGGATGCAAGGAGGAGAGGAGCTCCCAGATTAAACTTTTCTTCTTCGCTATCCCAGCCTTACCCACAAACTGCAACACAGGTAATAGCTGTATAAATGAGCAAAGCCTGTACTGCATACCAAATTTGCAATCCACTCATCTGTATTGGAATGTTTTAGCAAAACAAAACCCCCTGACTTACAACTTCAAACCCTTCACAGACTAATTTTCAGATTCATGAGTTTTTGCTTGGTTTGTCTACATGTTCCCTGAGCTCTCTGCCAAAAGCAAATGCTCCCTTTCTCGCACCAAAACGCAACGCTGGCACGTGCCAAGCTGCTCCTTTTGTCTAGGTTTAAGCACACTTTCTCTCTCTCTCTCTGCTTTTTGTAGATTCATACATATTAGACACACATATTTGGGTTTTAATTATCAAATGAATGTAGACAGCAACCAGAAATAAAGCTGACAAATCTAATTTCCCAAGTAACTCAATATCGTTTCACGATCTCTGAGGAGGAAAAAGACAAAATATGTCCAAGGGGTTAGAAACAAAATTTTCTTAGAGGGACAAATTGAAACAAACAAACAAACAAACAAAAAAAAAACAACAAAGAAAAAAGCAGGTTGAATGAATAGAGGAGCATTTCCCTCGTGTCAAGTTCCATAATTATCACCAGCCAGGAGAATGTGATTGTGTTTTAAACGTGAAATGACTTCTCATACCGCTTCCAATCTCCTACACTTAGGGGGAAATGCTATATAAATATACATCATGGAATCATAGAATC
This sequence comes from Tricholaema leucomelas, assembly GCA_013400475.1. Taxonomy (NCBI): domain Eukaryota; kingdom Metazoa; phylum Chordata; class Aves; order Piciformes; family Lybiidae; genus Tricholaema lacrymosa; species Tricholaema leucomelas. Next base: position 25,858 of record WAAF01014673.1, read on the forward strand.
ATAGAATCAATCAGGTTGCAAGAGACCTCCAAGATCATCCAGTCCAACCTAGCACCCAGCCCTAGCCAGTCAACCAGACCATGGCACTAAGTGCCTCATCCAGGCTTTTCTTGAACACCTCCAGGGACGGTGACTCCACCACCTCCCTGGGCAGCCCATTCCAATGCCAATCACTCTCTCTGGGAAGAACTTCATCTTAAAAGAAAATAGTTTCTAAAAATAGTTGTTTAGTGACCCTGTGCAGTGTTTTGCCAGCTCAAGTAACAGGAAGTGCCTCCCATTCCTCAGATTTAATCTCAAAGCTTTTTTTCAAAGGGCAGACTCATTGCTGTCTACAACTACCTGAAGGGAGG
>WAAF01014674.1:1270-27468 GCA_013400475.1 Tricholaema leucomelas
ATCCACGCAGGCTTCCTGGCATTCCTGCCTACCTTTCTCTTTTTGGGGACGCATTGCTCCTGGGCCCGGAGGAGGTGATCCTTGAACACCGACCAGCTTTCCTGGGCCCCCCTTCCCTCCAGAGTTTTTTTCCCATGGCACTCTGCCAAGGAGGTCCCTGAAGCGGTTGAAATCTGCTCTCTTGAAATCCAGAGCAGTCCTCTTGCTGTGCAGCCTCCTTGATGCCTTAAGGACTTCAAACTCCATCATTTCGTGGTCACTGCAGCCAAGGCTGCCCTTCAATCTTACCTCACTCACCAGCCCCTCCCTGTTGGTGAAGACTAGGTCCAGCATGGCATCCCCCCTTGTTGGTTCCTCTACCACTTGGAGGAGGAAGTTGTCGTCAATGCATTCCAGGAACCTCCTAGACTGCTGGTGCATATATGTTCCACATATATGTGGAAAAGGGGAGGCAAAGGAAATTTTAGTCTAAGAAACAAAAAAAGCTGGCTAGAGCAAGTTACATTGTCTTGTTAAGTTAGAAAAGCAGAAACATTGAGAGAAAAAGATGACAAAAAAGACGACAAAGAAAAAATACACAGCCTCTTTTTATAATTTCTAATGCATATTCTTTCTCTTTTTTAAAAGAGCTAGCCATAAACATTTTGGAAAGAGTTGCCATGCAGATGGCTCTGGACTCCTAGTTTGGCATTTCTCTAGACACAAGTTTCCCGAAGAATGTACAATGTCACTTTCATTTTGCACAAACAGTATTTTTTTGTCAGTTAGCTTTGTTTTAATGCAGAGGCTAGATGGTGTATAAAATTGTTTATGTACAGAACTAAAAACGTACTGCATTCGAGGCATGGAATCTCACTCTATCTGTGTTGTACAGTATTAGCTCAACATATGGTGTATGGAGATTAAATGCAATGTTACTATTATTACTGTTTTTTTCTCCTTCTTGAGGCTTTTGAGTCCTACAATTAAACTTGACAATTTAGATAAAAATAATTATCATTTTAAAGATTGAAATGAACTATCATCATTATATCATCTGAGTCTGTTCCCTCTTCTCCTGAGTAATGTTGGTACTAGATAACTGTTACAGTCTTCCATCTCTATTGTGTTTTCAGACATGCCATCTGTTTTGTCATTGCACACGCCACATTTGGCACCTTTTGCTGCTTTCTGCTTCAAAGTCGTTGGTCTGAAAGGAGATCAAACAGGCAAAACAAAGAATCCAAGGACAGAGATTAGAACAGCAAGGAAGACTAGAAGGGTATTTGTCTTTAAGCGTGGGAGACGGAAAATCTTTTTAGCGTAGAGTTGGAGCTGTAGAGCCTTTTCCCAGTAACACCTAAATGCTGTACAGATGCCATTATGCGGCAAGGTCAATACAATAAAGCTGTTGCAATGGTAATGGCTGCATCACCCTAATAAACACAAGACCTTCAGACTCAAACTCTGATAATGATGTTACAGCTACAGTTATGGCTTATTTATTTAACCAAGGGCAAAGTTGTTGAGACACAGTTTCATTTTCAGGAAAGGTCTGACAAGGCAGATGGCAGTAATGGCATAGGACAAATGAACTTCACTAGCTGGCCAATACAAAATGCAGCATGGTTCAGGAGCAGAGAGTACGTGCTCTTGAGGGGAAACATAAACCAATGAAATGAAATACCTACTGAGCATTAATAAACCCATTAGTGGACATTAATGAAATAAAAACACTCACTCCTTTACAGCCTCAGGAGTCAGCAGCTCCAGTCTCTGTGAACAATTTAGTGAGGCTGGATGAATGATTTGAGGGGGAGAGCTGGGAAAAGAGTAAATCAGTAGGTACATTTTATATAATGGGCAAGAACCGAGTATAGCTAAGGGCTGAATCAGCCGAAGTGAAGGTTGGAATGAGTCTATGAGGAAATTAATAATTCTGTACACAGAGAAGGGTTTCAATAGCATGCAGTAAATAACACCTAGGGACACATGCTGAACAATGAGGATAGAAGAAATCATTGAATAGTTGCAGTATTCTGCAGTGTCCTTCCTGCCTGAATAAGGTGCGTTTGAGGTGGGGTGGGGGTGGGGGTAAGTTTATAAATAAATGCCATATTAGAATGAGACAGTATCCTTATTTGGAGTTCCCATCCCAACCTATTTGTCTTCTCAACCCTGATTGGATTTCTTTTGTGTTAGACCTACTATCTCTCTTTATTTCTTCTAGCCTGTCCAGAACCTCATCTGTTCTTTTCAACACTCATCCTAGAGTTTGTCTCTCCTAACCTCTAATTTAGGTATACTTTCTCTTTTCTGAATCTAGTTGAGTGCAGTCCTAAAGCACTATACTTCCCAAATGCTTCCCCAACATCCTATGTACTCTCTGTTCAATAAAGAGTCATACAAGAAATTGCACAGACTGATCTCATTGTTTCAATGAATGAATTCTGATAGCGCTTCACACCAGTTCTTCATGATTCCTTTAGCAGAAAACAGTGCATTTATGACATTACAAACAATAGGTATGTTTATGTTTCTTTTTTTTTATATGCTCTTGAAGTGTTGAGTCAAACTGTATGTTTTAATATATTTAGAAACAATGTTTTGGCATTTGGAATTATTAAAAATATCCAATATACCCTGATTAAATGTACAAGTCATTCAGACACCTAGGAAGAATGTCAGAGGACTTTTGCTGATAATGAATCATTAGTAGCATATCTAACTTGGGTAAATTTTCTTTTATTAGAAATATCCTACTTCAAGCTATTGAAGCAGAATATTTCTCCTTTCCGATCCATTCTTGAAGGATGACAGCCCAAAGAAAGGACCCCACACTGAAGCAGTTTGTGAAGTACTGACAGTGGAAAAAATTCTGAAGGACTGTGTGTTATGGGAAGGATGCCACACCGGCTAAGTGGAAGAAAGTGAGGTGAAAGGAGCAGCAGAGATACAGTGTTACAAACTGATCATAATTCCCATTCCTCATCTCAGAGCAGGGAGAGATGGGAATGAAGTTAATCCTGGGAAGAAAGGAGGGATGTGGGGATGATGCTTTTAGATTTGTTCTTATGTCTTATTATCCTAGTCTGATTTGATTGGTAATAAATTCCCTTTCCTGAGTTGAGTCTTGTTTTGCCTGTGACAATAACTTGTGAGACATTTATGTTCATTCTTACCTTGACCCAAGATCCTTCTCTTGCATTTTCTTTGCCCCTTTCAAAAAAAAGTACATTTAGATTACATTACAGAATCACAGAAAAATTAGCTTGGAAAAGACCCTCACCAAGTCAAATCAATATTCCTACTCTACAAGGTTCAGCCTAAACCATATCCCCTAGCACCACATCCAAACAACCCCTAAACATATCCAGGGTTGATGACTCAACAACCTTCCTGGGCAGCCCATTCCAATGCCTGACCACTCTTTCTGAAAAAAAAATTCCTAATGTCCAGTCTAAAACTACCCAGTCACAGCTTCAGGCCATTTCCTCTTGTTCTATCACTAATTACCTCTGAGAAGTGACCAACATCAACATCTCCACAGCATCCATTCCTGTGGGTCAAGAACTGGCTGAAGGGCTGGGTGCAGAGAGTTGTGGTGAATGGTGCCACATCCAGTTGGCAGCTGTCGCTAGTGCTGTTCCCCAGGGACCACTGCTGGGCCCTGTCCTGTTCAATTTATTTATCAATGATCTGGATGAGGGGATTGAGTCCAGCATCATTAAGTTTGCAGATGACACCAAGCTAGAAGCAGGTGTGGATCTGTTGGAGGGTAGGAGAGCCCTGCAGAGGGACCTTGTCATGATGGATGGTTAGGCAGACACCAATGGGATGAGATTTAACAAGGCCAAGCATAGGGTTCTACATTTTGGCCACAACAACCCCGAGAAATGCTACAGACTGGGGACAGAGTGGCTGGAGAGCAGCCAGGCAGAAAGGGACCTGGGGAAACAGGTATCTAGTAGCTGAACATGAGCCAGCAGTGTGCCCAGATGGCCAAGAGAGCCAATGACATCCTGGCCTGTATCAGAAACAGTGTGGCCAGTAGGACAAGGGAGGTTATTCTTCTCCTGTACTCAACACTTCTCAGGCCACACTTTGAGTACTGTGTCCAGTTCTGAGCTACTCAATTCAAGAGAGATGTTGAGATACTGGAACATGTCCAGAGAAGGGCAACAAAAATGATGAGAGGCCTAGAACACAGCCCTGTGAGGAGAGGCTGAAGGAGCTAGGGTTGTTCAGCCTGGTGAAGAGGAGGCTCAGGGGTGACCTCAGTGCTGTCTTCAACTGCCTGAAGGGAGGGTAGCCATCTGGGGTGGTCTCTTCTGCCAGGCAACCAGCAACAGAAAAGGGGACACAGTCTTAAGTTGTGCTGTGGGAGGTCTAGGCTGGATGTTAGAAGGAAGTTCTTCCCAGAGAGAGTGATTGGCATTGGAATGGGCTGCCCAGGGAGGTGGTGGAGTCGCCATCCCTGGAGGTGTTCAAAAAAAGCCTGACTGAAGCACTTAGTGCCATGGTCTAGTTGATTGGACAGGGCTGGGTGCTAGGTTGGACTGGCTGATCTTGGAGGTCTCTTCCAACCTGGCTGATTCAGGTAGCTGTAGACAGTGATGAGGTCTCCTCTGAGCCTCCTCTTTTTCAGACTAAACATCCCCAACTCCTTCAGTTGCTCCTCTTTTAAGATTTAATCCCCAGGCTCTTCACCAGCTTCATTGCCCTCCTCTGCACTCACTCCAGCACTTTAACATCCCTTTTGTATTGAAGTGCCCAAAACTGAGCACTCTACCTGTGGTGTGGCCTCACCAGAGCAGAGTACAAGGAGACAATCACTTCACTACTCCTGCTGGACACAACAATATTAATACAAGCCAGGATGCCATTGGTTTTCTTTGCCACCTGGGCACACTGCTTGCTCATATTCCTTTTCTTGTCAATTACAACCCCTTTTCTGCCAGACAGCTTTCTGGACACACTTCCCCAGACCTGTAGCGTTGTTTGGGGTTGTTGTGACTGAAGTGCAGAGCCTGGCATCTGGCCTTGTTGAATCCCTTCCCATTAACATTGGCCCATTGATCCAATCTATCCAAGTTTGTCTATAGAGGTGTCCCAGAAAATCTGAGGATGCTCTGTTTCTAGAAGTGTTCCAGATGAGGCTGGATGGGGCTTTAAGCAAACTTGATTTTTTGAAAGATGTCTGTGCCCACCACAGGTGGTGTAGGCTGATCTTTAAGTATCTATTCCAACTCAAACCATTATTTGATTTTATATACAAGAGACCCAAGGAAAAAAATGCTATAAAACACTACATTTTCAGCATTAGCTTGATAGTTCCATAATTGTTACTCTAAATGCAATGGATTCATTGCATTCATACAGTTACTAACTATAACTCTTTTTTTTTCCCCCTGCAATAATAAAGGTTTAATTTTTCCCAGGTGAGCATTACAGAGATTTTTCTGTGACCCTTTCATCCTTTGATCTTGGCAAGGTTTTCAGAGAAGGCTGCCCTCAGCCTTTCAGTGCTTGGTTTCTGACTAAAACGTCTAAAGAAACCAATTTTCCATTAAAAGATTGTTCTGTGATGGCACAGTATAAAAAAAACTGTTATCTAAGTTAACACGTTGTGGAAAATGTGACTTTAAAATAGACATCTTTCTGTATTTGTCAGCTACAAAGTAAAATCAGAGAAATTTCAGGAGAATACAGCTAAATAGGGCAGATAGGCAAAAATTCTGTAAAAAGGTATGGGTACATCAAAAGTATTTGCATACAACATCCAAAAGAAGGAAACCACATTTAATTTATTTACCTTAGAGAATACAATTTCTGGAAAATTACTGTAACAACTCACAATATCAGAACTTAAACAGGCCCAATTAGAAAGCCTACACAGCTACTTTGCTTTCCAGATTGTGCAACCTTGTGTCTGAACGAGAGGTTTTATGAGTCAGTCTACTGCTTTCTCTTTTCTTTTATCAAAGGGCTCTTTTGTTATTAATATAAAGAAAATGGTATGAGGAGTTACTGAAAGATTGGCCAAACAGTCTTAGACACACCTATTCATAATGAAGGTCTTTACTGGATTAGTACTACCTCCAGCCATCTGGCTGTGAGTCAACAGCCTGGTTGCCTATCCTGTGTGCATAGTGTAAATTCTCCACAATTTGCATCTGCTGCTTTTGCCAGACTTAGTAAATAGCCCATGACAGATATTGCAGAAATCAGCATCTGCTTAGTTTCCCAGATCTGAGAGAGTTGAGGCTGTTCAGTCTGGAGAAGAGAAGGCTCCCAGGTGACTTTATTGTGCCATTTCAGTATCTGAAGGGGGCCTACAAAAAAGCTGGGAAGAGACTTTTCAGGATATCAGGGAGTGACAGGACTAGGGGGAATGGAACAAAGCCGGAGATGGGTAGGTTCAGGCTGGATGTGAGGAGGAAATTCTTCACCATGAGAGTGGTGAGAGGCTGGAATGGGTTGCCTGGGGAGGTGGTTGAGGCCCTGTCCCTGAAGGTGTTTAAGGCCAGGCTGGATAGGGTTCTGGCCAGCCTGATCTAGGGTAGGGTGTCCCTGCCCATGGCAGGGGGATTGGAATTAGATGATCCTTGTGGTCCCCTCCAACTCTGACTGATACTGTGATCTCACTTACTGCACTTTCTCAGCCAAAACATGGAAAGAGATGAGAGAACCTGATTCTGTAAGCATGTACTTGCTTACTAACGGAGGCATGCTGAGCACTTTATTACATTTACTGGTAGCCAAAGTTTTTTGCATCTTCTCAGTTATGGTTTGTTTGGTTCTTTTTTTTGAGATGATTTTAATGCTGTTAAAGGATCTGAAGATAAAGGATTTGAATACCATTTCAGGATAGAAGTGAGAATATGTTTAGATTATGGAGCATAATAACTACTAAAATTTGCTTTAAAAAATTGCATACACAAGCAGATTTCTGCTGTTCTAAGCACTGAAAGAGGCCAGTTAAAAATTAAACCATACTCTGGTAGTTTGGAAAATCAGTATTTCCACTCATTCAAGTAAATGTACTGTTTCTAATCATGACCAGTTAGCAAACAGCACACTTAAAATTAAAAGAATACTTAAAAGGTGGATATTTCTACACATTTAGAAGCTCAGGCTTTTGTCTCTGAGAGGAGCTGGGAAGATAATATTTCTCAAAGGTCTGTATTGTGACCAATGTTGTTCAGTACCTTCATCAATGATATGACAAGGGGATTGAGTGTGCACTCAGCAAGTTTGCAGGTGATACCAAGCTGAGTGGTGCAGTTGACAAGGGTGAAAGACAGGGATGCCATCCAGAGGGACCTGAACAGGCTGGAAAGGTGGGCTGAGGAGAATCTCATGAGGTCCAATACGGCAGAATACAAGGTCCTGCGCCTAGGTTGAGGCAGTCCTTGACATCAGTAGAGTCTGCTCAATGATGAACTGGAGAACAGCCGTGCAGAAAAGGACTCGGGGGTACTGGTGGAGAAGAAACTGGACACAAGTCAACAATGCACATTTGCAGCCCTGAAGGCCAAATGTATCCTGGGCTGTATCAAAAGAAACACAATTAGCATGTCAGGAGAGGTAATTCTGCCACTCTGCTCTGCTCTGGTGAGACTTCACCTGGGGTACTGTGTCCAGCTCTGGAGTCCCCAGCACAAAGGAGACATGGACTTGCTGAAGTGAGTCCAGAGGAGCATAACATAGATGATCAGGGGGTGGAGTACATCTCCTATGAAGACAAGTTGAAAGAATTGGGGTTGTTCAGCCTGGAGAATTGATGGCTTCAGGTAGATGTTACAGCTACATTTCAATATCTGAAGGGAACCTACAGGAATACTGGGGAAGGACTGGTTAGAAGGGCTTGCAGCAATAGGATGAGGGGCAATGGTTTGAAACTGGAGCAAGGTAGATTTAGGTTAGAAGTGAGGAGGACATTCTTTATGATGAGAGTGATAAAATGCAGTAAGAGATTGCCCGGGGATGTAAATGCGGCCCTGCCTCCAGAAGCATTCAAGATCAGACTTGAAGTGTCTTTGGACAGTGTGATCCAGTTGGAGATGCTGCTGCTCACTACAATGGAGTTGGACGAGATGACCTTTAAGAATTCCTTCCAATCCAGTGCAATCTGTGAATCTGTGGATAATGGAAACAGCCATTTTGTCATTATGTCAGGTAGTTCTTCTCTGCACAGGATTATGAAGTAGTTTGACTGCAAATATAAAAGAAAATAAAAGATACTTAAGAACTTCTGTTGTTAAATTAAAAGCAAGCAAAATCATTTGATTAAATGTTTGCCAAAGGACAATGAGGTGTATCTGGGGTTAACAAATCAATAAACCAAACTCTTCTTATTTCTATTGGATATTACCTTTGCATTAGTCCACCAGAGTTTCTGTATGTGGTAGTTTGAGGGGTCCCAGGTCCCCCTTAAACAAAACCATGGGAGTAGAGGCCCATCCCAGGGAGACGAACCTGTTCCTCCCAGGATATTGTAATACTGTTACTCTATTCTCTTTCCAGTATCACAGCTTAAAAGATAGTGCTTGACTGCACTTCTCTCCCTTCTCATCCCTGCCTCTCTCCCCTTCACTTCTCTGAGCAGTGCATGCTCTCATCTTACGGTTCATGGGGGAGTTGGCAGGCCACTGAGGCCTAAGGGTAAGAGTCGATTCTGTTTGAGAGCAGCCAAACAGAAAGGGATCTGGGGGAGCTGATTGATACCCGCCTGAACATGAGCCAGCAGTGTGCCCAGGTGGCCAAGAGAGCCAATGGCATCCTGGCCTGCATCAGGAATGGTGTGGCCAGCAGGAGCAGGGAGGTCATTCTGCCCCTGTACTCTGCACTGGTTAGACCACACCTTGAGTACTGTGTCCAGTTCTGGGCCCCCCAGTTTAAGAGGGACATTGAGATGCTTGAACGTGTCCAGAGAAGGGCAACGAGGCTGGTGAGAGGCCTCGAGCACAGCCCTACGAGGAGAGGCTGAGGGAGCTGGGATTGTTTAGCCTGGAGAAGAGGAGGCTCAGGGGTGACCTTATTGCTGTCTACAACTACCTGAGGGGTGGTTGTAGCCAGGAGGAGGTTGCTCTCTTCTCTCAGGCAGCCAGCACCAGAACAAGAGGACACAGCCTCAAGCTACGCCAGGGGAAATTTAGGCTTGAGGTGAGGAGAAAGTTCTTCACTGAGAGAGTCATTGGCTACTGGAATGGGCTGCCCAGGGAGGTGGTGGAGTGACCATCCCTGGAGCTGTTCAAGGCAGGATTGGATGTGGCACTTGGTGCCATGGTCTAGCCTTGAGCTCTGTGGTAATGGCTTGGACTTGATGATCTATGAGGTCTCTTCCAACCTTGGTGATACTGTGATACTGTTCCCTAGAATGGGGTATGCTCATGGCCCAAATGGGAACAGAATTAGAACTGGCTAAACCCAACATGGGGCAAATTTTTATGCAAAATCTAAAAATTAAATTAACTTTCTTTTGAGGAAGTGCTTGTTTGGAAGTTAAAAATGAGTTCTGAGGCATCTCAGAGGTACAGACTGGCGTTTCTTGCACTGCTTTCCCCAGTTCTCAGGCTAATGGTGTCGGCATTAGGAATGCATCTGTTTGACCTGTTATTAGCTGCTTGGACAGTGAAGAATTCTGCCTCCTGGGTTTGATAAGGCTTTGCCTAACTGATTTGAGGGGTTCCAAGTTATTACAGAGTTCCTGCAAAACCTTCTTAAGGCAGCTTCAGCCTACCTTACAGGCCAACTGGGGGATAATCATAGAAGTAATAATAGAATCAGCCAGGTTGGGAGAGACCTCCAAGATCATCCAGTCCAACCTAGCACCCAGCCCTGTCCAATCAACTAGTCCACAGCACTAAATGCCTCACCCAGGCTTTTTTTTTTTTAATACAGTGGTGGAAGAGGTGGAGGATTCTAGAAGTCCAATTAGGGCTTAGTGGATATTATACTTATTCTACCTGATTGCCTTATATATGTATGCTCTTATAAATAAGATTTCTCTCCAAACTTCCAATCAGTGTACAGTGTCCTCATTTTTAGTCCTGAAAAGGGATAAGTCAATTCTGTTCTCTAGAATGCTCGTGACCCAAACTAGAACACTGTAATATGAAAAAAATCATAGTTTTTTACAGCTGTGAATTTAGAAAATTAGTAAAACACAAAAATATCAGGTTAAACTATGTATTTGGATGGATGAAATCACCAACATAACCTAAGGATAACCTGGTAGGGCATAAATCCTGCCAGGCAGGTTTAACCCTGGCTCTCCTCCTCCTGTTGTGGGTTGAGGAGTGAGTTAGATGAGCAAACAATAAAGATTTTGCCCCAGCAAAGCCTTGAATGCTAGGGAGCTTAGCATCTCATGTCTGGTGTCTTGTGCTGCCCTCACTGTGCCTGCGTGGTCAAAGGAGGCACAAAGCTTTGAATTCACTGGCCAGGACAATGGTGCTGGTGCCTATTGGCCAGTTTGATTGTCAAAATCAAGTATATAAAGGGGGATGATTTAGAAACCACGTTTCTGCACCTGCCTCTCTGCATGAGTGCCTTTCTGCATTCATCACGGAGCCTTCCTGCCTCTTCTTGTTTGCGGCTCGTTAAAGGCGGCCACCTGTTGCAGCTAACACTAGTGGCTTAGCAGCATCTTCTTCCCCCTGCCTGAAATATTTTTTATTTTACCCTGGCATCACGGCGAGTTTGAAAGTGTCTTTGATACAGGAGACTTACTCAGGGACCAACAGCGTCATCCTGAGTACATCTTCTGAGTGAATGCCCAGACTCCAAAACATAGTTAGAATTCTTCCTGTTCTCATGTTCCTATTTTCCAAGTCCTGATTGTTTAAACTGTTTAATTCTGTGCAATTGCTTCCTGTCAACCTGAAGAACCTCAGGGAATTTCCCTGATTTTTTAATATTATTAATAAAAATTAATATTCATACAGAAATTATTATTCATCATTCATACAGATTATTAATTTCCAATACAATGGTCCGTGATCACTGCACAGGGAAGTGTCAGTTGGATTCAGTTCTGATAGCAGACAGTGTTGCTATTTTAGATGCCCCAGAGTATCCATATTGGCCTCTATATGCCACTCCAGAGGCTCAAGGGCTTTGTACCATAGTTAACAATCTGACACAGAAGTCTCCAATAGTCTAAAGGATCTGAAAAGAAACTGGATGTCTAAACTTGGAAAATTGTATCACCTCCAAAGAGACAGATTTTTTATTTTGGTTAGTATCAGCAGATTAGTAGAAAGTAGTGTTAGTTTGAGCCTAGCTAGAATGTTTTGGTGAGAAGGACTAGATCACAGGCTATGAAATGAAAACAATGATGATGTCCACTTTGTTCACAGTCTTGCTGAGATATGTAAAAAAGAAAAGGAAAACATAGATTAGGTCACTTGCTCACTTGGCTCTGGGCTTTGCCCCGGATCTTCACCTGCTGGGGAGCTCTGGGGCTGCTGGCTGAACTTCATCTTGCTTTCTAACCTCACCCTCCATTTGCTTTGACTGATTCACCTTGCTTCTTAATCCCCCTGGTCGAACCTCCATTTCTTCCTTGGGACTGGGGTAAGGTTGAGGGGGGTAGGGGGAAGGTGAGGGGGTGGTTGAGAGCCCCTCCTGGGGCCTCAGGGTTCTGGGAGGGGAGTTGTGTTTCTGTATTACCTTTTTACCTTGTATATTTTTGTATATAACTGTATATAGTGTAAATATCTGCTTGTATATTGTGCCAGCTGTAAATATAAGCTTCATTCATAGTTCAAAGCTGGCTGAGTCTAGTCTGGGTGATTTCTAAAGTGTGGGGGGGCAGGGAACACCCAAACCACTACAGAAAGTAACAGCAAACACTCAAAGCCCATAACACTTCTGTCATTAATAGAAGAACATGAAAATCCCCAAGGTCATTTTTATGATAATTCATACAGTGCTGTAGTAATTCCTATAATGATGTTTAATGTATTATAGTTACAAAATATCAATCTAATCTAGAATTTGTTATGGAAGGCCAGGCCCAGAGAAAGGTAGTGAATGGTGCCACAGTGTGGCCAGTAGGACAAGAGAGTTTATTCTTCCCCTATACTCATCACTGCTCAGGCCACACCTTGAGTGCTGTGTCCAGTTCTGGGCTCCTCAATTCAAGAGAGATGTTGAGATACTGGAACGTGTCCAGAGAATGGCAATGAAAATGGTGAGAGGCCTGGAACACAGCCCTGTGAGGAGAGGCTGAGGGAGCTGGGGGTGTTTATCCTGGAGAAGAGAAGGCTCAGGGGTGACCTCATTGCTGTCTACAACTACCTGAAGGGAGGATGTAGCCAGGTGGGAGTTGGTCTCTTCTGCCAGGCAATCAGCAACAGAAGAAGGTCTCAAGTTGTGCCGCAGGAGGTATAGACTGGATGTTAGGAGGAAGTTCTTGACAGAGAGAGTGATTGCCATTGGAATGGGCTGCCCAGGGAGGTGGTAGAGTTGCCATTTCTGGAGGTGTTCAAGAAAAGCCTGACTGAAGCACTTAGTGCCATGGTCTAGTTGATTGGCCAGGGCTGGGTGCTAGGTTGGACTGGATGATCTTGGAGGTCTCTTCCAACCTGGCTGATTCTGATTCTAACTTTGATTCTAACTGTGATTTGAGAGATGAATGCAGTCTAAACAAGTCTATACCATTTATGTCATGACCTTCCTTGTCAGTAATTATTTAAAAGAATGAATATTTTCCTGTTTGTTTCCTATGGCCATAGTATGTGCAAGTTGCAACTATCAGCACTTCCTCAATTGAGAAATAGTTGCTATTTCCTGAATTAGCTGTGTGTATGTTCTTCTGCCTATAAAACATTTAACACAATATAGCTGTGCTTCTTAACATCTATGATAAAACTATGTATTTGTTACCCTGTCAGAACTCTCTTAAACGTATTCATAATATTAGAGCAATAGACTTTATGAATTATGTTGGACTTAGTTCTCAACCAACGTCCCCCAATTACCTCTCATGGATAGTGCTTTACCTTCAAATGAACTCTATGAAGCCACTAGTAAAAAGCCCATAGAAACTTAAGGCATCAATTATCCAGCACTACAAAGTGCTTAAATAAAACTTTAATACCTAGATAGATCATTTAGAACTGAAATTTAAAGCACAGTGTGCCAAATTTAAGCAAAATATACTATATATTGGGAAGAAAAGATACCATGTATGATATTAAATGATCAGAGATTTAGATTAAAAAGAAAAGGCTTACTGAACAGAGGGCACATTATGCTTCTATGGGGTAGAAGTGCCTGTTCAAAGACAAATATTCTGTAAGAAATCAAGACAAGTAAAAGTGCTCTGGGTAGATATGTAGCTACATACAGAATCATAGAATTGTTTTGTTTGAAAAAGACTTTCAAGATCACTGAGTTCAACCATCAACCTGAAACCACCATGGTCATTAAGCCACATCTCAAAGTGCAATATCCACACATTTTCTGAACACTTCCAGGAACAGTGACTTCATCACCTCCCTGGGTAGCCTATTCCACCACTTGACCACTCTTTTAGTAAACATTTTTTTTTCCTAATACCCAACCTAAACTTACCCTGGCACAATTTGTAGCCATTTCCTTACATTCTATCACTTGTTACTAGGAAGAAGAGACACCCACCCCATTACAATCTCCTTTCAGGTGGTTGTAGAGAGAGAGAAGATCTCTCTTCATCTTCCTTCCTTCCAGACTGAACAATGCCAGTTTCCTTGGCCACTTGTTCTCTAGCCCCTTTACCAGCTTTGTTGCCCTTCTCTGGTCATGCTCCAGCAACTCAGTTTCCTTCTTGTAGTGAAAGACCCAAAACTGAACACAGTATCAGAGGTGTGGCTTCACCAGTTACAAGCTCAGGGGCACAATCATTTCCCTAATCCTGCTGGCAACACTACTCCAGGCTATCATCAGCCTTCCTGGCTACCTGACTACACTGCTGACTCCTGTTCACCCAACTGTCAACAACACTCCTAGGTCCTTTTTAGACAGGTAGCTTTTTCAGCAACTTTTTCTCGCCTACAACATTGTATGGGGTTGATGTGGCACAAGTACAGGACTTGACACTTGTCTTTGTTAAACCTCATACAGTTTGCCTTGACTCATCGATCCAGCCTGTCCAGATCCCCCTAGTGAGCCTTCCTACCTTCAAGCAGATGAACACTCCCCATACCTTTGGTGTCATCTTCAGACTTACTGATGATATACTCAATTCTCTCATCCAGACTGTTGATAAAGATATTAAACAAGACTTATCCCAAAACTGAGCCAGGGGAACACCATTATTGACTGGCTGACAACCAATTTTAACTTCATTTTCCACCACTCTTCAGGCCTAGCCATTCAGACAGTTCTTAATCCAATGAATTGTCAACCTATCCAAGACATGAGCATCCAGTTTTCCCGAGACAGTATCAAATGCTTTGCAACATCCACAGCCTTTCTCTTGTCCATGAGGTAGATCACCTTGTCATAGAAGGAGGCCAAATTCATCAAGCAGGACCTGCCATTCACAAACCCATTCTGACTGTGTATGATCATCTGATTGCTCTGCACATGCTGTATAATGACACTCAACATGATATGATCCATGACCTTCCCTGACACTGAAGTCAGACTGACAAGGCTATAGTTCCCAGGCCCCTCTTGTAAATGGATATCGTATTTGTCAATCCCTGGTTAGATGGAGCCTCCACACTTCACCAGGACTGCTGGTAAATGATGGAAAGTGACTTGGTGAGCACTTCCACTAGCTCTCTCAGTACACTTGAGTGTATGCCATCCAGCCCCACAGACTTGTGTTATATCTGTATATCACAAGAGATGAGTAGAGTAAGTCAAGAAGCTGGAATATTTCCATCCTCAAATTCATTACCTCTTCTGAGTACTCAGAATGAAAACTCCTCAGAGCAAGAGCAGAGTCAATCTAAATGTTCTTCTGCAGCCTCAGGTAAGCATCAGTCTTGTATCCCCTGCTCTTCTGCTTTGTTATAATATTGAAAATAGCCACAAGCATTCCTTAACTGAACGTTTTCTCTTTCTCACTGTGTGTGGCTTTGCTGAGAAGTGCTAGTAAGCTTCCAGCTTTTCAAAGGAAGAGGGAGGATCTAACTCCACCTGAAAGGCTACACTAGCCCTTTGTTCCAGGTCAGCTTGTTCTCTGTTAACTGTTAATTCTTTCAGATGTGTTAAAACATAGATTCATATGACTAAAAATCTTATATATTTATATCCTTGGGAGCAAAATGAGTTAACACTATGATACAGCAGATGCTAAGTAAAAGCAGTTGTGCTAGTTTGAGTCTAGCTAGAATGTTTTGGTGAGAAGAACTAGATTACAGGCTGTGAAAAGGAAACAATGGTGATGTCTACTTCACTCATAGGCTTGCTGAGATGTATAAGAACATAAATATACATAACAGAGTCACTGTCTGGGCTTTGTAGGCTGCACTTCTCTCTCTAGCCTAACCTGCCGTCTTTGTGACTAATCCATCAGCTTCCTAACCCCCCTGGCCAACCTTCAAAACTGCCTTAAACGTAAGGCAGGAGCTTAGGTAAGGTAGAGGGGTGGGAGGAAGGGTGGTTGAGAGCCCCTCCTAGGGACCTAGGTTTCTGGGAGGCCTGTTGTGTTTCTGTATTACTTTTAAACTTGTATATTTCTGTATATATTGTAAATATCTGCTTGTACATTGTGCTAAGCTGTAAATATAAAGCTTCCTTCCATTTCCAGAGCTGCTGAGTCTAATCTGGGTGATTTTACAATGTGTGGGAGGGCAGGTAACACCCAAACCATCCCAGCAGTGAAAGAAGAGGCAAAACACAATGCTGTTATCTCCACTTTAACTTGTGTGTAAGGGAACAGAAAATTCAAATATTCTTTTCATGAACCTTGGCTATAAGTGGACACTATTGACTGAACTCTTCTTTTATGTACAGAATGTACAGGGCAGTGTCCTTTAAGAAATATATATATATATATATATATATATATATGTTTTACAGATAGATCTCAGTAGGTCATCACTTTTTATTTACTCTCATTTCCTGTGCTGCACAGAGTTTACTTTGGGAAAGACATCTTCTGCATTGTTGAAATGGTAATCTCTTTTGGATCTTCAGAAACACCTGGAAATAATTTTACATTTTCACCTATAAACACTGACACATAATTTAGTAGGCATCAAATGGATGCGTTTCTCAACTTATTCTTGTAAACAATGAGGAATATCTTAGGGGGAAAAAATGTAAGGAAAGTAGGAATATGACTAAGAGGTTTGATTCCTTGGAGGTGGGGTTTTTCGTTTGGGTTTTTTGGCTCTACTTTTCTTGTTCTTTCAGAAATCCTAGTGTCAGGTACTAGTTGTAGCAATCATGCTTAAGAGATAGGGGTGAGAGAGGCCTGTAGGAGAAGGGCAACAAAGCTGGTGAGGAGCCTGGAACACAGCCCTGTGAGGAGAGGCTGAGGGAGCTGGGGGTGTTTAGCCTGAAGAAGAGAAGGCTCAGGGGTGACTACACTACAGCTACCTGAAGGGTGTCCGTAGCCAGGTGGGGTTGGTCTCTTCTGCCAGGCAACCAGCAACAGAGCAAGGGGACACAGTCTCCAGTTGTTGCAGGGAAGGTCTAGGCTGGAAGTTAGGAGGAAGTTCTTCACAGAGAGAGTGATTGCCATTGGAATGGGCTGCCCAGGGAGGTGGTGGAGTCACTGTCCCTGAAGATGTTCAAGAAAAGCCTGGCTTAGGCACTTAGTGCCATGGTCTAGTTGATTGAATAGGGTTGGGTGATAGGTTGGACTGGATAATGTTGGAGATCTCTTCCAACCTGGTTGATTCTATGATTCTATGATAGGTTATAACGAGTTGAACAGCAGCTATTCTCTATGCTTCCTCAAAAACTACACTCAAAATAATTAGTCAGTATATAATCTTACACGTATAATTCTTCACTGCTACAATAAACTACCAAATAAATGCATAGTCAAAATTCAAACAGAAACAAAATATGAGATTTGGTTATCTTACATATGAGAAGGAGAGCCTTCAGGAAAGCCTCTCATCTTGTGTAACCTCAAGGAAATTTTAGAACTCTTTCTTTGGATTTTTCTACTATTTCATGAAATTTGTCTGACTCCAGATGTAATACGACATAAGCTCATAACAGCTCATAGAAATCAGCATAGTGCCTATGAAGAATGGGTTAGTTTACACCCACTGTACTTCTAGGCAGCTGGTACAATTTGTCAATTCAATTATTTTTGTTGTTATTCAAATGTCAAAAATGTGCTTAGTATTTTGAAAAATGGAAATACACAGGATTGTATTCAGAACTGTGCTTTCACATCACAACCAAATAGTTGACATTGATAGTGCAAATTAATTTCAAAATTATGGTTTCAGCTTTTTCCGCTATGGCTTGATTTATTAAACAGACTCTGTTTTTCCTGAAAATAATGTGGTAACATGTGATGAAATTAGAGATTTTAAAGGTAATATAAAGGATTATGACTTCTGTGGTAAAAAAAAGGGGAAAGTACAGTAGCATGACTTCACATGTTTCCTAATATTAACATTAAAGCCTGGATGAGGGACTGGTCTGGTTGATTGGCCAGGGCTGGGTGCTAGGTTGGACTGGATGATCTTGGAGGTCTCTTCCAACCTGGTTGGTTGATTCTATGACTAATCATAGAATCACAGATATATAGAATCATTTAGGTTGGAAAAGATCTTTAAGACAAGCCCTATGAGAGGCTGAGGGAGCTGGGGAGACTCAGGGGTGACCTCATTGCTGTCTACAACTACCTGAAGGCAGGTTGTAGCCAGGTGGGGGGTTGGTTATTTCCGCCAGGCAACCAGCAACAGAAAAAGGGGACAGTCTCAAATTGTGCCAGGAGAGGTCTAAGCTGGATGTTAGGAGAAACTTCTTCACAGTAAGAGTGCTTTGCCATTGGAATGGGCTCCCCAGGTTGGTGGTGGAGTCACTGTCCCTGGAGGTGTTCAAGAGAAGACTGGCTGAGGCACTTAGTGCCATGGTCTAGTTGACTGGATAGGGCTGGGTGATAGGTTGGACTGGATGATCTTGGAGGTCCCTTACAACCTTGTTGATTCTATGGTTCTATGATTCTGTAAGTCCATCCATAAACCTAACACTGCCAAATCCACCTCTAAACCACGCTGAGTGACTCTGGCTGCCTGCACTTTTCTCCCTAACATGCTGTCTCTGTAAGTAATGCTTCTGCTTTCTAACCCCCCTAGCCAATCCTTGAACATAAGGCAAAGTCCAGGTTAAGGTAGAGGGGTTGAAAGGGGGTGGAAGGATAGTTGGGAGCCCCTCCTGGGTACTCTGGTTTCTGGGAGCACTGTTGTGATTCTGTATTCCTTTTTAACTTGTCTGTATCTGTCTACAGCTGTACAGATTGTAAATACCTGCTTGTATACTGTGCTAAGCTGTAAATATAAAACTTCATTCTTCAGTTTCCAGCTTGGCTGAGTCTAGTCTGGGTGATTTTATAAGTGTGGGGGGACAGGTAACACCCAAACCATTACAGGTGCCAAGAAATACACAGCTAAAGGCATGAAAAAACTCTGCCGCTATGTTTTTTTTCAGGGAAAAAACCTTCTGTTAATGTTATCTAATTGTGTAAGGTTCAGACCAAGAGTAACTCTTGTTGCTCTTGTGTAGAGTACAAACAAAAGAGTGCTTGAACACCTAGCAACTGCCCTGATTGGGAAACTATCATAATCCATGAGTTGATCAAGGAAGATTACTTGGTTTTGTCTTGGCCTAGATAGGGCTTTTCAATATCTTTACACTAAAACAGTAACTTCCAGTTGTTGTTTAGCTGTCACAGTGCACTTAGGCTGAGTAGGTTTCAATAACCTAGGCATCCTTGGTTTGGCAAGCTTATGCAGTGGAAACTTCAATCACATTTATAATTTTCTCATCAAGTTATTTAAGTATAATTTAATTCATTTGTGGATATTGATTGGAAATTAAACACATGTGTTAAATAGATGATTTAAAAATAACCTCTGAAGTTCTGGCAGAGGGTTACTTTTGCAGAAATAATAAAAAAGAAAAAATAAAGTTTGTTGAGTGGATTATGTTAATATTAGGTTAGTATCACAGGATCACAGGATATTAGGAGTTGGAAGGGACCCAAGAAGATCATCAAGTCCAACCCCCCTGCAGGATTGCACAATCTAGCACAGATCACAGCGGAACACATCCAGACAGACCTTGAAAGTCTCCAGAGAAGAAGACTCCACAACCTCTCTGGGGAGCCTGTTCCAATGCTCTGTGACTCCTACAGTAAAGAAGTTCCCCCTTGTGTTGAGGTGGAACATTTTGTGATGCAACTTACCCCCATGGCTCCTTGTCCTATCACAGGCAGCAAGTGAGCAGAGCCTGTCCCTCCAGCTCCTGACCAGCCCTCAACTGTTTATAAACATTGATTAAATCCCCTCTCAGTCTTCTCTTCTCCAGACAAAGAAGCCCCAAGTGTCTCAGCCTCTCCTCATAGGCCATGCCCTCCAGTCCACTAATCTTCCTTGTAGCTCTCTGCTGGACTCTCTCCAGCGTATCCTTGTCCCTCTTAAACTGGGGAACACAAAACAGAAAGCAGTACTCAAGATGAGGTCTCACCAGGGCAGAGTAGAGGGGAAGGAGAATCTCCCTTGATCTACTGTACACACTCTTCTGAATACACCCTAAGATGCCATTGGCCTTCTTGGCCACAAGGGCACATTGCTGTGCCATGGTTAACTTGTTATCCCAAGTCCCTCTCCACAGGGCTGCTCTCCAGCAGGTCACCTCCCAGCCTGTACTGGTGCAGTTTATTATTCCTCCCCAGACGCAGGACTCTGCACTTGTCCTTGTTGAACCTCATTTGGTTCCTCTGTGCCCAGCTCTCCAGTCTGTCCAGGTCTCTCTGGATGGCTGCAATGTCAGAGTATACTGTGCTTTAGATACAAACACCAGTTTCAATATGGGTTGCTGATAAAGTTTAGTAAATGCCTTCTGAATTGTTCATCTTTTAAGCTGCTGTTTGGAAAGTTGTAGTAATTAAAATTCTTAACAAAAAGAAAAAGGTTATATTCACTGTAGATGTTCAGGTAGAAGTGGGGAGCCTGCAGAGTGACCTCTCTGAGAAGCCAGGGTCGGTCCATGATAGACATAATGAGTTCCAGCAGGGTCCAACCAACCTATCACAGGGTACAACTGAGCCCAGCAACCAAGACAGTGTTGCTTCAGGGAAAATATGTTTAAGAAATGGAAGAAAATGGCACAGAGGCAGTGAAGAGTGAAGAAAAAAAGTGAGAAACAGTGCTGAATTAAACAAGGTGATAGAAGGAGGAAGTGCGCCAGATTTGGAGCAGAATCCCATGCAGCTGCTAGAGTAGACTACATGCAAACAAGTGGACATGTCCTGAAGGAACTCATGAAGGACATCATGCTGGAGGATAATTTTTCCTTAGATAACTGCAGCCTGCAAGGACTTCCATGATTTAACCAGGACACAAGCAGACTCACTGATGCTTCAGGGTATACCTTCTCCAGCATGGTTTTATCCTTTGGCCACAGTCAGAGGTATACCTGTAGTATCACAGACATCATAACCACGGGCACAGACACTTTGAAATGTACTAGATATGTCATGGGCTTAACACATCCAGACAGTTCAGGTTGTTCTGCTCCTATATGGAAACTCCTCCACAGCTCACAGTGGGCACCTTTGACTCAAGTTCCCATTGGAGTTTCATCCCATTCAGTACAGCATCACAGAAAGAGCAGCAGTGCCCTGGCCATCTGAAGTTTTGGGTGCACTGCCATTGCTGGTATCAAAACGTTTCCAGACACAGCAGAATAAGATGATCAGCAGTACATCACTACAGCAAGCAGTGAAATCAAAAAGGAGCCACTAAGGAGCACTAGATTCTAGGATATAGTAAGGCAAGAAAGCTTCATGACAAACACAGAAGCCTACCAATTAATAGCTAAACAGCAATAACAGCTTCAAATTTGATCTAGCACATTTCAGTAGAATCTGCCATTATCTCAAACCTTTGACCCAGACATTGACTGACAAAAGCAACAGTTGTGGTTTAAACCTGGCTGGCAATTTAGCACCACACAGCCACTTGCCAAAAACTGTCCCCCTGGGATTGGAGAAAGAATCAGAAGGGTTGAAATAATGATAGTTTAATAGGGAATGAAAAGCCACATGGAGAAGCAAAGCAAAACAAAGAATGCATTCACTCCTTTGCATCACAGGCAGGTGTTCATCCATCTTCAGGAAAACAAGCTTCTAGGAAGTATAATGATTACTTGGCAAAACAAATATTTCTTCAATGCCCCTCGCTTCCTTTTTCTTCCCCCAGTTTATACGGTGAATGTGGCATCATATGGCGTGAAATATGCCTTCAGTTATGTATAAATGTCCCAGCTGTTCTTCCTTCCATTTTGTGCTCCTCCAGCCTATTTGCTGGCTACATGATGTGAGAAGCAGAAAAGGTCTTGATTCTGTATAAGCACTATTCAGCAATAACTAAAACATCTCTGTATTACCAACACTGATTCAAGCACAGATCTTCTGTTATGAAGAAAGTTAACTACACTTCAGATGAAACCACCACAAGGACCCATGTTAGAGAAAATGAAAAGTCTGAGGGAGATGAAAAACTAGGCAGCAGAAATTAACTATTATGGATTGACCATTACCCCTATTCCACATCCCCCTTGTATTGATTGGTGGGGATGAGGTAGAAGAATCAGGAGGCAAAGAGTGAAGTTTAGTCTAGGACTGTGGTAGGGGGAAGATTTTTTTTTTCATTTGTTTCTCACCATCCAATTCCATTTTAATTGGGAGTAAATAAAAATAAATCCATTTTCCCTGTGATGGTAATTGGTAAATGATTTCCCTGTTTTTTATCTTGGTCCATGAGCAATTTTGGTTTATTTTTCTCTGTCACATTGAGCATGAGAATTGAGAAAATGGATGGATGATTGTCTAGCAGCTTGCCAAGGTCAACACACTACAAAGGTTAAATAACATCCAATTGTTCATATCATAAACCTCAACAATGTTATTGCACCTAGAGAGTTATCTAAACCCCGTAACAAATTGTTTCCTCTCTTTTACTTTTAACTGAAGGAAAGCTATATGTTGGTGCTCACCAAACATTGTATCTATCAGAGTTAATATTTAAATGGAAAAGATGAAATGCTCCTTAGTTATATGTCTCACTATTATTTGTTATTGTATACTGTAGGAAAATTAGGAAACAAAGTATTGTTGAAGAGATTGATAGAAAACAATACTGACAAGTCGAAGGATTGCTTTTACTTCTACCTCATAGCCACTCTGTGATGGTCAGAGGTAAAGTAGTATTATCTTTTCATATATTGTAATAGAAAGATAAATATGTTGTGTTTGGGAATTTTTTGTATTTTGTTTGTTTAAATAAAAAACTTCTGCATCTGAGTATCAAAGAGCCTTAGAGATACTAAGTAGGACTATGATAATTATTCCTTATGCATTGTGAACTCCCAATTCTATGATGAATTGTCATAGAATAAAGAGGATTCTTTTTGTCCATTTTTTCCAGTAGACTCTACTGGAAGAAATTTGCTATCTTTGAGTCTTTGAGTATGACTACTCTGCAAGCACTTAGAAAGATCAATAGCTTTCTTTTCTTGCTTATCTAATAGCTGTAAACACACTGGAAGCAGAAGACAACACAGAAAAGCATGACTGTACGCTGTCTCTTAGTCTTCAAACAGCAAAGAAAGAATTCACAGGAACAGTTACTGAGTAGAGAATTGCATAAGCAAATAAGTAGGAAATGGGAAGAAGGAGAAAATCAAGGTGATACACAAGTTGTAAGAGGACATTTTGAGACTACCAACCAAATATATTCTCTTCCATCCAGACACCAAGCTTTAGGCTGTATTTTATAATTAAAAAAAAAAAAAAGGCAAAAAAACATTTCTTGTGCTTAATTAAATTCTTAGAAGGTAGAAATCTGTCATTTCACTTTCTTAACTCAGCAGATTTGAACACAGATCTTCTTTAGGACAACTATTCCAGTAGGATGGAAAGTTAATATTTTTATCTTCGTTCTGCACAATTGAGTGTGATTGATAATCAGTTTAACTAATATGAAGAGGATAGTTTTATAAGTAGGTATGGAAAATATCTTGTTCCAGAATATCCAACTATCTGAAGTCAAGTATGTTCCTCTGGGATTACACTGAAGTGAATTGCTACGCTAAATCACATGGACGATAGGATTTAGTTCAGCTAATTTTAGGTTTATAGAATATAAAGGTATGACTCAGCTGCCTGAACACAGGATTCTAAAATAATCCCCATCTAAATTACACATCACTTGGTAATTTGAACAAATCTTTGGATTGTAACTACTGATTGTAACAATTACAATATCAATTAAAATGCTCATGAAAAAACAAGAATGAAAAAGCTTATGGGTTGAGATAAAGAGAAGGAGATTGTTTACCAATTATCAGGACAAGTAAAAAGGGCTATGCCTTCTTCTGATTGATTCAGAAAAGCCAATTCAGATGAGGGACTAAGCTGTGATATGCAGTGGGTGTGTTGGAGCTGACTAGAACTAACCATGTCTGGCATAAAGGCAGTAACATATTCTCCTTGCAGAGACTACCACTGTAATCTGTGTCCCCTGTGCCAAAACCTTGCCACTATACTCAGTGTAAGCTATGACTTCAAAAGGTCAAGTTTCCCCCAAACACTCACAGTTACCAATGCCAGCTCCTTTGGTGTATTTTGCATACTTTAGAACTTCTCAATCAGACTAGACACCTATGCAAAGGCCCTCAATCTCTAGCAAATTTAATGGCAATGATTACATGTAGGATTTTACATTATAGATCCAAGTAAGTTTAGAGAAACAGATCCCATCCAGGATGCTGTAGCATTTTCAACGCCTAATTAAATAAAAAATGTCAAGGGTAATACCAGCTAACTTAAACATCCTTTGCCCCTTGCCTGCTCATCTTTCACAAAATAGATATACTTGTCTATTCAGGGCAGTACATGGAGAACATATCTCAGGCACAGTAAGTCTCAGGTTGATAAAAGGCTCTAAGATCCCTAGGGAAACATCATTTAGAAAACATTTTGGTCATCTTCTACTCATTCTGCTGTTTGAACTGTCACTTGGGAACTCCTCCTCTCTCTTTATTGTTTAAATTCTAAGTTCAGGGCAAGACTGTGCGGTTAAATTCTAGTTTAATTCATAATATCCAAAGAAAGCAACAGAGTACCTGACATGACTAAAACTTGTGATTTTAAAACACAATTGAAGAATTCATTGATCATAATGTCTCTTCAATGGCTTTCCAGTATCTGAAGGGAGCCTACAGGAAGGCTGGGGAGGGACTATTTACAAGGTCTAGTAATGTCAAGACGAGGAGGAATGGATTTAAGCTGGAAGAGGGGAGATTTAGACTGGATACTAGGAGGTAGTTATTTACAGTGAGGGTGGTAAGACACTGGCACAAGTTGCCCAGGGAGGTTGTGGATGCTTCCTCCCTGGAGGCGTTTAAAGCCAGGCTGGATGAGGCCTTGAGCAACTTGCTGTGGTGGGAGGTGTCCCTGCCTATGGCAGGGGGTTGGAGCTGGATGATCCTTGAGGTCACTTCCAATCCAAACCATTCTATGATTCTATGATTCAACTCAGTCCTTAAAACATCCATCTTAACCTGTATTAATAGCTCACCATTCTCTCTCTCCATTTATGATGAGTGTTGTTACTTGAACTTCAGATGAAACAAGACATGCCTGGCATAAGTAAGTTTTGAACCAGGAGAAGTAGAGCTTCCTCATTGTGGCAAGTTGCCTGTTTCTCCAAACAGGTCAAAAACTTTTGGCACATTCAATTCAAACATTGCAAATCAGATAGTACATTTATTTGGCTTCCTCCTCTGCAGTCCAGACGAGACATACATACAGTACATCACATTTCCCAACAAACATGTATCAGTATCATATTTGTGAAAATGAAGATGCAGTAAGGGGACTGTTCATGAATATCTTACAGGAGGCTGGAACCTAGTGAGCAGATAGAATTCTAGAAATCCAAAAGAATTTCCATGGAAAGTTCTTAAAATAAGGTAAAATGAGCCTAATGTTTAGCTTCTAAGTAGTTCAATATATTTACTACATCATTATTTGCACTATTTTTTTAGTATAACAGCTGTTAACTTAATGCCATAGTAGAGTGGCTGCTTGACTGTCATCCTGGTTTAGCACAGCCTACTCTCACAACCTCCCCTTCTTCTCACAGAAGGGAGGGAAAGTAACACAATGATTTCTAGTAATTTCATCCATTTGTCCTTGGCCATCTCCCAAGGCTGAAGACAAAGACAGAATGACCACCCCTGGCTCTTTCTGTTTTTCCTGTGATGACCTTGATTCATCCTCATCCTTTGCCAGAAGAGCTGCTTTCCTTGCATGCTTCTTTTTCCATACAGGGGTGATGGATACTGGCTGAGGCTGGTTCTCTGATGCAGCTGCCATGCCTGCTGTTGTGGTCTGTGTAGCCACAGTGCTTGCCAGCCTGCCTTAGGTTCAGAGACCTTTTCTTGCTCCTGAACACTGATGAGAAGGGCACAATAGGCATGGGGCAAGCCTCAATGCATCACAGTGATTTCTGTGTCTTGGGAACTGACAACATATTCCTTCCAAACATTTCACCAGCTTGTAAGCATTTTGCACTTGTTTGGGGGTGAAATTCCAAAACACTGGAGGTGACCAACATCCTAGACATTTACCTGTACTCTCCCACCTACCCTGTTATTCATAATTATCCAGCCTCAGTTCAGATCTCTAGGTGGTATTCTTGGGAAAAGCCTGCATCCCTCTGAACAAACTCTGGCCCATCAGTTGGGTGAAAGTACACCTAAACCAAACAGCTAGTGCAATAACCATACCATAGTATGCCCGTAAGCAGCACAAACATAGCACAGTTTTAAGCCATTACCTGGAGATGATGAGCACTACACACAGAGCACATTGCTTACAAATGTATGTTAGCCCTGGTTGAGCCAAGAAAACAAATGCATCAACATAGGCAACATTACATGGGGTAAAAAGAAATAAATGTATAAAACTCTCTGTGATGGTTTGGGTGTTCCCCGTGCCCCCCCCCCCCCACTTT
>WAAF01014674.1:27505-42609 GCA_013400475.1 Tricholaema leucomelas
GCAGAGTGAAGTACAGAGCAAAAGTGACCTAATCTTTGTTTTGCCTTTCTTTTGTACACATCTCAGCAAGACTGTGAGGGAAGTAGACACCATTGTTTTCATTTTCCAGCCTATCATCTAGTTCTTCTCACCAAAACATGCTAGCTAGGCTCAAACTAGCACACTCTCTTAACAAATCTCAAGTCTTAATTGAATCCTCTTGTTATCTCACTTCACATTGTGACAGTTTATGCAAAATTAATAATCTGTATTAATTTTGATATCCAGGCAATGATTGTTAATAACTATGAAAATTGTTGATCAAGAATAAAACTCACCCGAAAGCTTATTCACAAGGTTAAAAAATGCACAGCTTGGAAATTTATACATGCAGGGAACAGGCAAAACTAGAGCACTTATTTCTTAAAGCAGCAAACGCAAACATACTGGAAGCGAAGATTCTTGCAGTTGATAATACTGCTTATCCACTAGAGGACACAGGAAGCTCATTTCTGCTTATGGCAGAGGAAAATTAATGAATTAGAAGAGGCTTTTAAGTATTTACTCACAAAATATTATCAGACAGTACCCAAAGCAAGTGGAGGGGTTGCTGTCAGAGTTTCCCAGGCTCTTTTCTCAGGAAGCTGGGAATCTGTAGCACAGTCTCTAACCTGGTTCCTCTTGATTCCCAATTCAGCAGAAGTCTTGCAGAGGGGCAGGCAGGATGCAATGCAATGTGGAGTCTTGGCACAATGTCACATTATGCAGGCCAATCACATGCAGGCATTTAGAGCCTGTTCCTAGTAAGCTCTCCAGGGCATGGAGTTTCCAGGCAAATTCAGGATGCAATGAGGCAGCAGCAGCACACATGTTACTTGCTCATCCCTTTTATCAATATCCATCCGAAACTAATGGGACAAAGAACATAGATTAGCCAATCAGTGAGACACTTTTCCAAGCTTGACCATATTAAGTGAAACCAGGGCTTTTGTTTTCCTTTCCTGTGGTTGCTTTCCCCAGGACAGAAGGAGGGGTAGCAGAGGAACATGTCTGGACAAGCCAGAGTCCTTACACTCAATGGCTCCAAGTTCTTTTGTTCTCTTTCCTGTGGTTGCTTCTCCCCAGCACAGGAGGGGAAGCAGTTCTGGGCTCCTCAATTCAAGAGAGATGTTGAGATGCTGGAACTTGTCCAGAGAAGGGGGACAAAGCTGGTGAGGGGCCTGGAACGCAGCCCCATGAGGAGAGGCTGAGGGAGCTCGGGGTGTTTAGCCTGGAGAAGAGGAGGCTCAGAGGTGACCTCATTGCTGTCTACCACTACCTGAAGGGAGGCTGTAGCCAGGTGGGGGTTGATCTCTTCTGCCAGGCACCCAGCAACAGAACAAGGGGACACAGTCTCAAGTTGTTGCAGGGGAGGTCTAGGCTGGATGTTAGGAGGAAGTTCTTGCCAGAGAGAGTGATTGGCATTGGAATGGGCTGCCCAGGAAGGTGATGGAGTTGCTGCCCCTGGACTTATTCAAGGAAAGCCTGGCTGAGGTACTTAGTGCCATGGTTTAGTTGATTGGACAGAGTTGTGTGATAGGTTGGACTGGATAATGTTGGAGATCTCTTCTAACCTGGTTGGATTTTATGAATCTATGATTCATGTACAGATTAAAAAAAAAAAAAAAAAGTACACATAAATCCTGTCTTAGTTTATCTGGTGTTGTTTTCTTACAAGGAAATGTGTTGTTTTTTTTTCTGCTGATCATTGTGATAAGCATCAAAATAGTATTCTACACAGTACCAGTAGCAGTTACTACTAGTAAGTATCTGTATGCTTTTATACAGAAAGTAATGATTCTGTTTTCAAATGAGACAGGAAGAATGAGGCAAAAAGGGAGGAATGGCTTGAATGGTGTTATTCAACTTATTCACCACCTCAACAACATAGACATATGCAATATTATGAGTCTTATCATAATGGAAGGAATTGACAATGGGAGAGGGGAGAGAGAAACAGTAAACACCTGCGGTCGCAGGAATCCAGCGGAGGCAGGATTGGGGTACTGATGAGTCCTCACAGTCTGAGCTAGCTGCAAGCAGTGCACTTTATTGTGGCACTACAGCAGCTTATATGGTACTTGGAAGAGGCGTGCACAAACAACTTAGTCCAAGATTGGTACAAGTGGAAAGTACAGATTGGTAGCATTATGTCAACAACCTGCAGGATCAGCCCCCTGGGCTGGCTGACCCGGCCCCCTGCAGCTGGCACTCTACCTCCTGCAGCTGCATGGGGGTGTGCCACCCGTTGCCTAGCTTCCCGAGTCTGAGATGGACTCTAGGACACTCTGCAGCATGGGTGCTCATGTTTATCAGCTCATGTCCTGTTAGCAAGAAAATTCTCCCACAAATACCAAGTTTTGGAGTCCTTTTGTACAGTATATCAGTATTGAAAAAAAACTATATCAAATAGCAGTTAACTACAAATCAGAAGTCTTTCACAAAATCAGCTATTATTTCTTTTTCTTGTCTCCTTTTTTTTCCCCAGTCAGTATACTGCATTATAATTACATAATAATTAGTAATTAAATTCACAGTGGCAGTGAAAT
This sequence comes from Tricholaema leucomelas, assembly GCA_013400475.1. Lineage (NCBI taxonomy): Eukaryota > Metazoa > Chordata > Aves > Piciformes > Lybiidae > Tricholaema lacrymosa > Tricholaema leucomelas. Next base: position 30,073 of record WAAF01014674.1, read on the forward strand.
TAAAATAGTCATTAGAGTTCTTGTTCTTTAAACCACTGTGATATTTGTATATTCTTATCTTCATCTCTGCAAACTTTTTTTTCAGGGCATTTTTTGAAAATTAAAGTCACCTTCATGTGATTCCAAAAGAGACAGATGTGGATGCCCAATCAGTAAAGGAGTAGCAGTACAGTTCCATTTTCAAAAGCTGACTCTTTCAAATATGTTTAAAGAATATCTGAACTATTTTTCTAAATTGAAAAAAAAACACCACACTGAAAAATCAGAGCTCAGCTATTTTCAGTTTTCCTAGTTTGAAGAGAATTTCAATTCAAATTGAATAGTGGCTCATAATAGCTTAAGAGTAATAATTGTTACACTTTCCATACAGTTGGAGATAGAAGAAAGGCTCTGTTGTGTGCTAGTTTGAAGCTAGTTAGAATATTTTGGTGAGAAGAATTAGATCATAGGCTGAGAAATGAAAACAATGGTGAGATCTACTTCGCTCACAGTCTTGCTGAGGTGTGTAAAGAAGAAAAGCAAAACAAAGATAAAGTCACTTCGCTCTGCACTTTGCTTTGGGGCTTTGCTCTTGGCTCTTTGCCTGCTCAGGAGCTGGGCCTGCTGGCTGAACTCCATCCTGCTTTCTTACCTCACCCTCCATTTGCTTTGACTGATTCACCTTGCTTCTTAATCCTCTTGGCCAAACCTCCATTCTTCCTTGGGACTGGGGTAAGGTTGAGAGGGGTAGGGGGAAGGTGAGGGGTGGTTGAGAGCCCCTCCTGGGGACTCAGGTTTCTGGGAGGGGAGTTGTGTCTGTATTACCTTTTTACCTTGTATATTTCTGTCTATAACTGTATATACTGTAAATATCTGCTTGTAAATTGTGCTAGCTGTAAATATAAGCTTCATTCATATTTCCAGAGCCTTCTGAGTCTAGTCTGGGTGATTTCTAAAGTGGGGGGGGGGAGGCCAGGGAACACCCAAACCATCTCATGTTGGTTCTTTGCATTTTTACTTTTATTATATACTCATAGCTGTCGTAGTCTTTCTAGAAGATGGGTCACAGATGTAAGCTCAGTTTGAAATGTGCAGAAAATATTTGATTAAATAGAGAAGATAGATGACAGTCACTAGGGCTGTAGAGTATCTGTCTGAGGCATCTGACAACTATGCAATGTGAAACTGCATAACTGATGACCAATGTGTGTAACTTTTTCTTAAAAAGAGCTACAGTGAGACAACAGTAATTTCAGCACTGATGTCACTACTCTGACAAAAGGAGTGGTCTATGTAATCTCCAGTCCTATTGTGATGGTTTGGGTGTTACCCGCTCCCTCCCCTCAACTTGTGAAAATCACCTAGACTCAGCCAAATCTGGAAATTGCATGAAGCTTTATATTTACAGCTTAGCACAATATACAAACAGGTAATTACAATATATACAGAAATATACAAGTTAAAAAGTAATATAGAAACACAACAGCTCTCCCAGAAACCAGAGTCCTCAGGAGGGGCTCTCAACCACTCTTTCACCTTCTCCCCACCCTTCTATCTTACCCCAGACTTTGCCTTATGTTTAAAGTAGTTTGGAGAGTTGGCCAGGGGGGTTAGGAGGCAGATGGATTAGTCACACAGATGGCAGGTTAGGTTAGAGAGAAGTTCATGCAGCCCCTGAGACAGAGAGAGACTCTGTTAGCTATATTTGTATTCTTGTTCTTATACATCTCAGGAAGCCTCTTAGTGCAGTAGACATCACCATTGTTTCCTTTTCATAGCATATAATCGAAGTCTTCTCATCAAAATATCCCATCTAGGCTCAAACTAGAGCACCTATTAATGAGTCTAGATTTTTTTTTCAAACTAAGTTTCAATATGAATAAGCATAAAACAATACAATTAGGGAAAGCAACAACTAAAACTTGTTGAAAAACACCCACCTGATGGTAAAATCAGATCTGGCAGTTGTAGTTGAATAAAATGCCTTTGGACCCAAACAGAGGGAGCGCTCTGAAATCATTCTGCAGTGACAGAAAACAAAGCCAGCAAAATCATGGGCATCATCAGAATGCAGAGACAGAACAACACAGAGGGTAATATATAGCCTTCATCTGGCTCAAGGTTTGCATGGGAAATCTGAGACAGATAATGGAAACATCTTGAAGACTCTGCAGCCTTCAGTTCCTGTAGCAGAAAATTAACTTCTGACTCACAGTTTTTCTTCTTCTCTACAATATGAATCACCAAAAAGGGATAAAATTATAATTATGGTAACTGAGCTGAACCGTGAGTTTGAAAATGTTTCAGTGTAGCATGAAAAAAAAAAAAAAAGGAGATCAAAAGAATATGTGGTAGCTCTGCCAAATGGTTATAGATATTTTACTAGTTTGAAACAGTTTCCACACAGAGATACAGATGTCAGTAAACTTGCCTCAATTTTTTCATGGGTAGTGAATACTTTGCCAGTTAAAAAAAGGGTATCTGTAAAGGAAATATTTTTATCCTGACTGCAAATATATTTACATGACTTCCCCTTAGAAACATTTCCTGATGTCAGACCGTTCTTAGAGCTTTTGTGCACTTCTATGTTCTTTATTGGCTATACAAAGTCTCTAAAGCAACAAACATTAATCCGGTACATAGTGAGTACGGCTTTTTTTAGCATTTAATGTACAACCTGCATCTAGGCTAAAACAGCAAACTACTTTATCTATGATCTTAATTTTTCCCACACTGAAATGAGATGCCTGCAACTTCCGACCTTACTCATTTAGAACAAATTGCCTAGGCAAAGAACTGTCCTCTGAATCAACAGGAGCCAGGTACTTAACTACCTTTATAAATCCAAGGCCCAGTCTTTACCTCTAGAAATCTCACATGCAGCAGAACATTATGTTACCAAGACATCCGCTGAATACTTAACAGCTTATAAATGTGGAACACAGAAGACAAAATAAAACACTACTTCTTTTCTGAAAGGTTTCTTTCTACTGACTAAAGAACAGTGATTTTTTTCCCCCCATTAAAAAGCCTATTTCATTAAACATTCAACATTCTTCTCTAGTCATGCAGTCATAGAGTCATAGAATCAACCGGGTTGGAAGAGACCTCCAAGATCATCCAGTCCAACCCAGCACTATCAAATCAACTAGACCATGGCACTAAGTACCTCAGCCAGGCTTTTCTTGAACACCTCCAGGGGCAGAGACTCCACCATCTCCCTGGGCAGCCCATTCCAATGGCAATCACTCTCTCTGTCAAGAACTTCCTCCTAACATCCAGTCTATACCTCCTGCGGCACAACTTGAGACCTTCTTCTGTTGCTGGTTGCCTGGCAGAAGAGACCAACTCCCACCTGGCTACATCCTCCCTTCAGGTAGTTGTAGACAGCAATGAGACCACCCCTGAGCCTTCTCTCCTCCAGGATAAACACCCCCAGCTCCCTCAGCCTCTCCTCACAGGGCTGTGTTCCAGGCCTCTCACCATTTTCATTGCCATTCTCTGGACACGTTCCAGTATCTCAACATCTCTCTTGAATTGAGGAGCCCAGAACTAGACACAGGACTCAAGGTGTGGCCTAACCAGTGCTTCTAACACAAAATTGTCAGATGCAAGGAATTGTTGCTGTTTCAACAAAGTGGACCTGTCTATAATAAATCACTCAGAAATTATTTTTTTCCACAGATTCTGAAGCAGCTCTTCCAAGAAGCATTTCTCAAGTTGATCTTTTAAATTCATCTGACTTATTTAGCAACAAGTCATGTGTGATTATCACCTGATGGCAGCCATTTCCAAAAAAAAAGTGATCTACTCTCACAGCTATCTTGCAGGAAAGAATGAACAGATCTGCTTTTCCACTCTGCTACACATGGAATCAGAAATTATTTAAACAAGGCATAAGGCCAACTTTAAGTATGTTATAGTCTAGTTCTATCCTAAAAGTGGAAGACATCAGAGCTAAAAGCACAGCAGTTTAAGGAATTAAGGTGAGGATAATGACATAGAAAAATTATGTGAGAGAAGCAGGAAAGAAATTACTAAACTAAAAGATTAAATAAAGAGAATGATTGTATGAGTATTGCATAATATTTATAATATTGCTGAACTGCCATAAATTAGAGTGCTAGAGAACTCATCATTGTTGCTGCTAGAACAGAGTTTTCAACTTCCGTTTCTCTGTCCCTGAAAAATCAGTGCAACAGGACAGTAAGAATTTTTATGCTAGGGTAGGCAATGAAAAGCTTACAGCCCTTTTTATATTCCTGCTCCTGATGTTAAGGCCAAGATTTGGACACAGCAGCTGAAAGCGAGGCAGATATAAGTCTAAATGCATAAGGTGGGGGACAAGCAGGACTATCAGTCCCAATGCAAGAAACTAGATCCTGGAAAACCTGATAAACTGCACAGAATGTGTTGAGACTTGTGGTAGCTGATATCTTTCTTATATTCAGGGACTGCAGTGAAATTCAGTTGTAGGGAAGGCTGGATGTGCTAGTTTGAAGCTAGCTAGAATGTTTTGGTGAGAAGAATTAGATTACAGGCTGTGAAAGGGAAACAATGGTGATATCTACTTCACTCATAGGCTTGCTGAGATGTATAAGAACAAGAACCCAAACACAGATAGCACAGACACTGTCTGGACTTTGTGGGCTGCACTTCTCTCTCTAACCTAATCTGCCATCTTTGTGACTAATCTACCTGATTCCTAACCCCCCTGGCTGACCCTCCAATCTTCCTTGGGCATAAGGCAACATCTTGGGCAAGGTTGAGGGGTAGGGGGAAGGTGGAAGAGTGGTTGAGAGCCCCTCCTGGAGACTCAGGCTTCTGAGAGGGCTGTTGTGAGAAATATATTTTAGATCTGATTGATTCATAGCAAGAAGCAACAGATAAGGAGGAAGGGGAATTTTGAATGGCGCTGCACTTCCCCTTGCACCACCACAAAAGTATGCACTTAGCTTGAGATAAGACGAGAGGAGCAGAGCAATAAGTAATTAGAGACCAGAAGTGCCGATGGGGGAGAAAAACAGGTGAGGAAGACAGCTCGTGCACAAGAGCAAAAAGGAAGAGCCGTGCAGACGACACTGCTGGCTTTGAGTTCATGAAGAGGTCACTTGAGGAAGACCTCTTACTTCAACCACTGAAGACCAGCAGAGGGACCACTGGATAAAAGAAGACATGCGTGGAAGAAATACCTCCCATTCTTGGAACTGATAAGAAAAATCCAACCTTTTCTTAGAATTAGTAATTAATTTGTATTAGAATAAGATATAAAAAGAGGAGATCAGAAACTAACAGTGTGCATTTATGGTGGAGCAGAGACTCCCCATGCACCCAGGCCTGTACATTGCTTGATTTCTGTAACTCTATTAAAAGCCTTGTTTTGCATGAACATAGGTTTATGCTTTTTTATTTAGGACATTGTGTTTCTCTATTACCTTTTAACTTGTGTATTTCTGTCTATAACTGTATATATTGTAAATACCTGCTTGTATATTGTGCTAAGCTGTAAATATAAAGCTTCATTCAATTTCCAGAGCTGCTGAGTCTAGTCTGGGTGATTTAATAAGTGGGGGGGGGCAAGTAACACCCAAACCATCACACTGGAAGACAGTAATTCCAAATTGCTGCAACGTGGTGAAACATTTGGTTTTGAACTCTTAATAGACATATTTAGTGTGTTGAATTATTAGATGGTATGAGTATTAAATGTCTAAATCATAATTGGAGTGTCAAAATTGAAACTTAAATATTTCTCTGCATCTTATTTGCTTTGTTCATACTTTTCTTCTGAGTCTTCTAAGTATTGCTAAAACTATGAAACTTGCAGGTTAAGGGTTAGCTGTTATACCACACAGTGGAATTCCTCCTAAGAGAGTGGAAAGTCTCAAGAAGGAGGCATCAGATGTTGTAATATGTTATTCCATCCTTTTTCCTGTAAAATCCCTATTTAAGAGAGAGAACTTCTGTAGTTCAGTCTCTTGGCTCCTCAAGTTTTCGCTCTTAGCTGCTGCTTTTGCTTTCAGCTGCATGGGAGGGAGGTTGTGCTACTTTTGCTGTGTAGCAGAGCCTACCTTGGGGCCTAGTCAGGTGGGGCTAGACCTTTGCCAATTCTGTCTGTATATATTTCTTTTCCCTTAATACATTTTGTACTTTGTTTACTTTTGTAAATATTATTTCTATTTAATTTCCAATTCTGTGCAAGTGTTTTTATTTACTCCTTTGAGGTAAATTCTACATTCTGTTCTGAGCTGGCTGGAACCTGGACAAAACTCTATGCCTAACTTATATTGACTGTGATCACTGTATTGATTAGCATTACATGTTTATATACAACACATGATCATATGCATTCTATTGCTTATTTTTGTGTGCATTTAAATTTTTCCAAGGAGAATATGTTTCACACAAAAGCAGTAGCTGAAGGAGTTTACATTTATGAAATACAATTGAAGAGTTTGAATACTCTCTGGTGTGAATTGGAAAATTTTTCTTTCTTTCTTGTTATAAGAGTGAAACAAAATGTAGGGTGTTTACAACAGCTCTAAAGAGCTGCAGTGCTGAAACATTTTTCTGTTAGTCATATTGGAAACTGTGAACAAACTTGGAAGTTGCATAAATTGGAATATTTTTGAATATTTTTAGTGGGGAAACTGTTGCAAATTTGAAATTGAAGTAAATTGTGGTTTTCTTCTTCAAATATATATATATTTTTAAATGGAGAATAGTGAACAGGTGATTGGGTACAATCAGCGTGGCTTCACCAAGGGCAAATCCTGCCTGACAAGCCTGGTGGCCTTCTATGAACAGGTCACAACATTAATAGATGAGGGGTGAGCAACTGATGTCATTTACCTGGACCTGAGCAGGGCTTTTGACAGTGTCCCACACCACATCCTGGTCTCCAAGTTTGTGAAACATGAGTTTGATGGATGGACTACTAGATGGATGAAGAGCTGGCTTGATGGCTGCACTCAAAGAGTGGTTGCCAATGGCTCCATGTCCAAGTGGAGGCCAGTGACAAGCAGAGTCCCTCAGGGATTATTCCTGAGACGAGTCTTGTTCAACATCTTTTGAGTGCACCCTCAGCAAGTTTGCTGACAACACCAAGCTGTGTGGTGCAGCAGACACACTGGAGGGCAGGAATGTCATCAAGAGGGACCTTGACAGGCTGGAGAGGTGGGCACAAGCCAACCTCATGAGGTTCAAAAAGACCAAGGGCAAGCTCCTGCATCTGGGTTGAGGCAATCCCAAACATAAATCCAGGCTGGGCAGTGACTGGCTGAAGAGCATCCCTGATGAGAAGGACTTGGGGGTGCTGGTGGATGAGAAGCTCAGTATGAGCCAGCAGTGTGCACTTGCAGCCCAGAAAGCCAACCAGACCCTGGGCTGCATCAGAAGTGTGGCCAGAAGGGCGAGGGAGGTGACTCTCCCCCTCTACTCCACGCTGGTGAGACTCCACCTGGAGTACTGCATCCAGTTCTGGAGCTCCCCATTACAAGGGGGATGTGGACATACTAGAGTGCGTCCAGAGAAGGGCCATGAGGGGGATCTGGAGCAGCTCTGCTATGAGGACAGACTGAAATAGTTTGGGCTGTTCAGTCTGGAGAAGAGGAGGCTCCAAGGTGACCTTCTTGTGGCCTTCCAGTATCTGAAGGGGGCCTACAAAAAAGCTGGGGAGGGACATTTTAGGCTGTCAGGGAGTGACAGGACTAGGAGCAATGAAGCTAGGGTAGGTTCAGAGTGGACATGAGGAGGAAGCTCTTCAGCATGAGAGTGGTGAGAGCCTGGAATGGGTTGCTCAGGGAGGTGGTTTAGGCCCCATCCCTGGAGGTGTTTGAGGTGTTTATGGTTGGATGAGGCTCTGGCTAACTTGCTCCAGGTAGAGTGTCCCTGCCCATGGCAGAGGGGATTGGAACTAGATGATCCTTGTGGTCCCTTCCAACCCTGACTGATTCTGTGATTCTGTGATTCTGTGAAATGCTCATTCTAGTGATACTGAAGACTCTTACTTTTTTTTCTGAAGTAAATCTCAGCCTGCACCTCTGTTTATTTAGGGATTACTGTTGAAGAGACTTGATTTCTTTTGAGTTAGGCTGGATTTTAGGAGGAAGTTTTTCACAGAGAGAGTGATTGGCATTGGAATGTGCTGCCCAGGGAGGTGGTGGAGTCACCGTCCTTGGAGGTGTTCAAGAAAAGATTGGATGAGGCACTTAGTGCCATGGTCTAGTTGACTGGCTAGGGCTGGGTGCTAGGTTGGACTGGATGATCTTGGAGGTCTCTTCCAACCTGGTTGATTCTATTCTATTCTAGTAAGCACAATGGAGTGCAAATTTATAAGTATCTCTAAAATGACATTAGCAAACCATGCAATTCTTTCTGTATCTACTTTCCCAAAGAGTATCTATGGATTGCAGTCTATATCAAAGCATTCTTGACTAAGAGCTTGAAATTATGTGGCTCTCAAGTTTCACAATACTGAAAAAAGAACAACTGTTAATTATAAATGTCTGGCAACTATGTTCCATGTTCTTTAACATGCCTGTAGAAATAAGATGTTCATATATCTCTATATGATGTTATATAACTTATACAAGGTATAAGTGTAATCTATATAAGGTTACGCTTTATAGTCTTATATGTACATTTTAGAGTAAAAAGAAACAAACTTTTTTAGAGTAAAAGGTAACTTAAAGTAAATAAATTTACTGCTTAATCAGTGTTTCCATAATTTTCTGCTATGTATAAATTTATTACCATCAAATAACACTATCTACAAGAAAGCAGTGTTGCACAAGAAAAAGAAGCAAAGAGCATGAAAAATTGTGTCTGGTCTCAGAGTATTATAAGCTGAAATGTGAGAAGAAGGAGATACACAAAGTCACACACAGAAAACTGTAAAGGAAATAGAGAGTAGACTGTAACTGAGAGTTAACTTAGTAAACAATTTGATTTTGCATTTTGTGATTTCAAAAGAGTGAGATCATTGCAACGTTTACAAAGTGCTTCTTTTACTGTTAAGGGCAGCATAAAAAGAAAATTGTGGGTGCTACTTAAAATTCAAGCAAACAATGAGCAATGAAATTACAGCTATAGAAAAGGCCAGTCAATATTTTTATAACTTATGAAGAGAGGATAAGTATAACAGGCTTGTATTCATTTTATATCCATGTATTATTGTAAAGGTTTAACCCTCCTGGGGAAGTGGTCTTGACCCTGACCCCAGGTCCTCCTGACTCCTCCTTGGGGGTGGGTCTGACCCTTACTCAAAGTGTAGTTGTTTAGCCCACTCCCACTTCCTACATAGCCCCCTATAAAAACAGAGGAACTTCCTGTTTTGTTTTCTCTTGCCCTGCCTCCCTGCCTGACAGCAGCACCCTCCTGTTCCAGCTGCTCTTTGTTTGACCACATGGCCATCAATCCATGAGGCAGACAAAATCATTGCCATCAATCTGATTATATACATATATATATTTTGTATCTTGTTCTCCCTTCCCTATACCTTCTTTGTAACTCCCCTACCTCCTCAAATACCTTTTAATTATTGTTGAAGTTTTCTCTTTTAACTTCCAAATCAAAGTGAGACTATTTATTTGGATGTGTTTTACATTTTCCTCTCTAGATCTAATTCATTTTCTTTGAAAAAAGGCAGGGAGAAGGCAAGGCATCCTATAAGTTGTTATTGGGTTTATTAACTATATTTGAGTCTCTGGGAAATTTAAACTTGAACCAAGACAACAATATAAAAAGAAGCCAAAAGAGATATGTACCTCTATTGTTAGTACTGGTTATTATATTTGCAGAATCATAGAATGCTTTGTGCTGTAAGGGACTGTTAATGGTCATCTAGTTCAACACCCCTGCAATGAGCAGGGCCATCAGGTTGATCAGAACCCAGCAGTCTGATTTTGAATGTTTCTAAAAATAAGGAATTGTCAATTTTCAATTTGTTTCCCTAAATTCTGCTAGAAACAGAAACTTCTATTCAAATTAATGCAATATTTTGTTTAATTGGAAAGAATATGTACTTTGCCTTGCCATATTTCTGAAACAAACTTAAAGAAAATGGAACAAAATGTTTGCAGAAGGTTGTATTTTCTTGTTCTCCCACTACTGGGACTGCTAAGCAAGAACAATTTTGAGGATGTCATGCCCACATCTTCATTGGTCTATTGAGAAACTAATGCAAAAAGGTGCAGTTCTCTAATTTTTCAGACAGCAGACATTGTTACAATTCTGTTACAAAAGCAGGCACAGAAAATAAAAATGAGGAAAAATCATATCCACAGATCCATATTGTTGTCTAGAAGGCTATCATTATTCTGGGGTTGTCAGCAATACACTTTCATGGGAAACTAACTGGATGCTATTTCATTGCAGTAAATTCATAAGAAGAAGAATCAATTTGGCAATTGTTTTCTGGAGATACAAGCACATTTTGGACTGGATGATCTTGGAAGTCTCTTCCAAACTGGTTGATTCTATGATTTTGACCTTTTTTATTATAAGGAAATGCACACACAGTTTTAGGAAACTGCAGAATATGACTGGACTATCCAGACTGAAAGAGGAGCTGGAGCCAATTGTAGGTCTTGACAGGTTCATAATCTCCTGATTTCTTTGTGCTCAATTCATAGTTTGGGGGGAAAATGAAGGACTCTTGATGCATGGCCCTATCTCAGGCCATTAAGGTCAGAACATGTATTCACACAAGGCCAGAAAGCTTGAAGTTTTTCCTTAGTACTGTCTAGTAGTAGGAAAGCACCCCGCATTTATTAGTCACAAAGATCAAGATGACTCTTTGTTCACTTTGAAATTGTTATATTTCTTTGCTAAAACTTTGCAATCACAAATAAAACAGTTCGTTCTTCTATGAAATTAATACAACAGTAAGCCTTTTCGAAGCTTGAAAATATGAAATGCTTAGAATAGTAATGTACAGCAATTATGTAGGGCAGTACTTCAGAGCATTTTATTAACAATTCATCCACTTCTAGAACTGTTTTTACATCCTCTACGAGCATTAAAAAAATAGTAATAAAGCTCATACCTACTAAATTACATAGTCTCAATTTGTTAACGTAATAAATGGTGCTGAAATGAAAATACCTAACACAAAAGAAAAAAAAAAAAAAAAAAGAACCATTCCAAAACTTTACAATAAAATCCACATCCTCCACCTGGGTACACTGAATATTTTATGAAGTGTTTTAGAAGTCAACAAACTCAGATTCTGGTAGACTGGCTAAGTAAATGTATTGTAAAAATAAGGAACTGTTATTTAAGAAAGGTGAACTGCACTAAAGCATACTGTAATATACTTTGGATAACTGATCTAAGGCAATTACTTTGACATAACCAACTTCAGAGTCACACAATTTCTTAGATTGGGAAAGCCCTTCAAGATCATCGAGCCCAATCATTAGTTTCACACTGACAAGTCCTTGACTAAACCAAATCCCTCAGCACAACATCTAATCACTAGGAATCGCTGTGCTTGGAAAGGACCACCAGGATCAGCCAGTCCAGCCTTCATCCCAGAATCCTTAATCACCAGACCATACCCTCAAGTGCCACATCTACTCTCCTTCTAAACACCTCCAGGGGTGGCGACTCCACCACCTTCCTGGTCAGCCTATTCCAGTGCCTAACCACCTGCTCAGTAAAGAACTTCCTAAACCTAAACCTAAACCTCCCCTGATGCAACTTGAGGCCATTTCCTCTTGTCCTATCATTGGTAATTCAAGAGAAGAGACCAGCTCCAGCCTCACTACAACCTCCTTTTAGGTAGTTGTAGAGGACAATAAGGTCCTCTCTCAGCTTCCTCTTCTCCAGACTAAACAACACCAGTTCGCTCAGCCGCTCCCCATAGGTCATGTTTTCCAGACCTCTCACGTAAGACACCATAAGACAAAGAATAAACCTAGAGAAGCTGTATAATGAAAAAATAATTCCCTTCTAAATATTACTTGTAGTTTTTTTATAATCCTTTAAAAGAAGAAGAGGAGCCGGAAAACTCAAATACTACTTTCCATGACCAAAAAAAAACCAACATCAAAGCATGCAATTAACTTACAGGTAATTGAAACTTTTTAGATGTGTGCCTTTTTAATTGTTCTAAATTTTCTAATTCATGTCTAAGAGAAACCAATTAAACTTAACATTTGCAGATACAGTCCTTTCTAATATATGAGGCCATATACAATAGTGATGTGGAGCAATGTGACTACATAATCTGGTGGGGCAATATAAACTTGATACTCAGAATTGTAGTGGAGGGCCCATAGGCCCGAAAAATAGGCTCATTCTATGCCTCACTTTGCTTTGCCTGCCCAGGCATGTTCCTCCCCAAACCAGGGGTAAACAAGCCCAAAACGGGTAAACACATTAAAAGGCATAAAAGGTACAAAAGGCCAAGGTGCCATGGTGTCTGCCTGGCCCCGGCCCTGCTAAGGCCTGTGTAGTAAACAAGTTACATAAGCAGCTTGTAAACAGGTTGCATAAGCCCACACTGAGCATGTGGCCCAGCCTGTGCTCTCTCCATTTATGGAGGTATAAGGC
>WAAF01014675.1:0-109963 GCA_013400475.1 Tricholaema leucomelas
CTAAACCATTCTATGATTCTATGATCTTTAGTCTAGTCCTCTAGCTCATCTGGTGGCTACATGGGCTTCCTCATGGAGCACCTCAGAGCACAGACTGAGAAGCTGGTGAGCCAAGGAACGCATTTCAGGGATAACGGTGGCAAACCATGTCACAGCCTTCTGTGCCAGATGATGTGCAGATTACTCTATGCTTCACACCAGTGATGTTGCATCCCTATAGGTAACCCAAGAAGCCTGAGTTACTGGGGCTCTGCTGTGTCAAGTTCTTAGCTAATAAAAAAGAAGGCTGCTTCTAAACACTGCTACAGAGCTAGACTCGAACAGCAAACACTAGAGAAGTGCTACAGCTGAGGCTCATGCCGTAAGATGCACCTTCAAACAAAGACACTGCAGTTTTTTGGAAAAAAAAGTCCTATGCCTTCATCTTGCTTAGACCTCACAGAATATTAATCCAATTGCCTTGGCAACCCGTGTCTTAAGACTTAAGTTCATTTGGGAGAGTCAAGACCTAGTTCCAAGTTTTCCTTCCCAGCCCTGAGAAGGGGAAACATATAGTAAAGCTTAGGCATGCAGCTAATCACAGAGCTCTGAGTGCTCCTTCAGAAATGAACCTATTGCTGGACGGTTCACTTGAAGTAAAAGGATTTGCCACCACCATGTGTTTTGTTTCTGGGTAACCCACAAAGCAGAAGGGCTGCAGTTGCAAGTGGGTGTTTTACTGTCAGTGTAGGACACAGTGTGGAAATAACTCTCCCACATTTCAGCAGCTGCACCACAATCACTGCACATCACACAAGGACCAGGAGCATCTCTAAAATGCTGTCAGTCAAAGCAACCCACACCAGCTGCTCTGTTATCAACCCCAAACATTTTGACATCAGGTGAAGGTCGCACAAGTGGGAGCAGTGGAGGCCTGCTCTGTAACACCCCCTGCCCAGCTGCAGCAAAAAGCAGCTGCGGTTCCTTCCTGTGGTTGCCAAGGAAGACTCATGAGAAGTGACTTAGCTAAATGTTTTCTCTTGGATCTGTTCCTCATTCCAAGCATTACTTCTGTCAAGAAGGATTAATGAAGCATTTCTTTTATTAAATGGGCGCATTTGACTTCAGTGAACTCATCTAGTTGTTTAATATTTTCTTTTATGCACATTTAGTTTTGACAAATGTTTCTGTTTTAATCTGTAGATTTGCTATAATCTCTTCCTTTATCTCAGCATTTTTCAAAGTTAACAACATTAATAAATATTTATGTACCACATGCTGAACAGAAACACCTGCCCACAAACACTATTTGCTTAATTTGCTTAAGCCAGTGAGTGAGTTACTTACCTGGCATCCACCTAGAAAGCAGAGAGTATTTTAGCTTAACACAGTGTTGACAAAAGGTATTGACTTAAAAGTTATATAAAAAGTATTTTATAGGAATTAAAAGCAGCTCTTTGAAATATTTCTGAGATCCCAGAAACACTTACTACCTTATCTCACATTTGTGGAAATGTACTTTCTGATTTTCTTTTGTGGTTTATTTTTCATTTCTGGTGAAGTGGGTTTTTTTGTTTGTTTGGGGTTTTTGGTTGTTGTTGGGTTTTTGGGTGGGTTTTTGTTGTTGTTGTTGTTGTTAGTTGGTTGGGGGTTTGTTTGGTTTTGGTTTTTATATAGAGAATGTAGAAAAAGAGAGAGGGAAGAAAGTGTTCATTTAAAACTATGCAATTTTAAAGAACACACAGAATCATAGAATCATGCAATCAACCAGGTTGGAAGAGACCTCCAAGATCATCCAGTCCAACCTATCACCCAGCCCTATCCAATCAACTAGACCACGGCCCTAAGTGCCTCATCCAGGCTTTTTTTTAACACCTCCAGGGACAGCAACTCCACCACCTCCCTGAGCAGCCCATTCCAATGGCAAATCACTCTCTGTGAAAAACTTGCTCATAACATCCAGCTTATACCTCCCCAGCACAACTTGAAACTGTGTCCACAGTATTTGGGTTGGTTACTTTGTTCTTGTGATGCTCCTAAGAGCTACTGAGAAGATGAGAAAGTGAAATTATTTGATACACCAGACTGTGAATACTTGACAGTGTTTTAAACAGGCACAACTTGAACTCCCAATGTAAGCAGACTCGCAGGGAATTTGAGATAATAACTGATTTGCTACCTATGCACTCATGATTTGGTACTTGCTTTGATTCAGGCTTTCCTTTTTCTTCCACTGTCCTTCAAAACAGATGTGTTTTATGAAGCCCATGAACTTCATATATTTTGGATGCTTGCCTGTTGTCTGGGCTAAAATACTTCCTGCCATGACTTCTCAAGGGAGCAAACTGGTCAGCATATGGATATATGGATATACTGATTTTGAGTCTTATATTAAATATTTAAGAAAAAAAAAATGAATAGAAGATACCAAATATTAACAGAAAATTGGGCACTTCATAGCCAAAATGCTGAGATGCTAGGAAGAGAGAAGGTCCAAGAGGTGAGTTGCAGTAAAAAGCTACTTGTGCTACTCAGTGAGTGACAACAATTTGCTTGTTTGCAGAGTATCATTCATCTCAGAAGATCTCATAACTTCTGACCCCAGCAGTCAAGACTGTTCATGCTATTTTATTTTTCACATATTAAAAAATGTCAGGAACTAACTGAGGAATCCAGAACAAAACTCAGGTTTGCCCTCTCCCAGTGAGACCACTGTCAATGAGGCTAAGTTTTACCTTTAATCTTTTCCCATTGCATGTGCAGTTGCTGGATGTATAGATTGGTCAAGCTAAGTCACTGCAGTTTTCACTTTGCACCTGTGTCTTTCTAAAGGAAAGACACAGGGAGCCCAATGTCAACTCCCTGAATTACCTTCCTCTGCATCATTTCACACACAAGCCCCGTGGGGAGCACAAGAATACAGCAATTCATATGCAGTGGAAAGGGATCTCTGCATTAAAATTATTTTTAATTATGTGTCTCATGTGGTTTGCCTCTCTGCAACAATGCAGAAAACACTTGTCTTTCCTTGTTGTAATATGAAGGTGCTGTTGCCCACAAAAATCAGAGTGGTTCTGTACTAGTCATGCCAGAAACAGTCTTGCACGAAGAGCTATGTGGCAGGATGGAACAAGAGTGATCAGATGGGGGAAACAGCAGAAAGAAACTGAAAAAATGATGGGGCAAGGGTGTTTCTCACTTTTTATATGAGAACATAGGGAGGACAGGTCAAGGGTAATCATTGCACACATTATAAGCCAAAAGATCAGAGATGAGCAGCAGTAACACACCAGCAAGCCCTAGGCTGTGGGACATGCTGCAGGAATCCAGCTGAGTAGGTGCTGTCAGTTCTAGGGAGCCCTGTGGAGGCAGTGCAGGCAGCTGTGTCTCCCAACAGCAGTACAGAGAGCCTTGCAGCATGATTCTGAGGCCCAGCCATCCTCCCTAGGTTGGTGCTTTAATCTAGTCTCAGATCAGTAAAATTAAAAAAAAAACAAAGAAGTGGCTTTAACACGTGGGTGTGAATTACAAGAACTGCCTGTGTCCACATCTGAAACTGCCACCTAATTACATGACATGCAGAGATCCAGAAACCTTTTTCAAGTCAAATAGTGAAATCATCAAGACATGCTATTTTTTTTCCAGACAGAAATAAGCTTCGTTAGACTAAATCTTTAAAAACAACAATATTTGATATTTGGTTTTGGTTTTGGTTTGTTCCCTCATATTCTGAATTTCATTACAGAATGGCATTTCCATTCCGTGGACAACTGTTGTGTCCCAAAATGGGCTTATCCATGGCCTGGCTTGCCCAGGCATGTTTTTCTGCTCCACCTCCTTCTGCACTGGGGGAAGCAACTGCAGGAAAGGAAAACAAAAGCCCTGGCTTCACCTAATATGGTCAAGTTTAGAAAAGTGCCATTCTGATTGGCTAATCTATGTCCAAAGTCCCATTAGTCTCAGGCTGGTATTGATAAAAAGGGATGAGCAGGTAGCATGGTGTGCTGCTGCTGCCTCACTGCATCCAGAAATTGCCTGGAAACTGTCTGCTTTGAGTTTACCAGGAACAGGCTCTAAATACTTGCATCTGATCAGCTTGCACAGCCAGCATGACATTGCGCCAAGACTGCACATCGCATTACATCCTGCCTGACCCTCTGCAAGGCTTCTGCTGAATCAGGAATCAACAGGAACCAGGTCAGAAACTATGCTATAGACTCCCAGCTTACTAAGAGCCTGGGAAACTCTGCCAGCAACCTCTACACGTGTTTTGGGTACTGTCTGATAATATTTTGTGAGTAAATACTTAAAAGCCTCTTCTAATTCATTGATTGCCTTCTGCCATAAGCAGAAAGGCGCTTCCTGTGTCCTCTAGTGGATAAGCAGTATAATTAACTGCAAGAATCTTCTCTTCCAGTATAATGTTTGCATTTGCCAATTTAAGAAATAAGTGTTCTAGTTTTGCCTGTTCCCTGCATGTATAAACTTCCAAAACGTTGCATTCTGAACCTTGTGAATAAGTTTTGTGGTGAGTTTTAATGTTAATAAACAGTTTTCATAGTTACTAACAATCTTTGACTGGATACCAAAATTAATACAGATTATTAATTTTGCATAGAATCATAGAATCAACCAGGTTGGAAGAGACCTCCAAGATCATCCAGTCCAACCTATCACTCAGCCCTATCCAGTCATCTAGACCATGGCATAAGCTGTCACAACAACATAAAGTTTCAAAAAAAATGTGAGGGATCCAGTTCTCCAAAAGAAAATGTTTCATTTCCCATCAGATTGTTATTTACACAGGTCTGTACTCAGATTTTGCTGATGACTCTTGAATGCAGACTGTACTGGCTGTCACCTGCCAGAGGAAAGCTTTCTCTAACAATCTGATGCCCACACACCAACACGGTTACGCTTAAATTTCAGTGTTAAGAATTACTTTGATTAGTTTATGTTTTCCCACCATCTATTTCCTTAAACCAAAACTGCCCTTGTCTAACAGTGAACTTCTGAAATATATGTTCTCTGAACACTTTTTATGCAAATGTTCCTCCATTTTAAAATTTGTTTAAAGTGGAGATTAGGACATTCTTAGAAATACTTTGATCTGTTTCAACAACAAACTGTGCCGTTGGTGAGGTAGGGTGTCCCCGACACTGTGCTTTTAGCTTTATTACATCATAAATTTGTCAGGGTTGTGTATTAATCTATGCATATTAATTAACTGCAGAGGCTTAAACATATATCTTAATATCATAGTAATAATTTCTGAAGATTCTAAATATGTGTTTGTGTGAATGTGTTGATAATAAGCTACTTTATACTAACATCAAGTGCTGTCTCTTCATTCAGAAAAGACCAGCACAGCTGTTGTATTCTGTATCCAATTCATCACTGCCTCAGCAGCAAAGTATTTGTGTTCCAGTGCAGCTGAGGCAGCACTGAAAACTCATTGCATGCTAAAGGACCACCACTCATCTGCTCAGCAAAACTGTGACTTCAAATGTGATGCAGCACATTCTTCCCTTCTCTTTCCAGCACCATGTTGGTGTTTCATGCTCTCTCTTGGTTTCACCAAACACAGTGATCAGCAACAGTGACCTGAGCAGCACATTCTCCATGCTCATAAGATGTTCTCCTGCACAGCCCTCAAGGTGCAACCCTGATTTGCACTCCAGACAGTGGTGGCTGACCCTGAGCAAGGCAGGATGGGAGGGAGTCCAGCTTAAACCTGTCTGAGTAATGCCGAGCCTGTTTAACATCTTAACACTTCTGCTGCCAAAAGAGTGCTCTGCCTGGCAAAGGGGACCAGAGGAAAGGGAAGAGCAAGGTTTTGCTACCTCTGTGCCCACACTGACATGTCGCTGTGTAGCATAGGCAGCTCTGGAGCTCAAGTTGAGCGGACAGACTCATGTGGAGGCCCAGACATTCACTTTCGAGCATGAAGAAGTCATCATTGCTTACTGGATGGAAAAATATGACATGCTTGAATTTTCCACGTGGCCTTCATTTGATCAGAAGAAATTCGGCACCACTTTTGAAATGGTTCTTTACACATATCACCCCACATCACTCTGTCTCTCTTACAATTTACAAAGACTTTTTTTTCTGGTTTCCTGAACTTTCATACCAGGCTGGAGAAGCAGATCTTTTGCAGCACAGCAATGCACAGAGAGATGCAGTGTGAGGAGCCACTATCAGCTGTGCTGCTCCTATACCTCAGATTATGCCTGCACACCCCCACCATGGTGGTTCGATAGATGTAAGAACAACTTGGCAACACGAAAGGGACAGCCAGTACCTCACAGAGACACGCACGTTACTTCCTATGCTTTTTTCCGCAACGTGATTCGTCTGTGTCTGGAGAGATTGGGATAGGGGCAGGAGCAGGGGCACCGTAGAGGTGGTTAATGAGGGTTTAACCAAAGGCCGTGCCACTGGTTGTAAAATCCTCTCATAATTGGCAGGTTTGCCTGTGTTCAGTTTCAGCGACGAAGTAAGCATGAGGGGTTCAGAGCCCCATTAAGGGTGACACGATGTGCTTAGCTGGAGGGAAATAGCTCTCCGAAAGCCGTGACTCAGGCGGCTTTCGGCACGCAGACTCACTGAGCCACCTCACATTTATCCAGCCTTGTTAAAGCCCAGCATAAAGTAAAATCATTCATCATCTGTGATTAAATTAGTGGCCCTATAAAACTTTAATATGCCTCCTGAAAATTAGTCACATTCAGAAAGCGCTCTCCTAAATATTGCATGAAAAGCTTCCCGAGGCAGTGGCCACACAGCAAATCTTAGTTATTTACAAGGACAATGTTTTAGTTTAATTGCAGTGTTTAAAGACTACGCGCGTTCTCCACTGAACTACCTCTGCAGGGGAGGCTTGTGCCCCCATCCCACCCCTGCTTCCCAAGAAACATTCGTGTGGAATGTGCCTTATTGTGTTTTGAAACACACATCCTTTCTTATGCAAAGATTCACAACTTGGGGAAGTTATTTTAAGTAGTCTGAACAGGACGCTGTGGGAGAAGCACAGAGGTGATTAAAGGCATTTGTGCGTTGCACAATGCCATCGCCGAGGCACCTCGGGCACTCGCTCTGTTTGCAGCATAGGCTATGTAGGAGGATATTATTCCTCTCTGTGTGTTGCATTAATGAGGATTGGCGGCTGAAAAGCAGAGTAAAGTCTATAGTGAGATTTAATGTAAAGAGAACCATTAAGACTTTAGTGCAAGAGTACAATGGTTATCATCACTTGCTATTTGTTAAGCATTAATTATATTCTAGGCTCAATGCAAGTTATGAAACAAAAGTTCCTACTCTGAACCTATCTCCACAGGGTTGGCCAGTAGATCTCCTTCCGATGGTAGGGTTTCCTCTGCTCGGTGCCAGCAACCAAACACTGATCGAAATGCACATGTGCTATGGCTCCTGGTAGGAAGAAGTTGCTTGCTCATCAAGTATTTAATAAGAAAAAGTAGAGGTTTCAAACGGAGGCTTTCAAGTACTGCCAAACATCATCAGAAGCAAATTACAGGGCAAGTGTAAAACAAACTTGTCAGTTTTCTTATCGAATTGTAAAGAATATTAAATTCACCCTCATGTGGAAAGCAGGGTGTAATTATCTTATTGTTAATTTGTAGTGGTTAGAGAGGACCCTTTACATAGGGCACAAGAATAACATTTTCATAGAATCATAGAATGGTTTGGATTGGAATGAGATGACCTAGTTCAACCTCCTCTGCAGTAAGCAGGGACATTCTCAACTAGATCAGATTGTCCAAGGCTCTTCGTTATACTGCCAACAGCAACCAATACCATTTTTTTCCAAAACCAGGATATTCCCTGCCCTGCTGTCCAGCATTCCAGCCCCTTGAAGAGCTAGTTATTCCTTCAGGAGTGACTGAGAAATCTCAAACACTTTCACGATTTTCTTACTCAAAATTATGAGGAATATAACTTAAGAATGTAACTCATTTCTGGAGCGGGGGAGGAAAGCTGTCTTCTGAAAGCTTTATTTGTTATGATTAGGAAAATACAAGTGCTCTCTGATTCATATTTTTCTCTGGGGAACCCAGTTACAGAGATAATGAGAGGAAGTTTTCAATCTTTCAGTATAAATAGATGTGTTTCTTAGGCTCTAAACACAATCCAATCCTTCAAGAGACATCCCTACTGCCAGCTTTACAGGAAAGTAGAGCTTTCAGTTAGAAAGCAAAACCATAGTACGTGACACACGCAGCACTTGCATTTTAAAATGAGATTAACATGTGCTCAGCAGAAGGATGAAAAAGCCATTTTACAGTTTCCCATCTTCCTATTCTAAAAATGCTCTCAGGCTGCCACAGTTTCTCCTTTTCACCTTCAGGAGGGGCTTCATGAAAGATCACAGAATCACAAAAACATTCCGGTTGGAAGAGACTCTCAGGATCATTGAGTCCAACTGATAATCCTACTCTACGAGGTTAAATGTACTATACCTAGTAAGAAAACAAATGCTGCTTTACTTATGACAAGTTTTGATTGTCCTACTAGATGTGGGATTACCCAGGGTATTTGAGGTTACTCAGAGACATAGCCCTTCACCAGCAATGGCAATCATCCACGTGCACATGCAGTGAGCTCAGGGCCCTATCCCATTTGAGCACAAGCTGCCAGGTGCCGCAGAACTTTCCAAAAGCTATGCAATGCTGGTGGATTTTGGTGAAACCATGGAGGAAGGTGATGGGCCACAGGTTCAGAGGAACTGAAAACATTACTGTGCGCTCATACAAAAATACAGTAACTTCTGGGCGGTGCTACATAAAACAAAACATAGCAGTGATTACTCTGAGAAGGAAAAAAAATCTTTAGGGAGTTACCAAGACAGGCTCTGTGGGGACTCAAACCAGGAAAGAAAAATCTTTCATCACAAAGCAAAACAAAGTGCAAAGGGTTTCTGAAGCACTGATAGCACTGCTTAGAGATTATGTGCTACAGAAAGGCTGTGGCTCCAAAATTCCTCACCATTCAAGCTGTTACCACTTGTACACCAGGGAAAAAAAAGGACAGAATTAATAGTGTAAAATGCTGCAAAAGTAGGATGTCCAAAATCTGAATATGCTGATATAGAACATGCTGAATGAGGGCTGTTAGTCATCAGAGAGATTACTAACCTAGAGGTAGAAGGAATGACTGATCACATAAGAAGAATAATTGTATCTTTGAAGTTACATGAATACAGTGAGATTCTGCCAGTCATAAGACAGATGCCCAGTTTGGAGGCCAGCTCCCCATCACGCACAGATGATACTAGGAAAAATGTTTCAGGTAATTCAAGTACTTGGTGTTTCCCTAGCTAACTTATCAGCCTGCTGTAGACCACCAGGTGCTGACAGGTTGACTGAGAGCAGCAAATAGCCTGGCATGCAAGCAGATCCTGCAGCACATGGAGAAACCTCTGCCTAAGAGACCAGAGTTAGCTCCTTGGTGTTCATTACTGAAGCAAGATTTGATCAACAAGTCTCCTTCAGGCAGATACTTCTGTGTAATTTCAGCAGTACAGACAAAGATGAAGCTCATTTGCTAGGCTAGAACAACTGATAAACTTCTCTGCCATGATGTAGTCTTTTCACTTAAAAAGATAATCTGTCAAGGTATGTTTACATGCTGTGTGCTTTGAAATCATCAGCAGTTAACATTGATCTTATTAAAATCCTAGATAAGATGGGAAACTGCATACTTTGTTCAACTGCATAAGAGCTGATAAGGCCCTTTTTTTCCAGAAGTTAAAATGAGTCTCAAACCGTCCTGCCGGTAAAGATTCACTCCTACACACACTAGTGCTATTTGGGGAAACATTAATGGACAAGTAAAG
This sequence comes from Tricholaema leucomelas, assembly GCA_013400475.1. NCBI lineage: Eukaryota > Metazoa > Chordata > Aves > Piciformes > Lybiidae > Tricholaema lacrymosa > Tricholaema leucomelas. Next base: position 9,836 of record WAAF01014675.1, read on the forward strand.
AAAGACTTGTATAATGTCAGTGGAATTACCTGTTGCTATGAATTATGCAAAATTAATAATCAATATTAATCTTGAGATCCAGGCAGATTGTCAATAGCTATGAAGACTGCTTATTAACATTGAATCTCGCCAGAAAACTTATTTGTAGTGTTTTAAATGCATGCTTTGGATATTTATACACACAGGCAATAGGCAAAACTAGAACACTTTAAGGAATAACTAGCAGATGCAAACATTAAAACTGGAAAGAGCTTCTTAGTTTTAATTATACCTTTTGCCCACCAGGAGACTTGAGAGGCTCTTTTCTGCTACTAAGGCAGAAAGGCATAATAGAATCTAGTTATAGAATTTCTTACAGAGAGGCTTTGAATGTTTACTCACAAAATAGTATCAGGCAGTATCCAAAACTCAAAGGTAATTCTGTTGGTATGTTGAGAGTCATTGCAGGCAAAATAGAGCATAACATGGCAGGGCTCAGCAGGCAAAGCAAAATGAAAGTAAAAGTCAAAAGCCACGTGGCAAAAGCCTATTCATTGATTGCCTGAAATGTGATGGCCCCTTGGACCACAGAGATGCGCCAATCAGAATGGCACTTTGCCGAACCTGACCATAGGTGAAGTCAGGAGCTTGCTTTCCCTTATTTGGGAAGTCTGGGAAAGTCTTGTCTTCTCCCTGCGCGCTGCTCTCCCCCCCCAGCAGAAGGAAGGGGGATGATGGGATCATGCCTGGGCAAGCCAGGACATGTATCTTCCCTGACACCTGTCAGTCTGCTTTCTCTGGGTTATGGGAAGATGACTGGGCGTCTACCATGAAGAAGAGTCCAGTATGCACCTGCCATATTTAAACGTCAAAAAGAACTCACACAAAATGGCATTCAACCAAACTCGTTATATATTTGAGATCCTGTAGACCTGCCCGTAACCAAGTCCTCTTAACAAAGATGTCTCCACTCATAGGGACAGTGCAAACCAGCCATTGAAGACCATGCAAATACAATGCTTCTCAAAGCACTTTTGGGGCTGACTCAGCTCTTCAGCTGGAGTGACACAGAATGAGACACAGAATGTGTTTGTTTCTTATTTTCTGGCTAGCTTAAATAAACCTAGTGCTTGACTGCTGTCCAGGCTTTCCTCTTTTTCTGTCCCACTCAGCTTTGTATGGATAAAAATTAACCCTATCCCAAATCCTGCTAAGATCAGACAGATGAGCCCTATGCACCAACTCAGCTGGGGGAGCAGAGAGGGCTGAATACAAAGCCCTTGGGAAGAAGCCCAGGTTGCCATCAGCCACCAACCAGCAGCACAGTGTAGTGGTGGGAAGGTGTGAGGTTTATTTTTCAAAATTAATCTAGTTTATTAATTTTGGTATTCAGAACTCTTGCTACTAGCCACAATTTTTGATAATAATAGGTTCTTTGCAATGGTCATGAAAACAATACACATAGGAAAACAGACTCTAGAACACAAGAAATAACTAGCAATAACTTAACAGACATTAAACCATTAGAACTGGAAAAGAAGTCCTTGTGGTGGATTATACCACTTGCTCACTAGAGGGACTTGAGAAGCTCCTTTCTGCTCAAGGCAGAAAGCACTTGGATTCACTTACAAAGAGGCTTTAAGTATTTAGTCACAAAATGTAATATCTCTGGAGTCCCAAGGCTAACTACAGTTTCCAGACAGTACCCAAACACTTGCAGGGAGTTCTGATGGTGTCTTCTTAGCCTTCTAGCCTTTGCAGGCATTAACAGGGTGCTGGGAGAGAGACCTGACCCTGGTTCCTCTTGGACTCCAGATTTGGCAGTAAAACATGTTTGCACAGGCCAGGACATGTTTAGGACTATTTTGGCCTACCACAGCACACAGCCTCCAGGTAGGATCTCTGGATCCCTCTGCCTGCCTTCTCCAGTTTTTCCAGGACCAAGGTTTGAGACAGCTATGGGTACAATGCTGTAGACTTGCCCAAGAGCTATCCAACAGATGAGGAAGAATCATCATAACAGTGCAGCAGAGCTCCACAAAGTTGTGTATGAAGCCCTTCTTGTATTAGCATGAAAATCATTACTTCTCTGGCTCTGGCACAATTATGCTGCCAAGCACCCCATCATCGCTTGCTGTAAGAAGCATTTAAGTATTTCAGCAATGTCTGTGACAACATCTGCCAGGCACAATTCCACTCAGTCCCTTTTAATGATTCATTTTCATGAATTGTACATCTATTTTAAGTACACTGCAGTCACTTCAAAGTCAGTAGTAATGGAAACAACATTTTGGATTTCTTCCACTGGCACAACAAGTATGAGACCATTGCAAGCACCCAAGGAAAGTGCCTTACCCAAGCTCTAATATGCTTTCTTGGTAAATGATCTGGACAATTTATGGTATAATTAATTTGTAATTCTTCACTTGCAGTGTAAATGTCTTTTTGATTAGCAAATATGTAATGCTTATGTGTAATTATATAAAAACATATTTATCATCAGACAGAGAGAAAACTAGGGAGTTTCTCTGGTTTTATAGGGGGCTAGACAGGAAGTGCCAACCACTACACCTGGAGTCAGGTTCATATCCACCTCCCAGGAGGGTTAACCCTTCAGATCAGCAATGAAGACTTAGTGACTGCTTTTTTCTAGGCTAGCTTCTTGCAAAAAACTCAGTCTTTGCTTTTATATCCATCACACAAAAAGCTTCCCAAGTGAAAGGCATTAGATCAAATGTTCAATCAATTTTAAAAATAAAGTGGCCCTGCCAAAGCAAAGGCTGAAGAAGCAGCCACCACAGGAGCAGAAGCAGCATCTCTACCCCAATGGACATTGAAGAACAGAGGACAATCAAGGGAGTAAAGGGCTTCATCTGCAGCAGACCTCCCCCAGCCAAGGCTGAAAAGGCACTGCAATAAATTCCAGTTGCTTGCCTGAGTCTCTCCCCAAGGAGAGATCTGCAGTGCTGCAGTTCTCCAAATGTCAGTGCCAGAAAGGCTTTTACCCTCATCACCTGGCCTTCTGCCAGACAAAACAGGCATCATCCACTGCACTGAAGTGCATGATGAAGTGACTCAAACAGCTGCACAGACTGATCTTCCTAGCTACCTGATGCAATGACCTGGTGTCAGGCAGGAGTTAGGGATGAGCATTACTTCATTACTGGAAATGCCAGGCAAATATGCTTTAATTTGATTCAGCATTCATCATAATATTGATTAAGGCTGGAAGAGAGCCTGTGCTTCTCAGTGCATACAGGCAAGACTTATTTGGATGAAAAGGAGTCATTTGCTGCTACCCAGGGGAGAATAATTCTAGCTATAAGTGATGCTTGCTAAAACATATTACCTGGAATTATAGACAAAGGGGATAAATTAATATCATGATTACCTTTTGTTTAAAACTAAGTTTTGAAAACTAAGTTTTTGGGGGCTTTGCAGTAAGAATTCCTTTATGCACAGTCAGCGCAAATGAGCTCAGAGATATAGTCCCTGGCCAAGTTCTTATAGCTGTAGAATGTCCCTGATGTCTAGTCAGAGGATATGCTTAAACAGTTGGAGTTTTTTCATTATTTTGCTTTCTAGTGCTGTATTTAGGAGTATATAAGAAGTAGAAATTAATTCTCTTGCTCTCATTCTAAATGAGAAAAATCTGGTGCAGTTACTACTGATTTATATTATCACAAATCTCTGGAAATGATGAGTGGATAAGAGATAGGTTTCTCCCACACAGTATTAACAAGCAAAATAGGCACACTCTCATTATTGATCTTATGGGAATAGAAACTAACTACTGACATCACAGCTATAAATTCTGAGGTAGTTTTTACCACACACTTTCACAAAATTATTAAGGTGGTTTGAGGAAACGGAGAGATGTTTAAGGGCTACTATACTCTACAAGATAGCTGTGATACTTGTCTGGCTGCAGAAATAGCATCACATAGTAGAGGTTACCATTTGTTCCAAGAGAGGATTAAGATGAAAGTAAAAAGTATTGGTCATTGCCTAACTGTTTTAACAATTAGAAGCCACAGCTGGATCTCATCAGTATGAGGACTAATCCTGACAAATGTAATTAATTTCAAAATCAATTCAAAATCATGTGAGTGCCAAGTCAGTCTCTGGGTAGATTCAGTCTGGCTGGCAAAGGTCTGGGGCTGGGAATAGAAAGAGTTGTCCATAATGTTTAGAGACATGAGGTAGTAAGTAGCAGTAAGAAGCAAACAGTGTCTGTACAGATGCCTTTTGCCTTCAGATATGCAGAATCCTTTGACATGGTCTTTTTGTATGTCATCAGGGGATATATCTCCTGTTTATTTTGGTTTATTATTTAGTGTCATGTGTTCTTCTGGAAATGAAGATACACAGTCATGTGATTTTTTTTTTTTACTATCAGAGGAAGCCTGGAAAAAACCCTCAGACATTTCCTTAGTGCATTTTTCTTCATTTAAATGAAATGCAATTTAAATAGCATCTGAAGGAAAGATATGCAATTGGCTGGGCGCAGGTCATGATTCCTAAGTCTTTCACAAACATCAGAGAAATAGCAGGTACTCTGACTGCCACTGCATATACATTTGGAGTTAAAATCTCCTCTACCATGTCAGTTAATAGTAACTATTTGAGCCAAAGATAACTTTCATTTTTAATTACTGCATCTATTATTCCATTTAATCTTGGCATAATAGGACAATGGGACATTACCAAAAATAACCCCATTAAATATTTCCAGGGTCATGAAGAAACTGCCAGTGCATTGCAAGAATGCAGACCCACAGAAGAGTTTGCACTGGTGAACAATACTTTTCCATATGCATGAATGTTTCTAGTGAATTACCAGATGCATCTATAAATATGCCTTTCTGACATCTGTAGTTTGATGCAGTCACCAGTGCTGCTCTGGTCAGTGAAGGTAGGTGGGACATGAGCTGGTGACATGCCTGAACAGCTCATGATGGCAGACCCACAGCACTGGCATCGTGTGCTAACCAGTGGCACTAATGGCACTAGTGAGATTGCCCAGCCCTTGCCTGACTCTCCATTTTTGTAAGGGTCTGTATCTTGAAGTGCATAAAGCCCATTCAAATGATGCTATGTTGCATGCATTTGGAAGTGGTCTGGAGAGGCTGCGGAATGACAGACACTGCCAAGGGTCCAACTACCCACTGATCTGGGGTACGTGCAACAGCCTCCCTTCCTCATAGCATAACCATGTCTAACCACAGTCAGACAGACTGTGTATATGGCATCCTGTCCATAGTCAAGTTAGTGGTGAAAATAAATGGCAAAACCTTGGCACAGGGCTAGACTGAAGAGAGAAGAATTCATCATGAAAAGCATCAGTTCAGTGGGGTCCTCTGATTTCTCTACACTGCTACTATTGAAGCTCTTTCTATTCAAGGAAAATGTAGGAAACTTTTTCCTTTGGTTTTTCAGCACATGAATCATAGGATCATAAAATGCTTTGCATTGGAAGGGACTTTAAAGACCATCTAGTTCCAGCCCTGCTACCACCTTCCACTAGACCAGGCAGAAGACTCAGCAGAGTACATGGGAATGACAGAATGATAGAATCATAGAATGGTCTGGGTTGGAAAGGACCTCTGAAGGTCATCTAGTCCAACCCTCTCTGCAGTAAGCAGGGGCACCCTCCACTAGATCAGGCTGCCCAAAGCCCTGTGGGCTATCTTTCCTGACAACTTAAAATTTATTTTGACAGTGCAATGAGTATTATAAAATGTTGTCAATATAGTTTATCAGTAATTGCTGGATCCTTCATGGTTTTTCATATAATTTTAAATGGAAAAAATCTAGAGTTATTTATGGCACTTGCATTTTGTTTTCATCTGCCTTGGTGTTTTGGGAAGTTAATAAAATCAACCTGGCTATGGCAGTAATTGTGTTTACAGAAAGCTAGGCTGTAAATTCATATGTCTAGCTTAATATTGTAAGATTACTGTCATCAATTGCTCATTATCCATCCTAAGTATTTTATTTTTCCTGGAAACATCAAATATGTTCACAGATACAGCTGCACATATCAGATATATAAGGAAAAAGTGTTTATCTTCCCTCCTTTTGGGATAATAAAGTCTGTGGGGAATGCTGGAAGCTGGTTTCTGGTAGCACAGAAGAAATGGAACCGGGGGGGGTGGGGTGTGGGGGGTGTGTGGAGCAAAACATTGAGATCATGGAATGGGAGAGACACTGAGCTTTGTTCAAATAATTGGCTCCCAGTGGCAAAAAAAAAACCAACAAAGCAACAGCAACAAAATTTTCTCAAAACACAACCCTCCTGCTGACAATTTAGTGGTAAAAGCTTTGAGAGAGTTGTGCCTTTCTGTGATCTTGATGTAGGCCCTGTGTGTTGAAGCCAGCTGAATTATATGGCCATATTTTTCACATGAGCAACAGAGCTGTATCTTTTGCTGAGTACTGGACTGTAATAAATCGGTGTTGGATTTGAATGGGCTGCTGTAAGGTACCAACATCATAGGAAAATAAAACATCCACTAGCAACCAAGGTAAGCATATCTGACCCAATCTTGCTTTCATGAACATTCTCCAAAAATTCTAAATTATAAGCATTCTCCAAAAAATGTGCAGTGATTTGAAAGGTGCATTTTCTATTCATCAAACGAAATTATCAGAATGACGCTACTTCAGATAAATACATCACTTGAAATGTTTATGAGTACATTTCTGGCCTTCAATGAGCATTTCAATCAGCAGTGAAAAACATACCCCTTTGGGGTGTATTACAGGAGAAATTACAAAACTCCTCTACCATGTCACATCAAGAAGACAAGGAATATGTGTTGGATCACCTCTGAGAGTATCAGCAAGGTTATGGACTGGAGATTAACTGGAAAAACATATTCAATAAATGCTGGCGGCTATGTCTACTTCAAGAGACATTTTTCTTTTAGGAAAAATGAAGATGCATTTTGGAAACAAGATGCTATAGTGGAGGGCCCATAAGCCCAAAGTAGGCTTATACATGATCCGTCTTGCCTGGACATGTTTACCTATCTGCCATACCAGAGGTAAACGGACACAAAAGGGACACAACAGGCCTGGCACCATAAAGTCTGGCCTGCCCAGGGCCCAGGTTGTGTAACGCGGCTGTGTAAGTCCATGCGCCTCGCCTGTGGCCTACCAGGTGCAAGGCCTGTGCTCTTCCCGTATCTGGGGGAGCCAGGCCTGTGGACCCTTCCTAATTTGGTATGTTTTGGCCGACTGCCAAAACCGATTGGATAATATCGTGGCCAAAGGACCATTAATCTCGGCCTACATCTGATAAATAGGGGGACACAGATAAACAAGATGCTCACCTCTCCCTGCTTGGTCGCTGCCTGCTGCTCCTTTCGTTTCGTTCGCTGTTTGCCTCACGTGGCTCTGCGTGCCACGGCACTTCGCACTGCGTGTCGGCGGGGACTTGCCTACGACCGGCAGCCTGACCCTGCCGGATCGAGCCCGAATATGGGTAACGACCCAGCAACGACCTAGCAACGAGTTTCGACACTGGGACTTGCCGGCCTGCCGCGCCAGTCCGCGGGCCGACTCCTTGCTACACGCAGCACTCAATCGGACTGCTCCAGCCCGCAAACCTGTACCCAGCTTTGCCCAGGGGGCTGCTGACCACCCGATGACTTCCTGAGAGCCGCGGAAGACCTCTCTCGTGTCCGCGGGGCCTTCTCAGACGGCGTGCTCCATTTGGACTGAACAGGCAGCAAAGCCCCATTGCGCCATCACCATGTGACGTCCACCACCTGGCTTTCACTACATATATTTTCCTGTTTATGCTTTTGGAGCGGAAATATTGAGCCTTTTGACCAGTGAGCACCCTAACTCTCTTGACACAACTTTGTAAAGGTTTATGCTTGACCTTTCAGTGGCAGTTTGTGCTGCAAGTCTCTCTAGTTATAAACGTTTTCAAAGAGTTTTCCTAAATCATTTAATTTGACTGTATGCAGACATTCAGCAAAAGGGTTTACCAACCGCATCATAGAATCTGTGTGGGTTAGTTGGAAATAAGTTTGGGGAAGTTTTCTCTGTATATATTAATAAATTATTTAATAATTTTTTACATCAGCCTCATTACAATTCACTCCTAACCCAGATTCAAACCCCTCCTTAACAGATGCCCCAAAACTCATTAGTTTTAAGCTGAATTGATCATCTGCTACACCATACAATAGGACTGGAACTATGGCACGGACCACATCCTGCCCCCCTCATAGCCTAGGGGAGTTGTGCAATTCATTCAGTGAACCACAAAAAGCCCTCGCTATTGTTCAGGCAGGGCTGTCACAGAGCTGGAGACCAGCACTCTACAGCATCACTGAAGCAAATGCTGGTGCCCCCACGCTGAGCTGAAATGGTGTCCTGGGCCATGAGTACGGTGTGGTCCCTGCCTCAGTGGACAGGCAGGGACATGAGCACTCTCAGGACTGCAATGCGTATTCCAAGTCCCTGCCTGTCACAAGACTGTAGAAACAGGATAGGAAACATGATCCTCTGCCTTTACCATACAATAAGCAGAGCCCATCCTTCCAGGACACGAGGAAGAGCAACAAATCTGGCACGGGGTTTGAAGGACATGTCATATGAGGAGCAGCTGAGGGAACTGGGGTTGTTTAGTCTGGAGAAGAGAAGGCTATGAGGAGATGGTATTGCACTCTACAACTACCTGAAAAGAGGTTGCAGTGAGGCTGGTGCTGGTCTTTTATCCCAAGTAACTAGTTATAAGATGAGAGGAAATGGGTTTAAGTTGTGCCAGGGGAGGTTTAGCTTGGATATTAGGAAAAACTTTACTGAGAGAGTGGTGAGGCATTGGAACAGACTGTCCAGGGAAATGGTGGAGTTGTTGTCCCTAGAGGTGTTGAAGAAGCATGTAGATGTGGCACTTTGGGATATAGTTTAGTGGTCATGGTAGCTAGGTTATAGTTGGACTCAATGTTACAGGTCTTCTCCAACCTTAATGATTCTATGACTCTAAGTGCAGCGGATTATGGAGAATTTTGCAGTCATGCTACCTGCCTACCTCTGTTTTCCTTCTCTAGGCAATCCCTTTTTATGTTACTGCATTTCACTGATGCACCTTCACAATCTGTTTCTGCCTAGATCTGCACTTTGGTGTGTGCTGCTGTTTTCTTTCTTCCTTGTGGTTTAAAGGTTTGAGCCACTACTCTTGACATCTGAAACTAGAGGGTCCTCTGTAGCATCTGACTTGAAAGCATGTCTGCTCACAGAAAAAGTCTTTACCGTACTTTATCACAGGGGATTCTTGATGCAATTAAATCACTTATTTCAGCAACAAAATCATTAACAAAACCATTAGTGAAATCTGATTTCATCAGTGCATATTTTTCTTGGTGGTATTCTTCACATTTTGTCCAATATGAAAGAGATTAACCAAGAACAGATTATTTAAACAAACCAACCAGTCCCCCCCCAAAAAAAAATCCACACCCCCCAAAAAAACCCAAACCAAAACCAAACAAACAAAACCCAACCAAACAAAAACAAACAAACAAACAAAAACCCTGGTGTGAGGCATAAGAAAACAAGTACTTTTCCTTTAAAATATTTAATCAGTTTCTTAGCACTGGTGAGGCCACATCTTGACTACTGTGTTCAGTTTTTGGTGCTGCAGTTTAAGGGAGATGTTGAGATGCTGGAGCATGTCCAGAGAAGGGCAACGAAGCTGGTGAGGGGTGTGAAAAACTTGTCTCATGAGGAGCAGCTGAAGGAGCTGGGATTGTTTAGTTCAGAGAAGAGAAGGCTGATGGGAGACCTATTGCTGTCTACAACTACCAGAAAAAAGGCTGCAGTGAGGTGGGTCTTGGTCTCTTCTCTCAAGTAACTAACAATAGGACAAGAGTAAGTGGCCTCAAATTGCACTAGGGGAGGTTTAGATTGGATGTTATTGAAGATTTCTTTACTGAAAGAGTGATTGGGCATTGGAATAGGCTGACCAGGAAGGTAGTGGAGTGATGATCCCTGGAGGTGTTAAAAGAATGTGTAGACATAGCACTTTGGGACATGGTTTAGTGGTAATGGTGATGTTGGGTTAATAGTTGGACTCAATGATCTTACAGATCTTTTCCATGACTCTATTCATAAAAATGTACAAAATGCAGCACACTCAAGTTTTAAAAGTGTTAAGCAAGCAAGGTGAAACATCAGCACCACACAGTAAAGGGGAAGGGGCATGGCATTTTACTGTGCTCTGCAGGATCTGCAATGTCAGAATCCTGGAGTCAGCTCAGAAATTGGATTTTAGAAGGCTCTGGTAAACCTGAGAGTTGCTAGTAACAAATGACATCCTTTTAGGACAAAACGCCCAGCTCCAAGTCACCATGTCAAACATTACTTTAAAGCAGTGGTAGTAGCACAAACTCTTAGGAGGAGATGCTGAGCAAGTGGAGAGGGAATATGAAGGAACTGAATGAGCACACATTTTTGCCTAACACAAAAGCATAAGTAGTTTGCCATGGCAGTCTTGAGTTGAGTGATGAAAACTATGTTAAAAATTGCTATTTCTAAATGGCTGGCTGTTGCATGCACTTAAACACCAAGTACCAGTATCAGCAGGGGTAGTTTTGTTTCCCTGGTCTTGTTAGCAGAAGATCTTCACTAGAATAATAGCAAATGGCCTGTTAGTGTATTTTGCCTTCTTTCCTCTGTATTACTCCGATGCCACCCTTCAGCTTGTTTATGTTTTACTAGATGACATGTAGCCCTTGACTCTAACTGGAAGAGATGCACTTCACTACAGATCAAAGTAAAGCTAGTTTCAGAGTGCTTATTTTAGATTTGCAACCACAGGCTCAAGCAGAGCAAAACAAAAGCAAGAGAAGTACATTTTAGCCAGCCTTGTCATCCAGAACATGCAGCTCAGCATCAAAATCAGGAAATGCATACCCTTACTAGAATGAAGACATTTGCCAGACCCAGACAGACAGTCCTTGAAGTAATATATGTATATTTGAACACACTTTCAAAAACCCAGCATTCACTGCCATTCATTTAAACAAGGATAGGTAGTTTCCTGGCCAAACCTGATATGATTTCTTGGGTTTTGCAGGACAGATCATCATTCTCAAATGTAAGTTGCCCTTTGGGATATCTCTTGTCTTTCCATCCAAATCTTACTGTAAAATGCCACTTTACGTCTTTATAATAACCCAGAAACGTACTGACTTGAATGTCCTGAATACCTGCAAGGAGGGATTGCTGTGTTCCCAGCAGCTATACCAAAACCCACCAAGCTCAGCTTTCCAACTCCTTCCCCCATATGGGACCCTAAAGACAGAGAGTATGAAACCCCTCTAACTGCACTGTAGACTCATAATGAGTCCATACTGACTTATTAAAAAAAAAAAAAAATCTGTGCAAGTAGATGTTCTTTCTGGCCTATTTCTCCTGTTAGTTTACTGGCCATCATCATATTTCAAGACAGTCTCAGCCAATGAAGAACACAAAGCAGCCTTTAGAAATGAAGCAGTTCAAGTGCCAGCATCAACAGAGACTGATTTCATCTGTTTGTGTAAGCTGTCTGATGCTATTTAAGACCTACAAACAGGGCAAGGGACACTGGTAAGGGGAAGTAATGTAAACCATGTCTTCTCCACACTAAACAATCCTGCTCCAGGAAAGCCTGTCCTCATTTGCATAGCCAGTGTGCTCCTATCAAAACAGCGCAATGAGGGTCAGGAGGCACTTCCAGTCCTGGCACACTCTTTTTGCATGCCCTCCCTGTGGCCTGAGGACAGGACAGTGCCTTCTCCCATACCAGTCAGGCCCTCAAAGGAGATATCCCTGATACAGAAGCTCAACTACAGGGGCTGTGGGTCACACCCCCTACAACTTGAGGGGGAAATCAGGATGCTCAGCAGGTAAACATTCATTATCAAGAACACCAAAATGAAAAGCAAAGTCTTCTCTCCTTCCTTATTGCAAAGATCAGGAAATGAAGATATAAAATCATGCCTTCCTGATCCAGCTTCCCACCTTATTCATGCATTCTTGTCAAACCCAATTTTATTTTCCTCCACTTCATGCTTTTAAAAATAGCTCTGCAAATGTGGCTTTTAAGTGCTGTAGAGATGATGACACAATTCAGTACAGGGCAGTTCTTTCACTGTTTTGTGAATGACTAAAATAGAACATCCAAAGTGCTACTTCCTATAATTTTAATTCCCCACACAAAGACTATTTCTCACCCCCAAAGTAAATTACAGGCTTTGTGACTATGATAGTGAATCATTTTGTAGATTCATTGATAACTCTGTGATCTACTAACCCAGACAGGCTTATTTAGTGAGTATACATAGGCTCTCAGTTACTAGGGCAGCATTTATATGTGGCTTTGTATTTCTCGCAACTCTTTGTTATTTTACATTAGGAAGATTATTTTCGTAGTTAACCAAGTATTTGTTTGGGATGCTGATGCTAAAGGCAAATTCTTCATTATTTTGGGGAAAGTGTGTTCTGTATAAAAAGTTTGCGATATGCTAGAGTAAACAGAAGAGTTCTGAAAGAAAAATAAACGTGAAAATGCAATTATTGTTTTCAGTTACAGAACACAGTTCCTCTTTGCACTATGATTGGTAAGCATTATGATTTAAAGATCACATAAGAACTTGCAATAAAAGAAATACATTAGAATTAGGTGAAAGTTGAGCCAGATACAGCAATACCCTGTGAATCCTCGCAGACAAATCCATTCTGACGTATGCTCTTTGATGAACGCTAAGTGTGTCATCATCAGCTTCAGCTACGAAAATTCATCTCTGGCTAGGAAGATGAAAATCTGAGTGATTTTAACTATGAACAATGTACATGTCTTTGGCTAACTGCTATAAAGTTTCCAGTCAAAGCTGCAGGGTTTGAATAAGACTGCACTGTTTTGGTTTAAAACCTGTGAGATCAGAAATCCTCTTTCTCTCTGAGCTGCATAATCATAAACATTTGTGAGACACAGACTTGGAACAGCTTCTAATCCACTCATCGTTCTAATAGATGGAAGAACTAAACACAAGGAGAAAGGAGAATGTTAAATTACCCTGTAAAATGAATTTCAAGGAACTTGATATGTAATAGATGTATTTTAACAAAAAGCAAACCCAAAACTTCAGGAAACCACTTTAGTCATCAGCTTTTATCTCTCCCTGGGTTCTGACCACAAGAGTACAACCGACACATTTTCTTTGCACCTTGTTTAATTAATATGACTTCAGAGGAACGGTGGCAGTGGCAGCAGGGACCACCCCTGATACTCATTGAGTTCCAATAAGAATCTTCTTTCCTCCCGCAGGCAAGCTTTATTTGAGAAGCTCGTTCTGGCTGACTATCACACCTTGGGTCACGTTTATGGTTGGCACAGATACTTGTAAAGCAGATATGACTTACTACAACACATACCACTTGTAATGAAAACCTCATACTCTCCAGGAAAGGTGGGGGAAAGAAAAGACAAAGGAAAAAGCAACAGCTCTATAAAGGAACATCTTTAAAGATGTTCTGTTTAGGCACTATCCCATTGCAAGTGTACCAGCATTTTATTTTCATTCAGACAGAAAACTATTACTTTTTGAGGCAGGATTGCTCTGTGTTAGAGAAATGTTATAATAAAATGCAGTAAGTTTCTAATGGCAATATACTACAGAAATGCTGGGTATTTAAGATGAACAAGCCCTATTTGCCATGAAGTGAAAAACAGAAATGACAGAGTCAGTGCTAAGGTCTCAGCTTTTTCCTTATTATCTGTGTTGTACAGTAAGAGATGAGGTGAAGAATGAAAAATGTCATGGTTTGAATCAGAAGCTGTCAGAGTTCTGGCTTTCATCATCAGGTCACCTACCTGCTCTCAGTTTTTATTCTAATTTCCACAGATGAAAATTGCCCCAGATAACCATGGCAAAGGAAAACTTTAAAGTTTGTGCACATTGTATTGCACCATTTTGTAAGCTTCTTGTACTCCCTTTGATTAGATGTCAGATTTATGTTATTCCTGTACAGCCATTACAATAACAATTGGATGAGAACTTTTGTCACTGTGTAATGGTTTACTGCAAGGGCTAATCTGCCTACTCCCCCAATAGAAAAGTGAGAAGAGTAACACACAAAACTCAGGGCTGAGATTAAGAGTTTAACATAACATATCGTAAGCACAATGTGTAATTACCTTAGCCAATAATCTAATTAATCTAGTAATACAATGCATTATTACCTTAGCTTAGCCTATTTGCAAAAGAAGCACAGTGAAATACAGGGTGGGGAAAACAGCATAAAACAGAAAGCCAAAACCAACAGCTACCTGACTCACACTCTTTCCACCTCCATGCCTGCAGGAAAGAGACCACACCTAAGAAGCCAGAAGCCTGAAGCAGCAACAGGAACAGGAAGCCTGCCATGCTGCAGTCTGAACTTCAAGCCCCATCATAAAGTTAACACTTTAATTTTTGAAGCTGGCATGACTGCAGCATGGTGTGAATAACAGCAGTAGGTTCAACTCAATCCATGACATTCTGGTAGTTGTATAGTTGTATACTTCAGTCAAAACCAAGTTTCTCACACAGGGTCATTCCATTACCCTGGTCACTACCCTGGTTCTGAAATTCTTCATTGCCACCCCCACCACTGCTTCCTGTCTCTCTTGGCCACAGTTCTTACAAGCACAAGCAGAGCCATCTCCACCTCTCCCCACCACCTTGTTGCAGCAATTGTCACATCTCTACACTGCCTTTCCAAGCAGTAACACGTTTACACCTTACTGTGCAGAGCTGTGAACCCGACACCATGTGCTGAGGTGCAGACTTAGAGCTGGTTTACAGCCCAAGTGGGCTGTAAAGCACATGGAAATTCTATCTAATGTTTTTGAATCTTCTAATCTATGTCAGCAAGACTTTCAGCTAGGGAAAGATGAGGTTCCTAGGAAAATTTACACATATGCTCTGCCTCCTTATTCATCTAGGATCTCACATGAAGATCAGTCCCTTCCAAAAAACTTCCAAAAACTTGAATTTCTCATCTACAACTCCAAGTGAATGAAGGTAACAGGCAGATGCAACTACCTATACAGGAGGGTATCTCCAGGTTTTCCCATCTTGGCAGGAGACTTTCAGGTGTAGGCAGGATGTCTTGTGATGTGCAGTCTTAGCACAATGTCACCCTGGCTATGCAGGCCGATCGCATGGAGGCATTTAGAGCCTGTTCCTGGTAAACTTGAGGCAGTGTAGTTTCCAGGCAAACAAACTCGGAGCATCAGAGTTTGTTACTTTGTGGCAGAGCTAGCTTATAGCTTAGCATAGCATGACAAGATGCAATAAGGCAGTAAGCAATGGCAGCAGGCAGCAGCACGCATGAATACAATGGCAGAGAGCACACTGTGTTACCTGCTCAACTCTGCTATCAATACAGCCCAAGACTAATGGGCCTTTGGACACAGAACAGCCAGTCAGAATGGCAGCCAAGTGTGACTGTATTAGGTGAAACCATAGGCTTGCTTTACCCTAATTTGGGAAAGACAGAGGCCTTAAAGACGGCAAACACAAGCTAAGCCTGTGTACCTTGTTCACCACAGGACACAAACAAGTCTGGGCAGGCCAGAGTCCTTAGACTCAGTGGCTCCAGGTTCTTTGTCCTCTTTTCCTCAGTTGCTTCTCCCCAGAACAGAAGGACGGAGAGCACAAAAACATGCCTTGGCAAGCCAGGACATGGACAAGCCTATTTTGGCCTGCTTAGGCCTACCACAACAGTTCTTTTAACAAATCTGGATACTCTGGAATCTTATCCACGACTTCAAGAAGTACTTAATCTCCTAATAGTGAAATCATGATTGACTGTCTGCCATCACTACAATGGGTGTCATCTACTAGGAAATCTGAAGATAAGGAAAAACTTATAACTTAAAAGGAACCAAAAAACCCAAAATTTATAACTTAAAACCAACTTTACTTTGATAGTAACAGAGCACTGGAACAGACTGCACATAAAGGTTGTGGAGTCTCCTCCAGAGATATTAAAATCCACTCAGACACATTCCTGCTGTGTGTCAGCCTGCTTCAGCAAGGGGATTGGACTAGATGATCTACAGAGACCTCACCCAAGCCCTACCATTCTGTGATTCTGTGAAATACAGATTTCATTCTTAAAATTGCTCATTTACTAGAGTCCTTCTTAGCAGTGTTATTTCAGGAAGGTAGGAATAGCAACTCAGAATAACTATTTTTCTTTTGAAAATAATCCATAACAGCTTTGCTTCTGATAAATCTTAAATTCTCAACAGTGACTATTCCTTTTCAGTAGTTTCACTGACATATAAACGTGACCAAATACTTGTTTGAACCCTTCCAATGGTTTGCCGCACTGCTCACTATCCTCAGCTGTTGTGGAGCTCTGATATGAGTCCCCTCATCATGTATGACCCCCTCTGCCAATTACTTGTTTCTAAGTGCTGGTTTTGTTCCAGTTCCAGTAGTAGGTTGTGTTAGCCATGATGATCAAATCAGAACAAATAGCTACTAAAAAAATGCCAAATGAGTTGTTTTCATGAGAGGGAAGAAAATGTGGCATATGTATGGCCAGAAAAAAAACCAAAGTCTAGACTCAGCTAATGGGAGCTCAGCTCTTCAGCAAATGCAGAAAGTTTTGCAATGGATGCATTGACTTCTTAAACATAATCACGACACCACTATTCCCTTCTTTGTAAGACCATTTCAGAAGAATGAAGCAATCAACTTACTAAAAATGTGGAAATGTAAAGATTGTTGTTGATAAACACATAGTACCCTGGGTTGTCCTCATTTACCAACTTTTTTTGTATTGTTGGGAAAAGTTATTTTTATTGATGTTTCATTTGCAAATGATTTATTTAAAATGAACAATGAAGTTGAAGTTTAATAGGAGCAGCTGGAATTAGAGGATATTTATTCTTGCTGTCTAAGAGGGGAATAATACCAATCTGTGCTTTGAATTGAACCAAAATGCAGAGGTTAATTTTTACAATTCTATTTCAAAGCAGTCTCTTTTATCATTAATGATACAAGATTAATCTTCAGCTTAATGTTTTTCCATCTGTGAGGGCCTGGATTTTTTTTTCTGTATCTACAAAGAGAAGGATAATATTCAACACAGTTCATTCAAAAAAAAAACATTGGTTATAATTCTTTGTTGGGTTATGTGCATTGAAAAATGCATTTATGGGAAGTAATTTTTAAGCATCACAAATTAAATAAAGTAAAAGAGAAGGTGGCCAGTTCTATGTAATTAACTCTTCTTTTTATACAAAAGCTTTTTTTGCTGTAAGATGCAAGTAACAGAGATAACACACACAAAAATTAGAAAAAAGAGGAAAGACAATGAGAGTAGTTTAACACACATAGAAAATTAAACACAAAAGAAAAAAGCAACTGGAAATGAAAGACAAAGCCACTTGACCATTAATGTCAGCTGCAGTCATGCATTTTGAATGTCACCAAGCCATAATGAGCCATCAGAACAAGTGTCTCACCAGAGGAAATCAGTGTAAGGGGTTTTAATCTTTTACAGGGAAATATGTACACAAATAACAGGTGTGGAGTTGGCCTCTCTTCTAGGCCGCGCAGGAGAGGGAGAGCCCCCGGGCTTACACCAACGTGACACATAATGGTCAATCCGTTTATGGAAGCTAAGCCTGATACCTACAGAGTGGAGTTCGGTAGAGGGGCCTGTACTTTTGATAGGCTTACATAGCTTACATAGCAGAGTATGGGCTGTCC
This sequence comes from Tricholaema leucomelas, assembly GCA_013400475.1. Classification (NCBI taxonomy): domain Eukaryota; kingdom Metazoa; phylum Chordata; class Aves; order Piciformes; family Lybiidae; genus Tricholaema lacrymosa; species Tricholaema leucomelas. Next base: position 27,586 of record WAAF01014675.1, read on the forward strand.
ACACGCACAGAGGCAGACCTGACCAACTGCCTCCCTTAATCCCCCTTTGCAACAACTTAGCCACAACACTGCTTGTTCTCAGGGCTGACCAGGCAGCCTTCCTCAAAGCTCAGCTACAGATAGCAGCCTCTCTGCCAACTCCCAAGGCCACTTTCCTGCAGCTGTGCCTCCTTATCAGAATGATCTAAGTCTGTTCAGTTACTCTGCCTGTTCTTTTCACTTCAGTTCTGCTCAAACCCCAACAAACAGTGAAGAGCAAACTTCATTCTGTGGCCACATCTAGCAAAGCCATACACTGTTGCACATTATCTAATACTGTCTCCACTACTTTCAGTGGGAAATGGCACAACAAAGAGCTGGAAAGAGCATTACATGGTCAACTGGGATATTCTAGCTTTCCATATCCATTTCACTTGTTATCAAAATACAGAAGTCTTAATAAATTTCAAAGAAAAAGATGAGATTTATAAAGGTGTTTAGGACCATAAAAATGCAGATAAGCACCTACATGAGTACGTAGTACATTTTCACATTTGGTCCACAGCTGCTTTCTACCTTATACAAGTCAAAACCAGAAAATGTTACCATAAAATCTTTTCAGCTTATTATTGCCCTTCTTTGCCTTGCCATAAATATCAAATGATAAATTTTCAAAAAAGTAGTCACAGTTGGGAGTTTTACTTCATCTTCTATCATTATGCATTTGACTGTATATACCAAATCCAAAATCTTTAAGCCCTTTATACCTATTCGTTTGCATTATAAGATTGAGGACATGCAGCTGAAGAGTTCATTGCTATTTCTTCAGCATGTAGTTCCTGTTGATTTAGATTCTTGTGCTAGTTTGAAGCTAGCTAGAACGTTTTGGTGAGAAGAATTAGATCATAGGCTGAGAAATGAAAACAATGGTGAGGTCTACTTCGCTCACAGTCTTGCTGAGATGTGTAAAGAAGAAAAGCAAAACAAAGATAAGGTCACTTTGCTCCACACTTCGTGCTGGGCTGTTCTCTTCTGCTTTGCCTGCTGGGGAGAGCTGAGGCTGCTGGCTGGACTCCATCTTGCTTTCTAACCTCACCCTCCATTTGCTTTTGTGGCTGATTCACCTTTGCTTCTTAATCCTCTTGGCCGAACCTCTATTCTTTCCTGGGACTGGGGTAAGGTTGAGAGGGGTAAGGGGAAGGTGAGGAGGTGGTTGAGAGCCTCTCCTGGGGACTCAAGTTTCTGGGAGGGGAGTTGTGTTTGTATTACCTTTTTACCTTGTATATTTCTGTATATATCTGTATGTACTGCAAATATCTGCTTGTATATTGTGCTAGCTGTAAATATAAGCTTCATTCAAATTTCCAGAGCCGACTGAGTCTAGTCTGGGTGATTTCTAAAGTGTGGGGGGGCGAGGGACACCCAAACCATCACAGTTCTCTAGATAAAGTCCTTGAAGAATGCAGTGTTGAAATAGATCCTTTCATGGAGTTGTACTTACTGCAATTTCAATTAACTTTGTGTCCGGGTAATGGCAAAGAGAGCTAGATTGTAATTACCTTCCTCTGCCTTATAGTCAAAGCAGCAAGGAAATTGTCAGTATCTATACATTTGCAAAGTAATATTAAAGCTTAAATCTGATACCAAATTATCCCTGCTTACTTTATCCTCGCTTTAATGAGAAAATAAAGCATTGAATATATTCTGTCATCAAGTACCATTTCTGCATTCTGACTGCTGAGTACAGATCCATTTTATCCAATTAGTAGCCACTACTCACATAAATGTATACACTTCTTTAACTTAATAAAGATGACTCCTGAATCAGGTTTTCGTCTATGAGCCAATAAAGCCAAGCCAGGAAAAAAAGAATCTTATATTGTGAGAGAAAACACAAAAAGGGCTGAAGAACATCTACTGTGAGATTTATCACAGCAAAAAATCCCAGAAATCTTTTAAAGCTTTACTACAAGATGTTGACTACAAGCTGATTTTGACATGCTGTGTTTTTTTCCAACTGCAGACTATCAAAGTGCTGTAACTGACTTTAAAGGCTTTTTCTGCTTGTTTGCTTATTTTCTGACAAAACAGTGTGCAAGAAAATTCAAGAGCATCATACACTCTATTATGTGTGACTTAAATAGTAAGGTAGGATCTCTGTAGGTGTTTAACACCTTTGACTCAGATTCAGTCATAAACAATGTACCTTCACTGATCTTTGCCATGGAGAAGAGGAGGCTCTGAGGTGACCTTATTGTGGCCTTCCAGTATCTGAAAGGGGCCTCCAAAAAAGCTGGAGAGAGACTTTTTAGGATATCAGGTAGTGACAGCACTAGGGGAATGGAGCAAAGCTGGAGGTGGGGAGATTCAGAGTGAATGTGAGTTCTTCCCCATGAGAGTGGTGAGAGCCTGGAATGGGTTTCCCAGGGAGGTGGTTGAGGTCCCATCCCCAGAGGTGTTTAAGGCTAGGCTGGATGAGGCTCTGGCCAGCCTGATCTAGGGTAGGGTGTCCCTGCCCATGGCAGGGGGGTTGGAACTGGATGATCCTTGTGGTCTCTTCCAGCACTGTCTGATTCTATGATAAATGTCTACTAGCCCTAGCTGCTAGTAAGATTGACATATTTTCCAGAAAAACTATTCACAACAAAATTTTAATTACAAACCTAGGATCTGAAAGTGCAAGAAGAATGTGCCTACCCATTTTGATGGTGGAGTCATTTGTTTTTAGAAAGCAAGTTCCCTGCAAAATTAGCCAATCCAGTATCTTATTAAAACAAACCCCAAAGCCACCTAGTCCATTAGCAGACAGACTCCATGAATTAGGGAGTACTTAGAGACCTATCAAGGCAACTGCAATTTGTTTTAGTCAGCCTGAGGAACAGGAAAGAGGGTCTCCTCTCAGAGCCCTTATTCATATAGTCTGAACAGTCCCATTTCAAACCAGAGAGAAAAGGAAAATTCTTGTGCTCAAACCTCACAAAGTTGTCTCAACACACACATAGCCAGTCTCTTAACAAAACAGCAAGTTGCTTCTTAGCCCTAGCTTTACTGCCCAAGTAGTCAATCAACTAAAATTACATCCATAAACATTTAACTTCAAGGAGTTCCAGGGTAAACAACCACATCATAAACTGATCATCCAAAATGAAACTTCATATACCTTAACTCCTTGCTTCTTCCTAGTTAATAGTGTGTATCTCTAGTCACTCCTCACAAGGGTTTAAGCAGATGTTGTGGGAATTGTTAATACATTTATTTAGCACTGATTTTTCCATTAGCATGGCTTTAGAAGTAAAAAAGTGATGCTTCACCTATATGATAGCCAGAATGCTTTTCAAACTAAGCATAGCTATAAAAGGTGCCAGAGCGCTTGATTTGGCTAAACAGAGCAAGGTGCCAGAGCGCTTGATTTGGCTAAACAGAGCAAGGTGCCAGAGCGCTTGATTTGGCTAAACAGAGCAAGGTGTAGATAATGTTTCTTCACTATACATATATATATATATAAAAGCTAGGCAGTGTTGTGTAGCCTCTAATTCTGGTGATCAGACTTCTTTACATGTTAAAAACCATAGCTGAGAAAAAACATCTAGAGTGCAGGAGTCCTCATGCAGGTCAGTAGTTTAAGAGGCTACTGGGTTGCAATTTGCACACATTAGTATAAATGCTGTGTACTCATACATCTATAAGAGGAAAATGGGGAGAATTGTCTTTGCACAGATGTAGCATAAAGCTCATAACTAAAGAACAAATTTCCTGGAAGTAATTAATCTCAGAAAGCTTGTCAAAGGATATGGCAAATTCACTACTTGATGGCTTTAAAAAGAATGTATTTTCAGAAGATGTGCTCCATTTCAGCCACAAAATATTAAACTCCACAGGATTCACTTACATAACATGGAAGTGAATTCCATCCTCAGTGGAAGTTCCCAAATAAAATTTTGTAGCCTTCTCTCAGGCAAACAGATGGATTAGACCATTATAATGCTACCCCCTCCTCCATCCCCTCTAAAATTTAGACAGTGTGTAAGCAGTAAAGCAGCAGGAAGGGAAATGAGTATTTATCTTGAAGGCAAACTTTAAAGCTCTTCTTAATCGATGGCTCCAAAATCCCACCAATTTTCTTCAGAAAAGTGAAAGCACTTCATTTCTGGTTTTAAGCAAACTATCATTCTTCCTTGTTTCAGAAAAGAATGTAGACAACTCCATCTTAGTAATAATTAACTGAACAAACCTGTTACTGAAGGAAATATGCACCAGTACATTTTTAGCAAGGATACATACAACTCCTTGCTAGAGCAAGCAAATTCCTTTTCTTTTGACATACTTTTCCTAGGGAACTGGACCTGGACAGGGAAGGTTATTCCACAAGGCTTCTGAAGATTTTAAAGCAAGTTAACACATTGTATTGGACTGAAGCTTTTCAAATTTAGCTAGCAGAGTGGCTACCAAGAAAATCAGCTTCTCCAGCTCATGAGTGCCCTGCCCAAATAGGCTGTGCTCAAGAAAGTAGACCTCAATCAAAAGCAGTTTTGACAAGATGTCTAGCACATGAATTCTCACAACTAGCTCAGTGAACTAACACAAAGTAATGCTCTCAGTAATGAGAAGTATACAGCGCAGAAGTGCACTGAGCAGCAAGTAAGGAATCCTATATGCAGCAAACATTAGGTATAAAACACCCACGCTGCTCTTCCCCAGGACTATAGTTATGATGTGCTTACTCCCACCCTCTAATAATGTTGTGGCATTTGCTCGGCGCTGACCCAGAGGGTGAAGTGCTATCTCTGAAATCCGTGATATTCCTGACTGTGCCTCCTTTGTTCTTTTGAAGCTTGCAATTTAAATTTCAATTCAGCCAGGCAATGCTTTGTAATGCTTTGTCTGAGATTTGATGGGAACGCAGGAAAATGGAGAATGATTTACATGTATTAAACTTGCAGGTCTGAAGCAGTGCCCTGAAATTAGAGACTCTTGTCAGCGATAATCACCATAACCATTCCTTTTGCATTGTATATTCACTAAATTATTTCTATGTCAATACTTTTAGAAGAATTGATATGAAAATGTGGAAATCTAATCTCAATATGAAGGCAGCTAAGGACAGCTTTGAAAAGGCACACACTGCTGCTATTAATACAAGCTCATACCAATTTGATTCAAATGCATGAGGCATTCATTTACATCTACTGAAAACCAGGATATAAAGCACATAGGAAGATATTGTTTTAGAAGTTTTTATTTTTTAAGAGATAACATTTTTTGCTTTATAAAATGAGTATCTAGTCAACTAACAAGATGAAAATGAAAGCAACCACTTCCCTTTTATTGACTCACCATTACAATTCAAATAAGCTCACATTACTTGGACACTGTAAGAACAGTTTTTATTTACAGATTCACAAGGAAGCACCAAAACATCTTTCAATAAATCAATTTTCTCCCAAGTTTCAGCAAGATCGTTCTCAATGTTCAGGCCAGCTCTAGCAATAAGCAGCTTCTCATTCCAGCCAGAGAAGTAATTTCCACTCATGCATGGCAAACAGCTCTCCCAAATTACCATATACTTCAGGAAGCCAGAGTGCACTGCTGAAAACAGTGATGCCCTGAAAGCACCCACTCATTTCTGCTGCTGGTAATACTGCATACTCCCAGCTATGACAGCACTGAAATGGCAATTACCTGTATAAATCTTCCTACTTCCTGCTCTTCATATCCCAGCTATGTCTGAAGCTGAAGGAACAGGATGAGGGCCAAGGTATTACAAGATGAAGCACAAAAATTCACAAATTAAGGGCATTTTGGCTACCCATTGCTAGGTTACCTAGGTTAACATTTCTGTCCCATGCAGAGATTCTCTTTTTGTTTGCAGAATGTTTGTTAGTAAAACCAATTATCTGCGTCCAACTAAAGCACACTTTTAAGATGGACATTTTTCTATAAGAGATGCCTCAGATGACATACAGATGTCACTGAAGTGCTTTTCAGAGAGGGGGTGTGTATGTCTGTGTGTGGTGGTGGAAGAATTGTGAATCACAGAATGGTTTGGGTTGGAAGGGACCATAATCTAGTTCCAATCCCCCCTGCCATATGCAGGGACATCTTCCACCAGATCAGGTTGCTCAAAACCCCATCCAACCTGGCCTTTAACACTTCAAGGGAGGGGGCATCCACTATTTCTCCAGGTAACCTGTCACAGTGTCTTACCACTTCTATCCTCATCCAATTTAAAGTCATCACCCCTAGTCGTATTATGTGCCCTTGTAAAAAAGTCCCTCCCCATCTTTCCTGTAGGTGCTCTTTAAGTACTGGAAGGTTGCTGAGGAGCAGCTGGGTCTTCTCTGGGCTGAATAACCCAATCTCTTTCAGCCTGTTCCCTCACAGAAGAAGTGTTCCAGCCCCTCATCTCTGTGGTTCTCCTCTGAACTGCTCAAACAGGTCCTTGTCTTTCTTATGCTGGGGTCCCCAGAGCTGAACATAATACCCCAGGTGAGGTCTTAAAAGAGAAAATCACCTCCCTTGACCTGCCATCCATGCTTCTTCTGATGCAGCCCAGGATTAAATTTGCTTTCCAGCCTGCACACATTGCTGGCTCACACATCTTTTTATCCACCAATACCCCTAAGTCCTTCTCCACAGGGCTATTCTCAATCCTTTCCACACACAGCCTGTATTTGTGCTTGGGATTGCCTCGACCCACGTACAAGTTCTTGCACTTGGACTTGCTGAACTGCATGAGGCTACCGCTGTCCCGTCAAGGTCCCTAAACTTAGCATCCCTTCCCTCTAGTGTGTTGATCACACAGATTGTTGTCATCACCAAGAACACAGACTAAGAATTTGAGATAACTGAAAGCAGTAACTTCCACAAACTCTGGCTTTACACTTCTTCATCACACACGAGATAATGCATTTAAAATGTAGCATGTAAGCTACTACAGGGCTACCACACCTGAGTGGTTACATTTCTTTGATGTATCATCCAATTAAAAATCATCACGTGTCAGTCTCAAAACTATAATATTGCTCTATTAATAAAAAAAAAAAAAGACAAAGCGAAGAAAGCAAAGTAATGAATAAAATCAGTATGTGAAGAAAACAAAAATGTTACTAAACTTAATAACAAAACAGAAGGAAATCTGCTAACTTTATAAGCAGCTACACTGTTTAAACAAGTATTATTTCAACAATAAGATTTCATGTTTCATTCTGTTTTCTCTGAAAATTCCACAACTACCAAAAGCATCAAAAACATTTTAAAGATTAGTAAAATTTACTCTTCTTCTAAAACTTAGCATACAACATATATATTAAAATTACACACAAGAATACTTTAGCTAAGCCAGTTACTAAAAGAAGCAATCAAACAGGACAGAATTTGGTTTCCTTCAAACTTTACCCTGTCCTTACGACTTCCAGACAAATTACATTCAGCACTTGGTCACCTCAGCAGGATGGCACAAGACTGCCCCCTTCTGGCAAGACAAATAAAATAAATGAGACATGCATTACAGGATAAAAACCAACTCTGATCCCAGAGATTACAGAGTATTTTTTCCCAGAACAATTTTAATGAAAGCAATCCATCTGATTTATCTACTCACACAAGAAGTAGCAGATTTTTTAAAAATATATCTGCATGCACATATTGCTTCTACTCTAAAATCCATGCTGATTTTGAACATGTTGCCAAAGAACTTAAAAGGAATAGAATAGGGAAGGCTCATGAATAACAGAAAACACAGCTCACAGCACACAGGACTATCAAACAAACTTCTTCTATCTTCTAAACTAACCAACTACTTTTACCTTAAAAAAAAAAAAAAAAAAAAAGGTGTTCAATTATTTTTTCTTTTGCCAACTTAAAATGATTCAGCCACACTCTGGTTGTTCAGCTCTCCAGTTTTATTATTCTAACAGTGACGAAAAATCAGCACTGCCTTTTAGTCTGAGAAAAACTGAAGCAGAGTCTTTTCAACAGCGATTATAAGAATGTTACCTATGCTACTGTTGTTTTCATCTCAGACATGTCAGCAAATTGGTGTGATTTTTTTTCCACATGGAGAAATAGTAAATTCTAATTTTAATGCTGTTGCGAGTAATTTCATTGCCAAATGACACCTGCTGAGGAATTAACCTAGTAAGCAATTACTGATCTACTCAAACTAGAAGACCTTGGTAAGATAAACCAGGACAAATACAGGATTTTCTCTATGTCTTTAAGACAAACAGATACTAAATTATAACTAAAATGGGAAGTATTGCAGGAGAAAATACTAATAAAGATCTTCCAAAAGATACTTGCTCCAAGATTATATTTAACTAATTGTTACATATAAGCAATGCTACTGCTACTAACACTTGTCAGATTTCTAAGAGGTGTTGACAGAATTTATGACTAACCATAATATGATTACAACCATCTTGATTTCTAAGACTGAATCAGGCTAACATTGAACATTATCTGCCAACTCTCTGTGGTTCATCAGCAAAAGTGAAAACATAGCTTTACTCTAAACTCTCCTTTCATTTTTTAGTAATTCATTGAATTTCCTCTTTGATTTAAACTTGTATCAACTCAGCCTGCTTTTAAATTAGCAAAATGCTTTGAGAACAATTACATTCCTGAATTAAAATATGCAAGTATACTAATAAATCCTGTTATCAAATATCATGGCATTTTATAATACTGGTTAAGAAAAACCCAACAGTTCACATACATCTGCCCATGAGCAGTTTTTCTAGTGCCTTGTGATAGACTTCTGCTCTAAATTTTGTGAGACTTCTTGCATCACAGAATCATAGAATTGCTTTGGTTGGAAAAGGCCTCTAAGATCAGGTCCAGTGACCTAACTTCACTATGGCCATTAAACCATGTTCCAAAGTGCCATGTCCACATTGTTTTTTTTTAAACACCTCCCCAGGAATGGCAACTCCACCACCTCCCTAGATGGCCTCCTTCAGTAAAGAATTGTTTCCCAATACCCAATCTAAACCTCGACTGGTGCAATCTGAACTTCCTCTTGTTCTATCATTTGACACTAGGAAGAGATCAACACCCACCTAACTACAGCCTTTCAGGTATTTGTAGAGAGCAGTAAGGCCTCCCTTCAGTCTCCTCAAGACAAAATAATCCCAGCTCCTTCAGCCACTCCTCCAAAGACTCATGCTCTAGACTCCTCACCAGCTTCACTGCCCTTCTCTTGACACACTCTGGCACCTCACTGTTCTTGTAGTGAGGGTCCCAAAACTGACTACAGTATTCGAGGTGCAGCCAAGTACAGGGGCATGATCACTTCCCTACTCCTGCTGGCCCCATTATTCCTGATAAAGGGCAGGATGCTGCTGGCAGCCTTGGCTGCCTGGGCACACTGCCGGCTCCTGTTCAGACAACTGTCAACCAGCATTCCTCAGTCTTTTTCTGCTGGGCAGCTTTCCACTCTGCCCCAAGCCTGTCGTGCTGCCAATTGTATATATATAAACTTAGTTCTTTTCACTTGATACACAGCTGCTACTTCTGTTAAGCGTATGTAGGAAGCATAAAACACTGTTGATAATTGAAGGCATTCATGTACTACTATCAACAGACATGCTGGACAAAACAAAATACCTCTGGACTACTGTAAGCATATGAATTTTGCATCTTGTCAAGCAAATGAACACTTGTTCCCTGACATAAAGCCAGAAACCAAATCAGAATTCCAGACAGAGCTCCATCCCTTCCCATGTTACCATTTCGACTTGTTCACTACTAAAACTTGAAGACACAAATGAAGTTGTGCTAGATCACTCATATGGTCTTTAGCCTTGTTTACATTTTTACTGGCATGGCATACAAAACCAAATCTGGAAGCCAAAGGCATGCATGACTTCCCCTTGCCCCAAATCTGTCACACTAAAACACAAGACATCAGTCTGGTCTCTGAAAGAACCATGATGGATTTTTGGGAAACAACCCATTTTGGGTTTCTCTTGTACCTTCAGCTTGGTAAAGCAACTAAGCAGTGATTGAAAATGTCTTTCCCTAAAGTATACACATTATGAACAAATTACCATACTGGCAATAGGCCAAGAAGCAGTGACCTGGCAGATGTCTTAAATCCAATACAAATAAACCACTGGAGAGTGGCTTTAAAGGTTCCTTAAAAAAAAAAATCATATTTCAAACACATTGGATATAAGAATCTTGAGTTAACCACACTCTTTGTCGTGTAGGGAAGGGATCAGAGCCAGGATACTGATCTCCATACTGTAATAAACCAAACAAAATAACAGTACTACTGTGAGTAGGTAACCCCACAGTACTGAACTTTTGAGAAACATTTCCATTTCAGAGTGACTGCAGAGGCCATAATATGGTACGCTTATATAGATTTGGATGCAATATTTTGATTGCAGAACAAGAAAGAGATAGAAGATGCTACAAAGCATGTGAAGCATTTCTAAAACTGCTTAATAGTTAACTACATATGATCAGATATTTCTGAGTCTAATTAAAGTCATTCACTTACAGGAATCACTACAGTCTTTTATTCTGATGATCACACATTACATGCTTCAGAAGAAAAACTGAAATATATATACTCATTGTATTTTACCTTTGTAAAACAATATATATATATATACTCTCTAATTTCACTAGATTTGTATGTATATATGGAAGAACATTTAAAAGAACAATTAAGTAATGCCATTAAGTGCTTCTTTAAGATTACAAGTCAAAGATCTTTGACACATTCAGTTCGACTTGGGAGTGCACTAATATCCTACTTGAACGCAAATCTGTGAACACAGAATCTCAGGATATAAAAGATGAGTAATTTAAAAAGGCATTCATTAGGCTGCATTTCATTGTAACAGTGTGCTTCAGTGTCACGTACATAAATAACCCCCCTTCTAATAGGTCACATTATCAACTGCAGTTTATCTGTTGTTGTACAGTGGCATTTATTCCCCCCAAAGAAGGTCTGTGCTCGTAGCTTCCACTGTATTTTCTAAATATCAGGTTGAAACAAAATTTTCAAAGTGCTCTAAAGATTTAAGATCCCACATTCTGTTTGTAAAACTAACATAAACATTTATTGACCAAAAAAAAAAGAAAATGAAAGTTCAGTGGGATGTAGGAAGTTTTGAAAACATTTCACTTTGGCAGTCATGCATACCTTGACCACTAGGCAAATCTAGACAGAAGTGGCCTGATCCAAGCAGTAAATATGCACCCAGAGGTAACATAAAGGTTGAATACTTAAATATTTTGCTGTAAAGAGAAACTTCTGAAACATAGAACTGTCATCATCCAAGGTATATAATATTTTATTACAATGACAAATGGATGTAAACATCTCCCTTATTTCACATTAATTACAGAAAAGTGTTCTCAAAATTCCCCTCATGTTGAACCTGTTAATTCCAGGAGTTCATAAACTCAAAATATGGAATATGTTCATGTTACAACAAACTGTATCTCATATTTGGTTTCAAGAAGTAAGCAAACAGCTTACTCCCCCAATTCCAACTGAGGAAAGAAGTTCTTGCATAATTCGAAACATAGTACTTCATTGAAGAGCCCAGTCCTGAAACAGAACCAGGTTTTCCTAATGGCATGGAAGTAGGAAAAAAAAAAAGTCACCACATAAACCTCTGGATTTCATCACTATTTGGCCATTGGAATGTTCTGTTGAGAAAAAGATGAAAAGTTACCGCATTCACAACAACATAAAAAGCCAACTCCAGAAGTTGTCTGTATAGGGACGGAAAAGGAATATTGAGCCTATATATTAAGAATGGCAAAATAAAGTAACGAAATTCTAACAACTTTTGAGGAATTGTGACTGCTAATAAACATACAACATACACTAAGGTCCAGAATATCGATTTTGATTTTAGGGTATCAGTGAAACTCCAGCCAGCAAATATATAGACTGGCACTAATAAATATTTTACAAGCTCATGTCTTTGAAAGACTTTTCTCCAGATGTAGAATGTATAATGTCTGTTATCTGCTAGTAAATATTTATGAACATAGGTAAATTTCCATATCAGGAAGAAAGAGATGACAGTGATTAAGCTGTACTGCACAGGGTGCTTTTGCAATGACATAAAGAATTTCCTGATTTTAGTAGGGGTTAATATATGAGGGAATGAAAAAAAGGCAGTAAAGGATAGGAAATAAAATAGCTGAGGAAAGTGCAAACAGGCTTCGTGGCTACTTCTGTCACCAACAACTATTCCACCATTGGTAAAGACAAAACCAAAGAACATGGCTACTAATACGATGTATGGCCAAGTTAAAGCAGTAAATGTAACTAAGTTTTTAGGCGATATGAGATATTTGATAAGAAACTGCAATATTCTGATCAAATCTGAAAATGATCCTTTCCTGAAAGAAATATTTTCATCTTTCTTTTTCTGTAAGTCTGTCTTCCAAGCTTCACTTAGTTTCTCTGCAACAACATTTCCAGCACAAAAAACTGCCCACACGATATTTGTTTGACGAAACATGAAACCACAAAATCCAAGGAGAGCTGAAGTTTTATGGTTACCATAAAGGCACATTAAATAGGCAAAAAGAGTAAAAAAGACTGATCCTGAGTCCGTATAATAAAGGAATGTAAAAAAATACAGGGTGGGAAACACTGCAAGAGTTAATGTAGACAAGATTCTCTGGAAACCAGATATAGCCTAAAGAAGAAACAGAAAAATGTCATTAGCAATGTCTCCAATAAAACCAAAATAAATAACAAATAAAATAAAAATAAAACAAACAAATACAGTATCACTCTTGAGAATTCCATTAACACAACAGAACATCTTGTATGCTTTTTGGTTCCATTACTGCACAAGGACGCATGCCGTATTTTTGTTAACCTCCTGCTATGTTAATACAGACTGTGAGACTATACAATGTTAACAGATAAATTAAAGCATGGAACATTACTGCAGATGAAAGTAAGGCAAAAACAAATACACCAACTTCTTTCCTATGTCACGTGTTCACATATTTATGGCACTAAAACAAGTGTGGAGTATAATTGCTCCCATAACAAAAGAGCTGTGCTAATGGGTAAAGAAAATTTCAGTGGTTTATGACCTTGAAATCTCATCATCACATTCTGTTTACTTGTGAAACTAGAAGACATCATTCTATGCCTCTACTATTGCCCTCTTTGAAGCCAGTCCACAAAACACCTAATTCTGTTTTTAATCTTTGCTCACAACTTTTATTATCTTCATTGTAATTCCTGAGTTAGAAAAGAAACTTTAAAGCCAGTAGAAAATTATACAAGAACTCCCAATTATCCCACTCACTACATGATGCACAATTCCCAACATAAAAAATGCCACAAGTTTCTGAATGACGTAGCGTGCGCTGAAACAGCCAACCACCTTACAGAAGAGATGAACAAAGAAACCCTGAGTTGAAAGAAGTGCCAACAATACAACTAAATTTTCTAATCCTCAGGCTGAAATCTTTTGTTTTCTTACATTTATATTTCCACCTCCAGGCATAAAATTAAATGTGTTCCAAAAGTGGAAACAATTTATGAATTTGACTCAGTTCTGTGTAGTCTTTATCATTTCCTTAAACATGAAGTCTCCTGTAAGAAAATTCCTAAGAAGAAATTTCCGTTATAGTAAAGGAATGCCTCAGTTATCACTGAAGAGGAAAACATGTCCTTATAGCTAGAAGCAAACAAAAAAACTTCACTAGGTGAAAAACTTTGAACACGCCATTAGCCACTGAAACAATTTATCTACTGCAGGGGTGGATGCTCCACCACTTTAAACATACAATATTCTTGAATCCATGTTGCTCTGTTATGGTCTAGATGGGAAGACAGTTAAGTAAAAACTGGCTAGCTGGTTAACAGGTCACACTCCATCCAAAGAGGAGTGTAACAATCAAGGGTATCATAAGGATCTGCACTGGGACCTGCCCTGCTGAACACCTTTATCAGCGACTTGAAGGTAACAAGCACACTCTCAGCAAGTCTGCAGGTAACACTAAACTTGGGGGAACTACACAACATGCCACAGAGCACAGCTGTGACCTACACAGGCTGAAGGAATGAGGTACTGAAATGCTATGAAATTTAACACAGCTGGGCACATAGTAACTGAGAAGCTGCTGCTTTGTGGAAAGGGACATGGGAGTCTTTGCAGACAGCGGAATGAATATGAACTGGCAGCATGCCTTGGCACTAAGGAACACTGACAGCCTCCTGGACTGCAATAACAAGAATGTAGCAGTAGTTCAAGGGAAATTATTATCCCTCTTCACTCTGTTTGTTAGGCTACATCTAGAATACCATGTCCAGTTTTGTGCTCTGTGATACAAGAAAAGCACTCGTAAACTGGAGCAATGGCCGATGGCCACTGAGACATCTGGGGGATGAAGCATCTGCTCTGAGAGCAGAGGCCTTATTCAATCTGGACAACATATAGGTTGAGGGAACCAAACTGCAGCCTGCCAATACCTCAGAGAATGTCAACAGGTAGAGGAAGTCAGGCTTCTCAATATGGTAGATGGTGGCAGGACAAGAGAGTACAGTCATAAACAGAGGTTCACGTTGGATGCAAGAAGAATCTTTTTCACCATGAAGCCAGATGGGCATGGGGCAGGTTGCCCAGAGTGCCTGTGCAATCAATCACCGTCCTTGGAGTTTGCCAGGCTCCTACTCTAAGCAGCACTGTCTGATCTCTAGGCTAGCCTGCTTTGAAAGGGAAAATGGGACTCCTAAGGCTCCTTCCAATCTCAATCATTCTCCAATTCTTTTCAGCTTGAATTATTCTCAAGTTCTAAATACTGACACCAACCCTGTCTTATTTTCAAAAACATATTTTAGTTTAAACACAGCTTGCAGGGCTTCACTCAGGATTCACTGGATGAAGTTTTGTGAAGATTCTTACGCAATTCCAGCTACATGAGCATTCAGACCTTTGGATACTAAATCTATATGGTACTAATTTTATTTAAAATGGACTACCTATAGTAATTATGCATAAGACTAAATTTTTAGAGGATTGCAACATGAGAGAAAATATATATTAAAAATAATGCAGAGAAAAGGAATGTTATACCTTGCCTCAACTGGCAGTAGTACCTGCAGTTCTACAAAACTGTGGACAGCCCACATAGTAGTGAAGCAAACACACACTAAGCCATCAAAATAGATTGTACGAGCACATAAATTAATTCTACTTTGACCATACCTTATTCTTCTGATGGAGCTTGAACTGAAGTAAATACAGTATATAGAAGTTGCCAGCACTGAAAAGGAGGTTAATAAACCTGAGCATTCCTGTGGAGCACGCCAGGCTCCCCGTCCACCCAAAGAGCCATGCTGCAGGCTTCACTGCTCCCACTGAGACCAGATACAAGCCCGGAGGAGTGGTGATCATGGGGTCCCACTGTCAAGTGGAGAGAGAAACAGGGTTATAGACCTGCTACCACACGAAGAAAACAGGACCAGAATTGCGCGAAGGATTAAAACACACCATCCCCACCCACAAAAGGGGCCAAAGTGCGCGAAGGGTTAAAACACACCATCCCCACCCACAAAAGGGACCAGAAGTGCATGAAGGGTTAAAACACACCATCCCCACCCACAAAAGGGACCAGAAGTGCATGAAGGGTTAAAACACACCATCCCCACCCACGTCGGTTGTTTTTTTTTTCAGCTTGGATATTTGGCGAATTTCTGGGGTTATCAGACTGAAATTTGTGGACGCTTTGCATGCTGCTTCGCACACTACTGCGCCACCAGTGACAGACAGCAGACACGCAGCGTTTTGAAGCAGAACGACCACGAAGGATGCCCTTTTCAACGCCCCCGCGGTGTGTTTATAAAAAATCCCCTATTCTGTCAGGAGAACACGAGTCTGGCCGACCCCCGCGCAGCACCTGAAGAAAGCGCCCATGGCAGTAGGCCTGCGCCTGGGGGACGTGGAACACCTCGTCCATATAGGGGTCGCGCAGGTGGCGATTGATGGCCGCGAAGAGCAGGCACGACAGCAGGAACGTGCCGCTCATGGCGGCAGAGAAGCCGTAGGCCGCAGCCCCCTCCATGCCACCGCTGCGGCGCTGCGCGGGAAGCGGCCTGGCTTCCGGGAAGGGCTGCGCGCGGGGAGGAGGGGCCTGGCAACGCGCGGCCGAAGCGGAGGCGCTGTGCAGACAGGCGGTGAGGGTCCAGGGGTACGGCGGGGCCGGGCCGGGCTTAGATTGGCCTGGCTTGGGAGACGGGCAGCGACTCCTGTGGGCGCGGCCGCTGCCGGGCCACGTGAGGAAAGCACTGGGCCGGAGAGAGGGGCTGGTGGGGGTTGCGGCCTGCTGCCGGCCTTGCATCCGACAGACATGGAGTTTCTGCTCTAAGAAACGTTGAAAACGACATCTAAACTGTTTCGTGTTATTAAAATTGTATTTTACGCGAGACAAGAGTGGGTGCGTCTTTGTGTATCGTTACTCTGTAGCAAAGGCTGCAGGGCTGGTGCAGCTTAACGCTTCTCGGGCCGGCCTGCCAGCCTACCGGTGCGGGATGGATTTTACGTACCGGCTGGAGCTGTTCCCTGACTGCAGCGTGACTCTCCTCCTCTTTAACCACGTGAAAAATGCCCCTGCCCTAAGGAAAAAAGCCATGGAAGGATCCATTGAAGGAGCATTAATAAACCCTGCAATGGTGAGTGAATGCTTTTGCCGTCCTGTTCGTACCGTGTTAGAGTTTTGAAGGTAACGTGTAAAACCCCCGCGGGAGCATTCTGAATAACAGCCAGTCCTGCTAAGCGTTGTCACGGCGCTATACACGCACTGCGTTTTCTCTGCCCTTTCTTTGATTTCGTTAGTGTTGTGAAGTGCAAAAGTTCATGAGTGTAAAAGAAATCACCCTGGCATGATTGGCTAAAACAATTGCTGGCTTGATTCACTTGACATCCTACTTGGTGGAGCTATTTAAATCTGTTTCTATCTGTAAAGTGTAGTACGAATTGCTTAAAGCTGTCAAATATCTATTCAGAGTCTTTGTTGTTATTTAAATTCATAACTAGTTTCTGAATCTAGGGGGGGTTGGAGTTTTTGTTTTTTGTTTCGGTTGGGTTTTTTGTGTTGGTTAGTTGGTCGGGTTGGGGTTTTTGTTAAAACTAGCAAAGCAGCAGTTAGGGAATAGGAGAAAATCTCACAATTTACTGACAGAAGATTTATTAATGTCATTATTTTTTCAAAATACTCCAATAACCCGATGGAGAGACTGTAATCAATGTTATGCCAAGTATTAACCGCGTTCAAGAAATAATCACGTTGACTTTGGAAGAACAGGGATTGCTAAATAGGTAGCAGAATACTGTTTTGCTTACTTTGGTGATTGCAGACTTAGACTGTCAAAAGTGATCAGGATTTTTTTCAGAGTTCAAACCAGTATGTTAAATTCATGTGTAACTTTTGTTATGTTTCACAGATTGTAGATCCTTTTCAGATTCTTGTGGCAGCCAACAAAGCAGTTCATGTACACAAGATCGGTAAAATGAAGACCAGGACTCTCAATGCAGAAATTATTTTCAGCCTTTCACCAAACAACAATGTAAGATTTACTGAACAAGTGTCTTTTATTTTCCAGAAAGAATTGCTAGGATCCAAGCAGCCAAACTAAATATACATAATCACTTAACTGTTTATGTGGCTACTATTAGAAGTTACTGTTATTTTTAATAACACTAACATGCTGTTACAGAATTCCATTAATGTAAAAATGTGCATTGATTTACATTCTTGGCTTATTTGACCCAGTAACTGAAAAGGTTGCTTATATGTAGTGGGAAAGTGACTAACAATATTTCGATATTTTTGATCTTTTCTTAGATTTCAGATGCATTTAAGAAGTTTGGCATTTCAGACAGTGACACAGCTGTGTTGATTGTTCTTGTGGTGGACAGAGAAAAACCTGTAAATCTGGAAGATATAGCATCTCAGGTAGAAGGTCAGCAGGTTTCTCTAGATGAACTCCCCCAGCTGACAGATACTGCCAAAGTTAAAAAGGTATGTAGTCAAAAGAGATGGCTGGCATAGAGAAAAAAGATTATTTAGTTGTCATGTTTAAATATCAATAGACATAATTAACTTAGAGCCACTATTTCTTTAGCACAACTGGAAACTTGTTTTAAATGAACCTTGATTATTTATTTCCTATATTTTCGTGGAGTCATAGGATGATGTAGGTTGGAAAGAGCCCCCAGAGGTCATCTAGTCCAGCCCCCTCTGCAGTAAACAGGGGCATTAAACTAGATCAGACTGTCTAGAGCCTTGTCGAACCTCACCTTGAATATCCCCAGGGCCTCAACTACCTTCCTGGGCAATCTGTTTCAATGTTCCAGTACCCTCATAGTAAAAAGGAAAGAGTAGATTCTCGAGTTCTGGTTGTCGCACTCTAACATTGTAAATTTTAAGTCTTCAAATTCTTAACATTGTCAGGAAGTTGGAACATAAAAATAAATGCCAGATTACTGTCTACCATTCAGGCACTTTTGCTTCCTGTTTTCTCATGCAAATGTCCATTTAATTAAAAATAAATTTTCAGTACTGAACAGTTTCATAATCCTAAGCACAGAAATAGATCCAGCATGGGCGGATAAAACGAAAATGTGTTGATGTAGCTGATAAGGAGCTGTGTTAGGGCATATGTGCACTTAACAGATTACCATATGCTAGATAGGTATCTTCAAGCATATGTATTTCACTTGATAAAATTCAAGTAACTGATCACATCCATCAAATTAATGATGTGAGATATGAACAGGAGAAATTGCTGTTCTCATTTAGTTTCTTGGCTTTCCCTTATGAATTACAATTTCAGAACTTGCTTGGTTCTAGTGTTGTCATATATTCATGACAAAAAAGGAATTTCCAATGTAAGAAGGGAAAAGTGAGGGGAAACTATTTCTTCCTTTTTAGAAGATGTGTGATCTGGTTTTGATTTCTTACATAGCTTTCATGTTTTTCTTGTTCTTTTTCTCTGCAGATGTACAAAGTTACTCCGCAGGAAGAAAAAATTGGCACCTTACTGGATAGTATTGTTTGCAGAATGTCAACAAAAGATGTTTTATGAAAATATGGAAATAAAGTTTGGGTTTTTTAAAGGAAAAAGGCATTTTAAGATGTAAGAACATTTAATTGCAATTTCTCTTGCATTTTAGAAAAAGCATCACAGTACTGAGTAGTGACATCTGAGCTTTAACCCTAAATGAGCAGGCCTGGATACAGGAGTAGTTTAAGCTGTGTTTGAAGCACAGAGAGCAGTCCTGCCATTCAAAGCAGAATTTGCCATTGGCATTTTTGTCCTTTTTTTTAAAAAAAAAAAGAAAACCAAAAAAGCACCTTTGCCAGTACCATCAGCTGATCATAAACAGAAGGCTTGGAAATCTGTACTTAGTTTTCTCTTTCATCAGATGTTTTGCTAGTCCTAGGTAGAATGTAAACATTGTAAATCATTTTTTATTAGCCCTCACCTGATTTGTTTGGAACCCATGATGAATGATACCCTTTTAACAGTACTGCTGCCAGAAAAGGTGTCTTTGGCGTCAAATATTGCTGATGGACTAGAAAAGGGAAAGTTTTCATAAATTACCAGTAGTGCCTCCCTCTTTCTGCTCACTGTTCAGGGACAAGAAGGGAGGGGAATGGCACCATGGCAGCCAGTGGTGGCTGCAGTGTGGAGCAAGGCTTCAGAGATGCATAGAACGATGAATAAGGTCAGATGGATGATGCTGGGGTAGTGTTGGCACTGGACAATTGGAGGTCATTAGATGCAGTGTACTACTAAAGTACTGGTACGTGGCTGTGGTATGTTAGTGTTGCTGTTAAAGAATAACGAGAAGTACCTTATGGTACTGAATTATGCATGGTGATGCTGCCTGGTCTAGGAGCAGAATTCACAGAAATTTTCACCTTAGATGTATTTACTTAAATTGTTGATATAAGATACGACTTAGCATTCTGAAAGGATCATTGAACTCATTTTGTAGAACCAGTGTTAAAACATTGATTTCCAATAGTCACTAGGCTGAAATGCCCTGCACAAGTATCATTTAATCACATGTAGGCATCCTGTTAAAGAACAGTTACTGTCCTAATTATACTTTGGAAAAGAGGCAAGTGTGTGTTAAGAGTTGAAATGTTACTCATTACAATAAACAGACCAGAAACTGACATACAGACATGATATTGTCTGTGTTTCTGCATTTAATATGGAAATTATTCTGGTTCACATTTTGTTGGGGTGGTTTTTTTGGCTAATTCTTCCCTCAGTTAAAGCACAGTAGTACAAAACATGTCCTTTTCTTACCAGCCAAATCAATGGCAAAATACTTACTAAGTACCAAGGGAATGACAAGATTTATCAAAATAAATGATTCAGAAAAAATGGCTGTGCCAATTTCTTGATTGATAGATAGTTTTACATAATATATCATCCTCTTTATAAAGGGAAATGTGAGTCAGTAGTACAAAATGGGGCTTGGAAAGGTTTCAGTCTTTTGAAATAAAACGTGTGCAACATAAGAATATGAGAATGACCATGGAAAATAAGAAACTTGTTTTCCTTCTCTGACAGTCCAGTTGGTACATGGAATACATCAAGTTTGCTGGCTGAACTGCTGACATTGGTTTTGGTAGTTTAAAATAACAAGTGTGCTTAAACCAACAGCCATTTTTGAACACTGAAACATCAGTCTAGTCTGTTTAATACAGGATAAATACTAATAAAAAGATTACCACGTAAGAATTGATACACAAGCCCCAAACTTCATTTCCCACTTTCTGATTATTGTCAGACCATTTCAGTGGCGTAGAAACGCTAAATGTTTTGTTATGAAACTTACTTTCTGTGAGACTTCAATGAGCTGTTTTCATGAGTGGATTTACTGCAAGTCAAGCAGATGATTTGGGTTTGTTGGCAGCGAAGGCTATGCCATTGCCCTGTAAGACACAGCTTTCATCTAGTCCTAGTTGCATTATCAAAGTTAAATACTATTTTCAAAACCTGTTAATAAATGCAGATTTTGTTGGCACTGTAAAGTTAACACTTGTCTTTCTGAACATGTTAGAAGTCAATAAACTTGGACCTGTAATGTCACTGTTAAATCAATCACTGCTGGTCTTCATCAAAACAAAAGTTTAGGGAAAAAATAGGTTTTTGAAAAAGTTCTGCTTCTGTCCCCTCTGAACTTCCATATCTTGTCTCCTCTATCAGAAAGTAAGAGGAAGCCGAAGCATTTTCAATACCATATCTGGTTCTCCAGTGCTTCAGAGACAAGATTACACCTTTGGGATTTACAAATTTAGCAACTACATCCAGAAGTATGATGTGTGGTCAGTTCTACCTTTTGTGTGTGTGTTCTAGATGAAGTGGTTGTTGAGTTGTGGTTTTGGTTTTTTTTTCTGTGTGTTGCCTTTTTAACATTGAATACATGACACAACCAGCAGCTTCAGGGCTCTCTATTCCTGCTTCAGCTAGGGCTGCATCCATCATTTTCAAAATAAATGATTATTCAGTGCACTCCTTGAACTGTTGTCAAAAACTACCTCTCTTCTGCAAAAGCCTCGATGATGGTAAGCTTCCATTACACTGAGGCCATTGCCCTTCATGCAATTCCAACCGCTCAGGATATCTAAATCCCTCTCCTTGTGTACTTCAATGATACATTTACAAAGGAGGGACTACCAAGTGTGGAGGCAGGTGCCTCTGGTGCTACACTGCTTTCTAACCTGTCCTTGAGAGATGCCATGTAAGGCTTATGAGAAATATTTAAATTAATATATCCCTCTTGATTATTGATACCAGAGTGAGGTGTACAATACTCAGAAAAACTGTGTTGTCTACAGGTACTACATAAGTACAAGCATGTATCTATATGTTCATAAGTATTTAAAATGTCTTGCAGTTCTTTGTTTGTTAGGATACTGTTAGTTTAGGCAATGATGAAATTTGAGGTTTAAACTGAGTTTAAGCTAATAGCATTAATCTGAACTCATTAGGAATAGGCAACCGTACAATTAATGAAGAGTTTAACAGAGATTCTAACTGTCTGTATTTCCAGAAAGCTTACAGATTTTCTGAGTGAAATTACTTCCTTGAAAAAGTAGTATAGGGCAGCCCCTATTAAGAATGGGCTGGTGTACACAGATGTTGGTACTGCTGTGAGTAATTAAGAAACTGTGGAAAAGCAAGCAGTGACTGAGGGTGAACTAAATCTGTTGGTACAAGAATGAAGACAGGGACAGTTCTGCAACAAAAGATGCTTATAAATACAGTTTATCTCATGGTTTTAATCCCAAGTTTACAAAAGCATTACTGTAAGTGAAAAATATGGAGATGCAAGTCCTATATAAACTCTTTTAGCAACAAATACGAGAATTTGATTTGTTCTGAGGTCTTCCTTTGCTTGCAGCATAGCTGCTTTTATTGATTTTTCCCCCCACCCCGTATTGTTGTGACATGGCAATTTATTTGCCTGCTTATAGTGTGTGTTTTACCACAGACTGGGACAGGTACTCTTGGCAGAAGTAGAGACTGGACAACTTATATTGAAAAAACTGAAAGCTGGCATGGATATACAAAACACTGACCAATAAAAACACAAGTTGAACTCTCCATGCTGACATACTGAGCTTAAAGTAAATTTCATATACATGCACTGGATAATACAAATATTTACAATGCAAACAGGTACATATTATTCACAAACTCATGTTCAGTACATTGCCTATTAAATTGCTTCACAGATTCAGTTCCACAAGTTGCAACAGTTTAAACAGTTTGAAGTAAGCTCTAAGATGCTGAGACCATTTTCCTGTACCTCCTAGGAATGGATAATTAACATAAATATTACTTGAAGTATATTGCTGCTATGAGGAGTAATCCTTTCTTGACCAGGCTCCCCAGATTGCCATTAGAAGGATCATGACAATCACTGTGTAAAGCATATGGACTGTACAAAGATCATCTCCATTCTGGTGCTTAAGCCCAGAAGTGCTGTGCCAGTTCTCAGTTTTGTTCCCATTGTTTTTCTGTCTGTGAGCACGGAGAGAATGTATCCTGCCATAACAAAAAGCAAGGTTAAGATTAAAAATTACTATTTTTTATTAACAGTTCAATAGCGTTTATAATGAAGTCCAGTGTGTGCACTTCCTGGATTTGGGAAAGAGCTTTTCAAACTGTATGAAGCTAATAAAGTAATTTCCATAATTGGAAATGTGAAACATCTACCAGCCATTTGGTATTGCTCTCCCACTGACAGGCAGAGAGACAGGCTTGTTAGAGGATGCACAGTGCTCTTGCTCTTCACTTGTGATACAGATCAGTTGTATGAGAAAAAAAAAAAAGCCTTTCGTTTTGCAATATTATGAAAGTACTAGGGTTTAGGGGGGAAAAATACCAGTTTCCAAAGGTTTAATCAAGAGAATATGAACAGCAGATGTGAGCTCCTCATCCCATTCTGATACTGTATTTCAATGTCTCCTTTTCAGAAGGGACTTCCTTCAGCAGTCTGTCGAAGTATTCATTAGCCAAAGATATCAAACGGGAGTAATTACACATGCACATCTGCAGGATTCTCGAGTAACATTTTAAACTGCTTTGCCATCTTTCCCAAACGGTTTCAAAGTAGAAGTCTTAGCCTGTGGTAAATGACCTCCACTTATTGTTATCACCACTGAAAATGGCCTGCTAAACTCCACTGGGGGTGCCTGTTTGTTGCTTTGCCTTTTAAGAGATAAAAAAAAAAGCCATCTGAATTGCAATGTGAAAAGGAGATCAATCATCATGTGATTTTCATGTAGTTTAGGAGGGTGTCTGAGAAGTATCAGATGTTTCTGCTGCTTTTATCACAGACTAGCAGGAATTACAAAAATGTTATGGCAAATACAGCTTGTGAGTAAAGAGCTTTTAAACAGAAATTATATTTATATACTTATGCTTACTTGGAATAGAGCTGTCAAACTGATTTGTTAAGGTCTAGAAAATGCACAGTGCAAAAGGAAATTCATGAAACCAGAAATTCTGCAGCTACAGAAAGTAGTTCAGTACTAGAAACATACATTTAACAAATTCCTGTCAAGATAGGGGCTACCTTCTGTCTTTTGTAACTGAAAATCGAGTAATACGGTTCAGGATCATCTGGCAGCATCATGCGAAGACCATGAGAGGGATGTTCTGGCAGTAGTTTACCTTCTTAGTCTTACCTGAGGAGAATGCAGTATGTGCATCTTACCTCCGGGAAGCATTCATGATGAGTTGGTGATTGAATTCCCAATATGTCAGATTTCTTCTTGCTGAGAGGAAAAGAGTCTTTTTTATCCTCTTGTCTTCTGGCACAAAAGAGGAAAATCTTCACTCATTAACAACAAAAATAATATCCTTCCAAGCCCACCAATGTGACCAATGTTTATCTGGGAGCACTTGATATACGTCAGTCGAAGTTCTCAAATTACTAGTTTTCTAAGATGATTTTAACATCATTCTTCAAGTAATTGCCTGGAGCAGGTTACAAGGCAAGAAAGTAATCCAAATGACTGGCTTCTTTTAGCTGCTGGGATCCCTTCTTTTTATAAACAGTAGCTTGCTAGTGAAGTGTTGCCAAATTCATTGCAACATAAGTAATGCACAGATGGAGGGTGCTGGTGATGAAAAATGCAGCATGAGCTGTAGCTTAGAACTACATTCTATTAGATCACAGGCTATTTTGGGATAAAACTTAGTTCCTTTCTACAACTAATTTAGTTCAACTTGCCTGGAGTGAAATTTCAAGACACCATCATTTAGATGTGTTGTAATAATCTAACATTTTAATGAAAAAGTGTTATCTTTAGTAATCTGTTGGCTTTTGTAACAATCATATTCATTAAGGAGTCAATAAGCAGTAAGTCAGCACTAAAGAAAACGTTTGGCCATTTCGGATTTGTAACAAAGTTAGGTACACCCTCTTCCTCCCTGACCACCTGGAGACATTCCTAACAAGAGGCTCTGCCAATGCAGTTCTAAAAGCTGGATGTTGCATGATTAGATGGGTTACTGGTGGGTTTAATACAATAAATCAAATGGTCCCAGTAACCATTTGTAGTGCTTGTGAATTAATACACTTGAATTTGTTGTTCATGAAAACAAGCAGAAGCCCTTATTTCTGAAAACAAAATGTGAATATCTTCTTGCATCACCTTTAAATTGTCAACAACATTTAAATAACTTTCAAACAAATGAACAAACAAATCTGAACATGTAATTCTAGTACACTTCTAAAGGCTTTTGTCTTTCCTTCAGATAGTGTTTATGTTTATATATAAAGAAGATTGGTTCCTTTAGTTTTAGTAAAACATTAGCAATTTTCATGTATGTCTTGGGATATTACTTCGACTTCAGAAAATTTAGGCTGAGCTTGTTTACTCATACTTTTACCAGATCTTAAAACTCTTTTCTATAAATATCAGAAAATAAATTTGGACATGAGCAACAAATCACTGATTTGAGTCACTTCTAGATTTTTCAGACCTAGGATTCTGTTTTCTTAAATAAGATAGATAGAGGGTGGTAGATACTGCAATAAAAGCTGTACTCTGCATTTTTCCTGTATAGTTTTAGTTTTCTTTATACATTTGTTGTACTTCAGTCTTCAAACCTGTAGCACTTACAGCCTGTTTGCCTCATGAGTTTTACCTATGGTTTCTGTTTCATTATGATGATTACACTTTTTGACTGAACTAAACAAAAGGAGCTACATGTAAATCTCATTTCAGAAGTGCAAGATTGTTGATTTTTGGTCATAAAGCACACTTCTGAGTTCTCCCAACTTCTATTCTTCTGTCATAATTTTCTTGTGGAAAATTATCCTTTATAATGCGTGTGGCTGAGTTTTGTTAACACAGGCATCTTCATTTGCTCAACTCACTACAGGCTAAAGCAATGCAAAAGAACAGTAAAAATGTAGAATTTAAATTGTTTCATCAGTAACAGTCATTCAATGACCCACTTAGAAAATGAGAATAAGTATAAAATTCTGAGATAAAAGCTGGAAGAGAAAAATTCTTTAATAATGAGGACTGACCTGGTTTTCAGCAACAAAGCCTGATACCTCCCCACCCTACTGACCCGTACTAGCCAGAAGGCACTCATTAAGTGCTGGGGAGGGAGGAAAGGTGGGATGTAAACTTGTTAGCCTAATAGCCTGTTTGTCCCAGCTAATATGCATTAGCCAAAACATTGTCTATTTCCTATATACTCAGGCTGCATATATGCTGCATGCAGGGATCCATGAAAGATACCAAATAGAAGTGGTCAAGTAAAAAAAGGGTTACAAAATACTCTGCCTATATGAAAATTTGCAGGCCATGCCTAGTCAGCTGCTAAATTCCAGTCCAATTATATAGCCATCCTGACATACTCAGAATACATCACTTGATAGCAATTTCTGAGGCCATGCATGAATTAGGAGAAAATTCTAAACACAGCACTACATTAAACATCAGAAGAAATACAGATAAGTGGTGTTTTCCTCGTGTTTCTTACTGATTTAGGTCTCCTTCTAAGACCATTTTATCAGCCAGCCAATATTACTTGGTAGTAGCTGGGACTGACGTCCAGGAAAGTTGCTATTTTTATGTCAGATTAGGAAGAGATACATAGCCCTTTTGGTGCATTTAAATTATTGGGACAACCAAACCCAGCAAGAGTGTGGAGGAAACAAAACGAGCCTGTCTATGCCCTGCAGCACATCCAGCAGGACAGCTGTCCCAGGAGTCACCCTCAGGCCCTGCAACCCTGCAGGGCTCTGAACCTGAGTGCTTCACTAATGACCATATACTCCAGACAGCTCTCCCTTCCATTGCTGCCACTACCACAGCTGCTGAGGTTTGCCAGGCAAACACAGAAACTTAAAATCACAGAATGTCAGGGCTTGGAAGGGACCTCTGGGGATCTCTGGGCAGCCTGTTTCAGTGCTCCATCACCCTCAACGTAAATGCATTCTTCCTCACGTTCAAGTGAAATTTCCTGTTTTCTAGTTTGTGCTGATTGCCCCTCATCCTATCACTGGGTATCACTGAAAAGAGACTTGCCCTATCCTTTTTTATCTGCTCTTTAGATGTTGACAAGCATTAATAAGATCCCAGAATCACAGAATGTCAGAGTCTGGAAGGGACCTCAAAAGATCTCCTCTCAGCCTTCTCTTCTCCAGGCTAAACAGCCCCAGGTCTCTCAGCCTTTCCTCTTAAGAGAAATGCTCCATATCCATCATCATCTTTGTAGCTCTCATTAGACTCTCTCCAGCAGTTTTCCTGTCCTTTTCAAACTGGGAAGCCTGGAACTGGACATAGTACTCCAGATACTTCTGGTGTATCAACCATTCCTCCCAGTTTTGTATCATCAAACCCAGCCCGCAAGTGCCAGGTAGTGGGAAAAAACAGCAATCTTTTTCCAGTGGAAGTGGTCAAGCACTGGAACAGATTGCCTAGAATGGTGCTTGATGCCCCATCCCCAGAAACGTTCAAGTGCAGTTTGGATGGGGCTATGAGGAACCCAATCTAAACATTTCCTTTTCACTGCAGGGGAGTTTGGCATAGATGACCTTTAAAGATTCCTTCCAACTCATACCATTCTATGATGCAATGATGATTCTATAATTCAAACAGCAAGGCTGAACCCTACAGCTGATGAACAGAAAGCTCCAAAGGGGCCACCTGGCCTGTGAGTCCAAGTAGAGCAGGGGGGGCCTAGTCCCATGCATACCTGCCAGCAGCCATCCAGAAGCCTTCCAGATCACCTCCGATGGCCCTGGGTGCTGTGATGCTCTAGGGGCCCATCCCAAGTTTTACCAGGCCGTCAGTATTTAGATGTGTTTAATCTGTTAAAGACTGGTGAAGCGCCCACACAGCCATTGAGGAGGCCGCCACCAACTACACGCCCCAGAGTGCCCCGGGGCAGGAGTCGTCCGGTGTAGTTCAAAGCTGCCAATCACAGCGCGAGGGGGCTGTCACGTGAGCGCGGCGCGATTTCAAACGGCTGAGCTGCTTCACTTCGCCGTTCAGTGGTCGGTGACCCCGTGGCGGTGAGTGGGTGCGCAGCAGGGAGCCAGGCCGCTTCCCCGGCGTTGCGGCGTGGTGCCCGTAGGCCTTGCCACGGGTCACGGCTATAGCGGGGCTGTTCGGGTGGAGGAAGGCCTACGCGAGTTCACCCACGGTGGGGCGTGGGGAGGGCGGCCCGGGCAGCTCCCCGCAGAGTGTGGCTTGTAAGGGGCTCCGCGCACGCCGGGCAGCTTCTTCTCCCTCGAGTGTGTGGAGGGGATCTCGGTTCCAGTGGGCTCTTCTGAGTTGCACAGATAGCGACATTTCTTAGTAGCTCTGTCATCGGCGTTAATCCTTTGGGTCTGGCCACTGTTCCTGAGGGCCCCCTGGCTAACCTTTCGGCGAAGCCGGAGCGGCTTGTGCTGAAGTAGGGATGAGTCTACCTTTGCTCACAGGAAGAAGGTACTTGATGGCTTTCTGTCCACAAGTGAGAGACGTTGTCTTCAGCCCAGCAGCACGTCCTCTGTGGAGGACAGATGTGCTGAGGCTCGCTTATGCCAGTCTCGAATTGGTGCTGCAAGAACTCTTTTTAGCCTACAGGATGGTAGTTTTGCTGCAACTGTTAAGCTGTGCCGCTAGTAGCAGCTGTAGTCACATACGGAATTACAATGCTGAACGCAACTTTGCGTTAGGGAATTTCACAAATCCTGACCACCGCTGATGTATTTAAAGACTTTGTACAGAGGCCGTAGTCTGATTATTCAGTAGCACATTTCAAGAGAGGATGGTGGGATGTAACAGCCCATAAACTATGTCTGTGTGTCTGTTTCTAAACAGTCCTCAAAAGGGTGTTTACCTCCTTGATAATTTGGCAGTATCCCAAGATTCTTTAACCTTCTCGTTGTGTTTTGGTTTTGTTCTTCTTTTTAACCTATTGCAGTGCTAATTTTCTGTTTTCCGGACACCATGGAGGAAGGGAAAAAAATGGTAGCACATTGCTCAAGTTGTGTAAGTGAAGAAAAAATGTGTATTTGCATAAAAAAAGGTAAGTGGAGAGCATGTTGAGGTGTTCTCTACCGGTTGCATCCCTTATTGAAAGTTAAGATGGTTCAGATCACTAACCTTCCCCTTCCCTGCATGGGCTGCACTTGTTATCCTTAGAATTTTGAGTCTCCTTCAGAGCTTGTGGAGCACTGGTGCTAGAGCATGTATAGTAGCAACATGGTGTCATCAACCTCTTCTGCATATTTCATTTAAGCTCTTTCCTTGTCCTTATCTGTCTACTATGGATTCAATTAATATTTAGTGTATATATTAGCTAACAAGAAAAGTAATCTTTCTTGCTAGTTCCTATTACTGTCCTGTGGTGATCTAAACCAGAAAAGAAACTGACTGATAGGACAATTGCATTGTCATGCAGCTGTAGAATATGTCTACTTTTCTTGATAGATACTGTCAGATGTCTGATTAGAGGCTGCTGATACCCATTCCTCCAACCATCTTTCATTATATTTGGGCATCACAAGTGCAATCATATTCACAGGTGTATCTTCAATTTGATATAAACCAAGGTTTACTTAGAATTATATGAACTTGGTAGCAAAAAATTACTATGCCATCTGTTAGCTTCACCAAATTGTCAAAGCATAATGCAATAATTTTTATTGCAAGTCCCTGTTGTGACAAAATGCTTGTTACAATTTTAGACTTTCCTCTTCTGACTGATGAAGAGTTTGATTTTGACCTTTCTCTCTCTCCAGCAAGGTGAGTGGTCAGTCTACAGGTAAATATATACCCTTAAAATGGACACACATAAGATGCAGGGCTGACTTATTTTTCTTCTTAGTGGAAATGAAGATGAAGTTTTTGTTGGACCTTTGGGACATAAAGAAAAATGTATTGCTGCCAATATTGAGGCAAACGAAAGTGCTGAAAAGAGCATACCTGCTTCTGATGAACTCATGTGGAGCCCACTTAAAGGAGAGAAATTTGTGGAAATCTTCAAAGAAGCTCATTTGCTAGCACTGCGAATAGAGACTGAAAGCAAGAATGAACAGACTAAAATATGCCAACCAGAGGAAAAATTTGTGGAGGAGTCAAAGTCAAAATTGAACATACTGAAAAAAGAAAATATAGAGAAAAGTCCCAGGGCTGTTAAAAGGGAGACATACTGTGTGCAGGATAGCCTAGCATGTCAGCTGCCAGCTTGTTTTCAGAAGGAATCAGATAAACTTCTGTCAGATGACAAAACACATGCTCTTCATACTCCTCCAAATAGAAGCCCTGTTAAAACGTGTGTCTCTTCTACAAAAATTGCCAGTTCCCCTCTGACACAAGAACAGAAAATGAAGGAAAGAAATACAAAGGCAACTGGCAAACTGCCAATGGCAAAACCTTTATCTACTCTTGGAAAAGGCAATCTGTTGGTTACTGAAAAGGTAAAGACAGCTTCTGGACAACAGTGTTTTCTTGAAATGTGGCTTTTGTTTTAGGAGTGTTTAAACTGTCTACAAGCTTTTATTTTTAAAATTTTCAGTCTTGTGATGTTTCTCTACATCATAACATCTGTAGGCAGGAAGCTTCTTATATAAAAAAGCTCAGGGCAGACACTATGGTGTAGTAGCCATGACAATGTAGGGCATCTGCAAGGAATTTTCATTTCCACTGTATTATGGTTTTGTGACTATCAAAATTCCTGGCTTCTGTTTAAACACTTGCTGCTGGTAAAATTACTTCACTGTTGTTAGTGACTTACTAGGCAAAAATGGCTTTTACTGTTAACCCTTGCCCAGGGAGGTGAGGGGAGAAAAGTCCCAGTTTCTTTGAAAGTATAGGAAAACCTTTCAGCTTTAGTGCTGTCCACAACCTCTCAATCATGAAAAGGGCTGACTAATAGTATTACATTTAGGATGTGGTTTTGTGACCAACTGAAAATGTATGTTAGGACTGCAAGGCAAATGTGTTGGTGACCTTGCAGGCACAAATCCTGATCTCTAGGTAAAATATTCTCTAAATTTCATTACTTTAGGATCCTGTGCCTTAGGATCCACTATATGCTGCAGATTTTACTGGTAATGTGATACTGGTTCCTTGGAAACCACCTATAGAAAACAGGGGACCACCCTTTGATTCCTTTGTGGTAGAGTTTCTTGATTGCAGGTGCTATAAAAAAGTGCACCGTTTTGATGATTTAATTGGTTGTCAAATTGTACCCTGCTGTTTTTACTATTGTAATGTTTCATCTTTTAAAAAGCTACAGTAAAGCAGAACTTGAATTAAATGATGATCACATCGTTGTAAGGAATAGCTGTTAGAGTATGTAGGTGAATATGATTACATGAAATGTGTTGATGAATTGTTGCAGAACTGCCTTTAAGCTGATGTGCAATATCTGGGGTTAGGCATGTTCCTAGTACTTTACAAAGACACTCACTAGACTAAGGTCAAACTATATTAGTTTTAAGACAAGGGACTTGACTGGATTTAAAGGCCTTTTCATTTTTCTTTTTCTGATTCTTAAACTTAATTTGTGTAAAATGCACTATAGTGGCTTCTAGAAGCACTAATAGCATCTAAAATGTTGTACTGAAAAATCTGCAGGTAAAACCAGGAAAACAGAGTAGTATTTCTACAAAAAGAGAATTAAACAGCATGGGATCATCTGAAGATCTAATTTCTGATAAATCTAGTGCTGCTTCAGATGTCTTTGAGTCTTCATTCAGTGGCAGCTTCTTATTGCAAGACAAAAAAGCATCAAGTAAGGTAACGGTAAGCATTCTTAATATTTGTTTTGAAAAATCAATATAGATTAAATTAGAAAGTTATATTTTATAATGGTTTTAAGGAAAATTAGTCTCTCTTGTGGTTGCTGTTCTTGAATGTGTGTGCTGAATCTATAATACAGTGAACATACCAAAGAGCAATTATAAATGTGTTGGAATAATAAGCATGACCTTTTTCTAAAGTACTAGCTTGCAAGTAAGTGATAAGCAATTTTCTGTAAGAAATGAAGTTTTTGACGTGTATAGGTAACTATAACACATGACACAGCTGCCATAGCTTATATGATTGTAGAATACCTGTAACTGTTGCTTGTTTTGAAGCTTTAGACACATATCTATGTTGCATGCTACTTCACTGAATTGCAGAATGATGATATTGGAAGGGACCTCTTGTGGTTGTCTGGTCCAACCCCTTCTCAAGTAGGACCACCCAGTCAGTTGCACAAGCCCATGGCCACATGTGTTTTCAATACATCTAAGGATGGAAACTTCCCCAGGCAACCTCTATCAGTGCCAGTCACCCTTGCAGGAAAAATATAGTGTTGCCTAGTGTTCAGAGGGAGCCTCTTGTGTTTCAGTCTGTGCCCATTGCCTTTGGTCCTCCCATTGTGTACCCCTAGACACTGCCCTTTGAGATATTTACATACAGATGAAATCCACATTTAAGTTGTCTTGGGGCTGAACAACACTTCTCCAAGATGAGTGATGCTCTGGTCCCTTAAACATCTCTAGCCTTTTGTTGGCTTCTTTCCAGTAGATCCAAATTGTTCTCATACCGAGGAACCTGAAGCTGAGCACATGTTCAGGTGTGGCCTTCCCAGTGTTGAGCAGATGGGTAGGACCACCTCCCTTGACCTGCTGTCAACACTCCTAATGCTGCCCAGGTTACCATTAGCATTCTTGTTTGCAAGGGCACATTTTACTGGCTTATGTTTAGCTTGTCCACCAGCACTTTTGAGTGCCTGTTCTGCAAAGCTGCTTTCCAGGTGGTTGATGCCCAGCCTTTTAAGTCTGTAATTAAGTTTATGGAAGGAATCAAAATAACAGTCTTACTCCTAGATCTGATATTCCATTTCTGTATAATAACACAAATACAAAGAGCTGTTTCTAAGAAAACTCATTTTTCTAAACTGTAATCTGAGGAAGGAACTTCTCTAAAATTCAGAGATAAGTAGCTATAATACCAAGAAAAAGCATGGCAAAGTAATGTGCAAGTGATTTTTTTTTTTTTTTTTTCTTTTGAATAAAATATATTCTCTGATTCAGCCTAGCTTAAAGAAAACAACACATCTGAAACTTCCTGGTGTTGCCAGTGGTCTCACAAGAAAGATGACTACATCGTCTTTGTTGTCAGTTTCCAGCATGAACTCCAGTCTGAATTCAAGTTTGCTAATTTCTCCCATAAGAAAAAATGGTAATCACTCTTATTACAGATTTGTGCCACAAATGAATTTTGCAATAGCTAAGTATGTGTTGGACTGTGGGTTTGGATATATTTTAATGGAGTCTAGTACGTATAAGCAGTATTAAATGTTTTGAATGGAGCATAAAGTTTCACAGTCTCTGTGGACTAAGGATCAATCTTAGATTTCTTTAACTTGTGCAAACTAGATTTCTGTTACCTGATGCCTACATGTGAGTGTCTGACACAGAAGAGCAATGACTCAGGAAACATGTTCATTTTGTATGTGATCTTCTGTATTATAGCCAAGTACATGAGCTTCTGAGTGCAGTAAGCTTGTCTAACTTGAATAAAAAATCCCAGACAAACAAAACCTACAAAATCCCCATTAAAACAACTAGAACAGGAAGGGAAGGTGGAAGGCCTGGTTTCAAGTCTTATGTTTCTGTAGCCTAACAGAAGAATGATCTTTACTCAGATTAAAAAAACACCCAACCTAAACATAACACCAAGAGAGGGGGAAAAACCCAAGCAACTTTGGGGAGATCACTGAATACAACAAGGACTTTATATAAAAAGGATGTCAATTTGATCTCTTTGAGACTCAAAGGATCAGGAAAACAGTCTCCAGAAAATCCTAACATGGAAATAACACAGCTCTTCCAGATCTATTGAGAGAACCAAGTTACTGCAATTCTTGTGCCTTTCTTTTTTTTTTTTCGAACGGGCAGCAATATATTAGTAAAAGTTGAAGCTTAATAAGAATTATTTTGAGATGGGAAGTGTCTAGTCAAGCTTTGTCCTATTAATGAAAGTAACTTGCAGACTAAAAGTAAGAACCATGCAGAACACTGAGAAAAGAACCTGTGGGGTAGTTTACCCTGTGGTTTTCAGCATAATTTGAAACATTATGTTCTAGAATGCCTGCTTAAGGGAACAGAGCCAACTATGCTGAGAGAAAACGCTGAAAATATAACTTGAATCTGCAAGTTGTTCTGGCATTCCTTCAAGAATATTCTCTGATTGGAGTGCAGTAATTAAGGAATTTGAGGAGGCTAAAGCAGACAAAATTGCTGAAGTGTTCAGGGAGTAAGCTCTGTGTTCTCCTGAAACTCGAGTTGTTTGTACATGAGTTGAAGTGTTGGTTTTCTTTCCTATGGGAGTGTAATTACTCTGCGTAGTTGCAAAACTTACCAATAAGCAATAATGAAGTAAATTTACCTTTCTATTTCAGGAAAATCAAGCATGTCTTCAAAAGGTAGTGTGAGTGGCTCTAAGCTTTCATTAAGTACAAACAGGCTGGCTAAAGTGTCATCTCTGCAAGCTGTCAATACTGAGAAATCAAGGAGTCAACCAAGATCAGCTAGTACTCACAAAATATCTACTGCTGAAAGCTTGGCTAACTCTTTAGCTTCTGCAACATCTGAGGCTGTAGGCAGTGGAATTCAGAGGCTGAGTTCTGTTCCTGATCTGCAGAAGCTATGTCAGCAGAATAAAGATGGAAGTGGAATGAGAGGAAGTCTCTGTCCAAAGCCCAGGGCTAGAATTTTGTCTGTTCCTACATGTCAAACTAAGGTTTCAATGAAAACTGGAGGTAAGCACCTACTTTGCATGACCTATCTTATATCTTGGCTGTTAAAAGCAAATGTTACC
Source organism: Tricholaema leucomelas (assembly GCA_013400475.1). Classification (NCBI taxonomy): domain Eukaryota; kingdom Metazoa; phylum Chordata; class Aves; order Piciformes; family Lybiidae; genus Tricholaema lacrymosa; species Tricholaema leucomelas. The sequence continues at coordinate 62,431 of WAAF01014675.1, forward strand.
TTGAATACTTGTAATTTGCTTCATTATACTTGTCCACCTCTTGGAAGGAATTAATATTGTAACTGAAGATATCTGTTATGAAAGAAGATTGTAGATACCTATTAACAAAGCTTTTGTCTTTAGACACCCCAAAAGGAACACCATCTCATCGATCAACATTTTGTGGCACACCTGGAAGGTAGGGCTTAACTGAAAATGGAATGTACTGAGGCATACTTCTTAAAAAGCAGCATAATTTGATGTTACAACAATCTTTAAAAATTCTGGCTTCCTTGTCTAATTACCTGATACCCTCTATGTTACCTGTGTTAATGCCTATTGGAGCTGATATAAAAACAAAACCCAAAACTAAACCAAAAAAATCTATCCCCTTCCAGTCTTCAGAAGAGGGTTTTCTCTGCAGTAAAAGATACATTAATAAAAAAATTCTATGAAGTAAGGCCCTTAATGCTGTGGTTACCTGCCTTATGATGATTACTGTGCCCTCACTGCCTAAAGGAAAGCTGATTTCTTTTGTTTGGTGGGGTGCTTTGAATAAAACATTTTAGAAGCTTTTGGCTAATGCATATTCCATTTTCAGTGCAGTGGCAGTCAGCACTCCAGTAAAAGCTGCAGAAGATGGGATCTTTCAGAATTTTGGGTTTCCTAAAAGGTCTGTCTCCATGACTCCTGCCAGTCTGAAGCGGTCTGGCTTACCTACACCTGTTCGTCGTATCTCTGGATTTCCAGCAGTGACTCCTAAACCTGCACCAACAGTGGCATTTTCTCCACATGTGGGATCCATTTGCCCAATTTCCAACTTCTCTACCAAAAAGACTCTGGCAGCTGGGTAAGACAAACACAATCATAGAATGGTTTAGGTTGGAAGGGACCTCCAAGATCATCCAGTTCCAACCCCCTGCCATAGGCAGGGGCACCTCCCACAAGAACAGGTTGCTCAAGGCCTCATCCAACCTAACCTTGAACACCTCCAGGGAGGGAGCATCCACAACCTCCCTGGGCAACCCGTTCCAGTGTTTCACCACTCTTGCTGTATAGGAAATGAGTGTTGCAGACAGACTGCCTCTAAATGAATTTTAGTGATGACTTCAGGCTGAATATTAGACTAAAGCGTTTGATCATAGATGCTGCACAGGCCTAACAGACTGATATTGTATGGCTAGTAAAATATCTACAAGCCTTACTGAGATGAATCAATAGCTGACATTAAGGAATTATAACCTCTAATAGGAAATTACTTGCATTTCTTGAGCTAGCTGGCAACTTAAGATTTATCTGATGCTCTGTCTGAAAATAGATTTGGTGTTATTTTACAGTTGCATTCTGATGAAGTGAAGTAGCTGTTTTTTTAACTCTTGTTTCATACTGTTGCCAAGGCTTCTTTAAAATTGCACTGTTAAAGCCTTGGTCAAAAACCCAAGGATTTCATTGACTGAACTTTTGTTTCTGAGCTGTCTTATCTATGCTTCACTTTAATTTCTTGCAGAATGCATGAATCTTACATTGTTAATTTTGTTAACTTTCTGTGAAAATAATGTTGCCGCCTTTATAATATAAAGCCACCATCTTCTCAAGTGCCAAAGATATGTATGCAGGCTTGCTTCATGGTGGAGATGAACAGTATTAAAGCAGGAATTATTCCCAGCTAGAAAATTCTTCCTCTGTCTAAATGTCTAAATCAGTCGTTGCGCTCAAAGAAAATTACTAGCTCTACAATGACTTGATTATACTAATCAGATTACAGTTTGTGGTCCTCCAACTGATGTGCTTAGCCTCAGCAGGGACTGAAGCGAGTTGCTTAGCACTATGCAGTATCAGTACTTGTTTGCTAGTTGTTTCTTCAAAGTTTGGGGAAAAAAGACTAAACCAAAGACCAAAAAATCCCATGTGGGAAGTTTGGGCTACACGTGTATGTCAGTTTAAGATTAAATTCTTCGTTCTGAAGTCATTAGGCTTTTGATTGGATGTGCTATAAACTTATTGCAGTGTGAAATATCTTGTATTTCACAGGTAACTAGTATAGCTTTGGGTAAAAATAGTGAAGGATTTTGGTTGTTATAACTTGGAGTAGAAAAGGAGAAAATAAAGTTAAGGTATTGGCTTGTCTGCTTTTAGAAGTACATGCTGAATAAAACTCAGTTATTGCCAATGCTCTTTTCCCTAGTTCTAAGCAGACAAAACAGAGTGAGACACAGGTATCTTCTTCAGAAGATGATGTATCTCCTCCACCTGTGCTACCTCTGGCACTTAACTTCTCACCAGAAAAAACTGCTACAGAAGTGGTAGAAAACAATTTAAAAGAGAATGAAGTACAGAATCAGCTGACTGAAGACAAGCAGACTGAGGTAATTATTTTTCTATGCAGCTAGTAAGTAAACTACTTGGAAATAGATTATTTTAAGATGAATGTAAGTAGGAAAACTACTGGAGTACACACCAGGTTAAAACGGATTAGTTCTAAGCATGTGCACCCTCTAGTGCCTATTTTGTTCACTGAACATCTCTTCAGTGTTTCTACTAAATTTGTGCATGTATTGAAGCTGAACTGTCAAATGCTTGCAGATTTTGTATTAAACTTTTGTTTCTGGGTAAGTACTGTGAAATCCTTGTGGGTATGATTTAGAAAAGCATTGTCACAGGGCAGTTCCTATTGCAGCCTTAGAGCCCTTCTGAAAATAAATAACAAGAAAACATATCACCACATAATGTTAGTGGTTAGAAGGCACCTCTAGAGATCAAGACCAACCCCCATGCCAAAGGCAAGAGCACCTAGGGTAAGTCTCCCCAGGAATGCATCCATTTGGGTTTTGAAAGTCTCTGGAGGAGACTCCACAGCTTCTTTGGGCAGCCTGTTCCAGAGCTCTGTCACACTCACTGTAAAGATGTTCCTTCTCATGTTGAGGTGAAATCTACATTCAAGTTTATGTCTATTGTTTTTTATCTTATTACTGCATACCACTGAAAAGAAATGGGCCCTGTTTACTTGACACTCACACCTCAGGTAGCTATAGGCATTGATCAGATCCCTTCTGTCTTCTCCAGACTAAACAGCTCCAGGTATCTCAGTCTCCCTTCATAGGGGAGGTGCTTAAGTCCCCTAGTTAGCCTTATGGCTCTCTGTTGGACTCTATCCAGCAGATCCCTGTCTCTCTTGAATTGGGGAACCCAAAACTGGACAGAGTATTCCAGATGTGGTATCACCAGGGCAGAGTAGAGGGGGAGAAGAACCTCCCTAGACCTGCTAGATGCTTTTCTTGATGCATCCCAGGCCGTATGGCCTCTTGGCCACAAGGGCACATTGCTGTTCCATAGAGAACTTGCTGTCCACTAGGACTCCAAAGTCTTTCTCTGTGGAGATCTCTCAGCAGGGCAATCCCTTACCTGTACTGGAGCTTGCTCTTATTCCTCCCCAGATGCAGAACCCTGCACTTGTTCTTACTGCACTTCAAAGCTTGCCTTCACCCAGCTCTCCAGCCTGTCCCAGTCATGTTAGATGGCAGCACAGTCCAATGGGGCATCAGCCACTCCCCCAAGTTTTGTATCATCAGCAAACTTGCTGAGGGTGCACTCACTCCCCGCATCCAGATTGTTAATAAAGATTGAGCAAAACTTGGCCCAGTACTGATCCCTGGGGAACAGAACGCCACAGGCCTCCAAGCTGAGGCTCTGCCACTGATGACCACTCTCTGAACTCCATCTAGCCAGTTTTCAATCCACCTTACAGAACAACTGTCTATACCACATTTCCTCAGCTTTTCTATAAGGATGTTATGGGAGACTGTATCAAAAGCTGTACTGAAGTCAAGGTATATGACAGCCACAGCTCTTTCATCTGTTCATTTGATCATGGTTTCCTAGAAACTGGTGTAGCTGAATTCAGTCACCTAACAGGAGTGCAAACCTGCATACAGTAAGTGATGATTAAACCTCAAAGCCCATGTAGCATACTCTAGTCCAGTGAACACTTGTATATTTCCCCAAGAACCTGCTGGCTTCATGTTGAAAACTGACACTCTAGAGGCATTAAGGACTGGACTGGTAGTTTGGAAATATTGAGCTGTCAAAGTGGCTATTGATTTACAAATATTCATGTATAGAATAACCTACAAATGATGTTACTGTGAGTATTTTTTAATTTGGCTTGTTTGAGGACATGAAGTATCTGTGTGCTAAGGAAGCAATTCTGGACCAATAGTTATGCTTTTGTCTAGTTTAAAGTTTGGCATTCTACAGAGCTGTTTATATGGCATGGCTAAATAACAATGCACAGTAATCGTAGTCAAGTAATTTAAACATTTAAAGCTCCTCTGTTTTAAACTTAACAATAGTTCAGTGGAAAAATTGTTCTACAGCACAAGGATTTCTTTTTGTGTTGTCTTACCGTATTTTCGACTGGCAAAACAAAAGCTGAGGTTTTTATATTCTGTGCAAACAATCCTGCATGACAAGCACTTAACCTGTAAATTAAACCTGTCCTGTTGTTATTACAGCTTTATGAGCTAAATTGATTGCCTGGATGTTTATGAAGGGAGCATGGAGAACAGTGTGGTAAAACCTAAGGCTGAATCTGTGTTGTGTGGTGTTTTTTTTAATTCTAAGGTTTTGCTGGTAGATGTTGAAGACAAACCTCTCCCACACACTTTGGAATGTGAAAGTAAACCTCTTATTGATCTTTCCAATACTCCCGAACTGAGTAGAATTGCTCCTCTAAAGCCTATATTCTCAGAGCAGCTAAAGGTGAGTTATATTCATGTCTCCTGGTGCAAATACACTAGGAGAAAAATATCAACTGGCTGGTATCAAATCTGGTCTGCAGAGTAGCTCTGCAATGCTGTAAGATTTAATGCTAGCTTATGTTAAATATGGTGCTACATGCTAAGGTGCTCTTAAGTAAAGAGAACATGATGTTTAAAATTGGTATGCTCTAAACTAGAGCTCAGAGTGATCTGTAACTAGGAAAAGGAGGAAGGAGAGAGAACTTAATGCTTAAACTGAAAATTGTTCTGAAGTAGGGAGTGAATGTTTTCTGCAGAGTACGTATGCTGACTCTTCTTTCTTTGCAAATTTTCAGTTCTTGTACATTTTCAGCCAAAAAAGCGAGGCTGTCTCCTGTTTAACTCATCCCTTAACCCCCACCTTAATTGAAAGATGTGTGTTGGAATTTACTTTGACAAGCATTTCTGCAGAAGTGTTTTTGGTAGACTAGTAGTTTGAAAGATAAATCTCATTAGATGTTGTCAGATGCAGTCTTTGACATTAGATGTAGTTGAGATCAACTAAATGTTAGGTTCTTCAAAATCTCTCAGAAAAGGATCACAGAAATCTGAGCTCTAGGGGCATGTTCAGAAGTGCTTTGCCCTGTCTGGATGGTAGTGTTGCTTGAATATGCATAGTAGTGAAACTTTAGAAAAGCCTTTTAGCCTTTCAGGGCGAGTATGGGTAATTGCCTTAGAAGCTTGCATTTATCAAAGAATAAACTAGATGTTTAAAAACATGAACCTACAAGCTTAACTTTACCTTTTGCTTCCTATTAGTACTTAAGATGACTATGTTAATATACATAACTACTATGAGCAATAATAATAGCTAAACTTTGCTTTTTCTTTTCAGCTAATTGATCTGAGCTCACCTCTTATCACTCTGAGTCCTGATGTCAACAAAGAAAATCTAGATTCTCCTCTACTCAAGTTCTAAAATGGAGGGAAATGAAGAATTATTGGCATCTGTGATTTTTTTAAGTGTTTAGGTGTTGTTTTAGTCATACAGGTTCTTTTAGCATGGCTATAGATTATCTGAAACTGTGTTACCATAATAGAATTTTAACAGTCTTGATGTAGTCAAACTGAGTCTGATTGAATGGTTTTGATCCTGAGTGTACTTAATCAGTGTTCCTGTCATGCAGAAGCCTGTCTATTTTTATTTCTTTCTAGTTGTACTTCATGTCTTGTGTACAATGAAGATTTAATTTAAAATAAATTGTTTACCAACCTCTTCTAGAACAACCTTTCTTACAGGCTTGGGATAGACTGATTTTTAGTGTTCTAAAAAAGTATGCCTTTGCAAAATTCTGGGTTTGAGCATGGCTATGACAATTTAGGAGGAAATGTGTTGTCATCTGACAGCTGAAACATGCCAACATGGTCCTAGAGCAGATACCTGCTTCACCAGCTCTTCTGCCTATTCATTGGAGCTGCTTGATCTGGATTCAACTAGGAGCTAAATTCCAGCCTTCAAAGCACTACTCAGTTGTTCAAACATCACTGTGCCTGATGCAGGTCTAGTGCATTATGTCTGCCTGGGGCACAGAGCTACAGTTAACTACACTGTTCTCTGGCAGCAGCTGGAGACAGGTGTGATAAGTAATAATGAATGTGAAACAATTACTTGTATTTTCTTCTGGCACTTCCTTTGTCTGCTTCTGCACAGGCCTTAGCTCGACTATGTGTGTTTGAGGGTTTGGGTTGCCCTGAAGCAGGGAAGGACAGAAAGCCTCCACTGCACTGCTTGGTTTAACAACGTGTTGTCACCTCTGCAGAACCTCCTGAGGCTCTTGGCCAGAACTCTGCGTCCATGAGGCTGTAGTCAGGTTGGGGTTGCTCTCTTCTCCCAGGCAAGCAGCAACAGAGCAAGAGGACACAGTCTCAAGTTGTGATGGAGGGCGGGGGGGGAGTTAGAGGTTGGATGATACGAAGAAGTTCTTCACAGAGACTGATTTACCATTAGAATGGGCTGCCCAGGGAGGTGGTAGAGTCACCATCCCTGGAGCTCTTCAAGAAAAGAGTGGCTAAGGCACCTAGAGCCGTGGTCTAGTTGATTGGATAGGGCTGGGTGCTAGGTTGGACTAGATGATCTTGGAGGTCTCTCGCAGCCTTGTTGCTTCTATGATTCTATTCTGCAATGGTACGGCATCATGATGCCAAGCCGGCATCATGGTACGCAATGAAGTGGAGAAAGGAGGAAAAACAACACCACTGCTTTCTGGTACGTGCCCTTACAGGCCCGTTGGTGGGAAGGGGTATGCTGCTTCTAATGTTGCAGAGCAAATGGGTCACTTCCACTCGCGTTGGTGCGAGCCGCCGGAACGGCCGAGGCGAAGCGCTTTTCCCCGAGCGATTTTGGGCGCTGCACGCCTGGAGCCGCTGCCGCCGGAACGGAGAGGCGAGCGGCCGGAAGCGGCGGTGCTGTAGCCGCTACGGCTGGTAGCTATGCTGGCGGCAGGACGTCGCGTAGCCTGCGCTGTTTCCGGCGGGGTGGACAGTGCCGTGGCAGCCCTGCTGCTGCGCCGCCGAGGTGCGTGGGTGGGCGAGGCCGGCCGGCTGGCTACCCTCCACCGGCGCTGTGGGGACCGCGCGTCCTCTGCTCAGCCTCCTCCCGGTCCTTCTGCCCGGCTCAATGGGGTCGGTAACTTCCCGCCCTCACCCGCTCCTCCGAGAGGGTGGAACAGCCCCGCCTCGGGTAGGACCCCTTCCAGAAGGCACCTCGGGAGGGGGCAGCAGAAGTGAGCGGTAAAGGGGAGGATGTGAGATACTCAAGAGTTGAAATAGCGGTGTGTTAATTGCTACAAGAGCTTGCTTTTATCTTAGCTATAGAAAAAAGGAAATCAGTCATACGATAACTACTGTAAAGCTTAGCAGAATTTTTGCTTATTACAGGACAAGTTGCATCTCTTGAAGGAATCAGTTACTGAGGGCTTAAAAACACAGGTTTTCGAGTCGAAGCTGTAGGGATTTCACTTTATATTCTTACCTTAATTTCATAGGCTATCAGGTGACAGGCGTTTTTATGAAGAACTGGGACCCTCTGGATGAACAAGGAGCTTGTTCCATTGACAGAGATTGTGAAGATGCTTACTGGGTTTGTCAGAAACTTGATATTCCTTTTCACCAGGTTTCCTACGTGAAAGAATACTGGAATGAAGTATTCAGGTAGAAACATTTAAAATAATATATTGGCATAGTACTGTGTTGTTGTGAAAAAGTGAGGATGGACAGGTAATAGGCAAAGTATTATCAGTACTGAAAGCACTGAAGCCTCTTACATGTGGGAAGAACTAATTTTTCTCTGTTTCATTATTAAAAATATATATGTTGTTTTTAATATATTTGTTATATCTGAAAGTAATAAGTTTCTTCCTATTATGAGCATGTAGCAGTTGCTTTGTTGCTCATTTCTGCTTTCTACATACTTGCCCAAACTCGTAACTTGAGAAAAATACCCTTGTAATAGGATGCTGTTGTCTGCCTGTGTAATTTCTGCTGTGCGTTTCCATTAATATGGGCTGGATCCAGTTTACCACGAGGTGATAATGAACTAACCTTGCTTCTTTAAACATAACAAATTTGAAACTGTCATCAAAAGAGAGTGTTCAGATTTTCTGTTTGTTCCACTTTAAGGGAATAAAGTTCTGGATAGAAAAAACTGAGAGGTTTTCTTGGGAGGCAGGAGAAGGGAAGTGTAACAAGATAATTTAGCTTTTATGTGTTCAGCATAAGTGCAGAAAAGTTGTTTCCGTATTTTCTTCACCCCCTTTAAGACATTCCTTTGTTGCCTTGTCTTAGAAAAAAAGAGTAGACTAACCTAGTCATACTACTTCATACTGAAATGACATCAAGTTGAGCACTATGTGTTTGTGCACAGTCAGTGAAGAAAAGAGCTGTGTTCTAGGAAAATTTACTCCATTTTTCCTTACTGATTTGGGACAAGGAATAAATGTCATCAAAACTCTTGAGGGTTGTGGGGTATATGTAAATGACAGTGAATCAAATACTAACAAAGATCAGCTTTTCTTTTGCTTGTTACTTAGCATACTCTGTAAGTAATGCAAGTGTCTTGATTTGTTTCAGAATCCTTTATTCTTTACTGTCATCAGTTACTTTGAATTTACTCATCCTCAGGATCTCTATTTAAGTGGTTATTCCTCAAAACCCACCTTTTGTCAAGAGACCTATTCCAGGTCTTGCTTTTCCCATGGTTTGTGCAAAGCCTCTTTCAGATCTTTGTGTCAGAGAGAGAATTCAGTAGGCGTTTTTCATTGCTTTTTATCCTGTTCTGTGCTTTACTTGAAGTTCTGAACTGTTGTGAGCCTGACTTTATGCTGAGTCTTTTATAAAGCTTCCAGCATACTCTGGCAGTATTCACAAAGGAGTGTTAATTGGAAGAGTACAGTGCTGACCCAGGAAGAGAGAGGTAGACCCAGGTGATTTAATTATTGTATTTAATTATTAGTCTGAACTGTGGGCTTCAGAACTGCTAATAAGGAGTCAGACAAAATAAAAGACATGTTGCTTTATTTTCTGTCTATGAATGTAAGGTATAACCTAGTAAAGAAGAAGCAATTGATTCTGTTTCAGATGATGAAAAGTAAGGCCAAATACTAGGGTAGCTGGTGTTCTTTTGAATCCAGTCTAGGCCCTCGGTTCCTTTTGACTTCAGTGACTGCTGAGGACAAGGAAATTCAGCGATCAGGCCTCTTGATAGCTCAGCATATCACTGTTTTGCTGGCTTTCTTTCACTAGGTATTATTACTATGTTTTCAAGTAATTAAAGGTAAGCACATTAATTGCCTGACAATGTAAACAACAACATGATTTTGAGAAACTTCTTGAATTTCTGAAGAGAAAAAAAAGAAGAAAAAAGTCTCTCTGAAATGAACCCACATGACTGCTTATGGTAGCATTATTGTAGATTAAGTTATTGTCTGTTCTGCTGAGACAGTAACTCCTGGTGTGTACTCCATTGGACTATCACTTTGAAAGATTAAACAGGGCTGTTTAGTTCTGAGCAGAAATATTTTATGAGAGATGAGCAGGATGTGCACAGTGAGCATACATTTGAATCTTTGTTTTACAGTGACCTCTTAAAGGAGTATGAACTGGGAAGGACTCCTAATCCTGATATTGTGTGTAACAAGCACATCAAATTCCACTACTTTCTTCATTATGCTATGGATAACCTTGGTAAGGCATTTTCAAATGTGTCAGTACAATGTGTGTACTGTGGGAATGCTTAAAGGATGCAAACTCTTGAAAAGGTTTGGAAAAACATTAGTTTATATGCATACTTAATTCACATACCTCTGTGACAGTTTTGATATTTGCAAAGTATTTGGTTTGAAGTGTGCTTTTGCATATAGAATCAGAATGGTTTAGGTTGGAAAGGACCCTTTGAAGGTCATCTACTCCACTCCCCCTTCTATGGCCAGGGATGATCAAGTTGGTCATAGGTAGGAACAGATTTAATTCAGGGTTATACAACGACCTGACCATTAAGTTTTACATTCTTAGATAGTCCTTAAAGTACAGAAGCAGAAGTGTTGGCATGTCGATGAGTAGTTTTTATCATTTAAATACTAGAAGTGCAGTTATTATATCTTTATGGGTTTCCTTCATTCATTGCTTTATGCTTTTCTAAGTGGCTGTTTATAATCCTGTTTTAAACTATGAATTTCAGATAAGGAGCTTTGTGATTTGTTTTTTTTAATCCTTTTGTTTTTCTTAATAGGAGCAGATGCAATTGCTACTGGGCATTATGCTAGGACCTCACTAGAGGATGAGGAAGTGTTTCAACAGAAACATACTAAAAGACCACAAAGGCTTTTCAGAAACCGTTTTGAAGTTAGAAATAGTAAGTAGTGTCTTCATTTGGTGTTTCATCCAGATATGAAAGAGAAATTTGACTGTTTGATGTCACAGACTTGGGGAAGTTTGTGACTTTACACATTTAAACTCCAGCCTTTGTAGAAGATTTATTGTGGAAACCAGAGGATTTACATTACTGAAAATTACCCTAACCAGTCAGGGATTTGCTATTTCAAGAGTTATAATCCAGGTGCAGAGAGTTAAAAAGTAGTTTCAGTAGTAATGAACGCTCAGGAGGAGCTGTAATGTGGTTTAAGGAGATAGGAATATCTTACATAAACAGAAGTGTTTAAACAAATCTTTATCAAGTATTCCCATAGCTTATAGACAATTTTAGTTTTCACTGTTTCTTCTATTTTAGGGAATGTAATTTTTGGCTATTCAATCTATAGTATAGGTAGACAAAGGTTACTGAGATCTTGTGTTAGTTGTGACTGAACTAGTGGCCTAGTTGATGTTTGAGTCAAGAAATATGTAAGTAGAGTTTGTACAACAGCAGAGCTATTGACTCTTAGAGTGGGCAGACCACGACTGAAAAAATGTACTAATTTCATTTCATCAGGGCAGTCAGGAGATCTCATCTATTTTGAAGAAAAAAAAGTAAGAATCTCCTCTCTAGAACATTAAAAATAACTCTGCCATTGTCTGTTTGAAGAGCAGCATGTTGATACTTGAATTCCTGTTTTCCTTTTTGTCGATGCTCTTGACAGTGACGTGCAATATAGTAATAGATGAGGCAACGTAAGACTTTGTAAGATTCTATGTTATACGAAATCAGAATCATTCTAGTGGTGAGAAAACTACCCAAACATTTTCAGTGAGTGTTTTTCAATATCTCTTTAACATGTACTTGGAAATAACAAAACTAAAATATTGAGTGTCAAAATACTAAAGGAAGTTGAACCATTGAAGGGGATTATGTTGAGATGCTTTATGTGTTCTATGCTTTGCAGCTGTGAAACTCCTTCAAGGGGCTGACCTCTCTAAGGACCAGACCTTCTTTCTAAGTCAGATCTCACAAGATGCTTTAAGGAAAACCATTTTCCCTTTGGGGGATTTAACAAAAAATTATGTAAAGAAGATAGCAGCAGAACATGGCCTTCATCATGTGCTAAAGAAAAAAGAGGCATGGTAACACTTAGACTCTTTTGATTTGTGTTTCTTTCTAAAATAGACTTCTCTGAACTTGAATCTGTGTCAACTTGTCCATTTCTGAGCACTATAATAAAATGGATTGGGAAGAAGTTTTATAGCTGCTCACATGCTTAAAAATTCTTGTATGAGCCTGTGATTAGTTGTGTATTTTAGCTTGCAGATAATTTGTCTTGCAATGCATCCCATAAGAGGTAAGGTGAAAGTGAATGTGTAAGGATGCTGTGAGCTGTAAGGAAAGCATTGTCTATCACAGCAGGTGAGAAGCCTTTGGTCTTTATTTCCCATAGCTTTTAAAGGCTTCGTCACCATAGTTGCTTTTCAGTATGTCTTTATAGAAATTGCATCATACTCTTTTCACTGTTTTTAAAATAAAAGGTCTGTTTCTCTGAGAACTCTCACTTAATGAGTTAATCCTGAAAAAATGCCACGCAGGCATCAGTGCTATTACTGGCACTGTCTTGGTGCTTTTAATATTTATATTAGCCCACTGTAAATGGACCTTAGAAGAGTAGAAGCCTTAACTGAAATGAGAAGGAAAGCCTGCTTGATTTTGAAAGCTTTTTTTTCTAGAGATAGACTATTACTTGTGCAATTGGTGTTACTTCTGTACTTTAAAAGAGACTTCTATTTTTAGTACACATACAATATAGTCACCAAGATTAAGACACTTATTTATTGAACATGTGTTCTATTTCCTATTACTTACTTTCTGTCTTTATGGTTCTTACTGATACTATATAGAATCAGGTTACCTATGTTGGAGCAGATGTGGTTTTCTGTATTTTATGAGGTGCCTGCCGTAGTTTGGGATACAAAGGAGGAAGTGGTGGAGAAATCCATTTTGGACAGGTTATTAATAGGCATTATTTCAAATATTTTTCCCTGCTTTTATGGATTTGATACATTTCCTTTTCAGAGTATGGGAGTCTGTTTCATTGGTGAAAGAAACTTTGAAAAATTCCTTCTTGAGGTGAGCCATATTAAATCTATGACAATCTTTATGCTGTATTCTGGCTTGTAACACTGTCTACTGAAAAATCTCAACAAGCTTGTCACCCACACTGAATAGCAATGTCCTTTTGCAGTCCCAAACCTGCTTGAAAGCTAATGATAGCTGCCTGAGGGAAGATTATTGCCCCTCTACCAGCAGTCAGTCACTTTCTGTATCAAAAGGAGTGTATGAACTTGCATTCTTGTGCCTGCCAGGCTCTGACAGGTGGTTAACATGAGAGTGGCTGAATCTTGCTGTCCTCTGGCATAAGTGAGAACGATGGGGTGTGGTACCCAGTTTTACTGCTGATAGGGACTGCACTTCCTACTTAGTTTGCTCTAAAGCAGCATTAGGACAGGGGCAGTAAGCTGCTTGGGCAGGGTTTGCTTTTTTTGCAAAGTTACTTTATAGCTTCAAGAGAATGTAGTGACTGAACCTGAAATACACTGTGAGAGTTTTTTGGGCTGTCTTGTAACTTAATCTCTTCCTATTTGGTAGTATTTAGAACCTCGACCAGGTAACTTTGTTTCCATTGAAGATAAGAAGGTGATGGGAACACATAAAGGTAATTGGCTAACCCACTTTAACAGCTGCTTTTAGATAAATGGAACAGTACTGTTTATATTTGGATGTATTAATTTTGTGAAATTCCAAACCAGTCTGCAGGTTTTTCTCAGTTTGGTATTTCTAATAATCAGAGAAAGCTTGCTTTATACAGTATTTATTTATTCCAGGGGAAATTTAGGCTTGAGGTGAGGAGTAAGTTCTTCACTGAGAGAGTCATTGGCTACTGGAATGGGCTGCCCAGGGAGGTGGTGGAGTCGCCGTCCCTGGAGCTGTTCAAGGCAGGATTGGACGTGGCACTTGGTGCCATGGTCTAGCCTTGACCTCTGTGGTAATGGGTTGGACTTGATGATCTGTGAGGTCTCTTCCAACCTTGGTGATACTGTGATACTGTATTAGAGCCTTGAACTACAACTGGTTCTTGGTTATTTGTTTCACGTTGTGAGGAAGTAAATGGAAATTATTAGTGTTATTCTGAATTCTTCTGTCAGTTGCACAAAAATGACTGTGACTTCAGTTCCATGCTCTTTAGTACCTAAACTTTGCATAAAAAATACACCGTGCATCTCACTGATACACAGTGGGATATCACCAAGCACAGGCAGCTTATCTTGTCCTTTCATTCTGCCGCCTTCTTTGCTTTCCTCAGTTCTAGCTGCCAGGACTGAGTTCCTTTCCAAAGTAATTCATGTCAATAGGATGTTTTATGTACCATTTAAAGTGAGGGAAACTGAGTGGTAGCAAAACCACAAATTGAAGCTGAAATAAAGACATGTTAAGAGTACCATAGTTGAAACAGATTAGTTTGAAATCATGTGCTTCAGGTAACAGATGAAAACTTGGACAATGATGTTAGTTTACTTTGTAATTGGTACGCTTCTCTAAGATAGCTTGGTTCTTTGTTTAGTGGTAAAGTTTTGGGAAAAGTAACGTTTTTTTTCTGAAATGATTGAAAGTTGCTGGCAGCATAACGTTTTCATATTTCTTTAGGTTGGTTCCTCTACACAATAGGCCAGAGGGCTAGACTAGCAGGCCTGAAGGATGCATGGTTCGTTGTAGACAAAGATGTTAACACTGGAGATGTCTTTGTGGTGAGTTAATTAACAGTGGTATTGCAAGTGACTAATGAAAATGATTTGTGACTCCTGCTGTGCAGAACGTGATTTGAATCTGGGCAGGATTCTTGGCTTTCTTCTTGGGGAAACAACCAAGTAGTGCAGTGTCACTAGATTTGAAACATCTTGGCCAAACTGTCTTTTTTTGAGTAGAAAACTGGTTTAGATTTTGGCATAGAACTTTGCCAAACAAAGGGCAAACAGTAAAAAGAATGAAGTCTCATTTCTCTTCTCTAAAACATGAGTTTTTGATTGTAGCTATTATGACACTGTATGTAAAGATTGTATTATCTTGGTTTTCTGTATATTGCTACTTTTTAGTAAAAGAAGTAGTCAGTTTATATAATACTGCAAATAATTGGGATGTTAATGACTCATCCTGTGAGATGACTTGGTAGCTCTACAGCTTGCTAACATTCTTAATGTTCTTGCTGTTCACTATCAAGTGTAACAATTGCATGATGTGATTATAATGTTGCGTTCTGCTGCTTGTTGATGTGCCTGCAGGGGAAATACCATTACTGGTTAAGCAGAGAGGAAACAGGAAGCTCCACTAAGAAACACTTTTTTATACCTTACAGTGAGGTTGTGGGTTTGCCACATCATTTTTTGGGAGGTGTTGAGAAAATGCAGAAAAAGCAGGCAGCATCTTGTTGAGGTAGGATAAAGAAGACAGTAGATGCCTGAACTCATCCTGGAGGAGGTGGAAATCTGATTGGAGCAGAAAGAGTACAGGAAGTGACATGACTCCTTTGTAGAAGGCTGGCAGATACTTCAGGCTTGAGTTAGCCTGTTTTTTTTCTTTAAGGCTTTCACTTAGAAGCTCATTCAGTGCAAATAAATGTTTTTTGACTCATCTTGCCTTCATTTTGAAATGGCTTGGTACTTCTGTATTTCATGCTTTACAAGTTATGTGCTCTCTAGCAAAAAAAATAGCATTAAAAAACTGTGTTTTAAGGCACCAACGACAGATCACCCTGCCCTGTACAGAGACCTCCTGAGGACAAACAGAGTGCACTGGATTGCTGAGGAACCTCCTGCAGAGCTTGTTAGAGATAAAATGATGGAATGCCATTTCAGGTTTCAGCACCAGATGGCACTAGGTAATCACACCTTGTTTTGTTCTTAGTTTTACTCAGTTTGTGAAACTCTGATAGTGTGTTCAGTGTAGTTATGCAGAAATGGTTGAAATATTTTAGCTTGCCTTTCTGTGGTGTCTTTATAAAACAGTTCTGGGTAGTATCTTGACTTACATCTGTTTAACCTTGTGATGGTTTTTCCTTTTTTTTGATGTGAACATAAGTATTAACTGGTAGGTATGATCTTGGAGGTCTCTTCCAACTTTCTGTGATTTGCTGCTCTAGTGCCTTGTGTTCTGACTCTAAACCAAGATGGGAGTGTGTGGGTGACACTAGTGAAGCCAATAAGAGCTATCACACCTGGGCAGGTATGTTATTAAAAGTTATTTTCCTCCCTTTGTTGTGTTTTGGCTTATGTGGCTAATAAAATAATATTTTTTTTTAATAGCTGGAGCAAAGTAGTCAATTTATTTGCACCGGAGAGCAATTAGCTCTGTTTTGACTATTCATCAACTATATTGAAGGAGATTGTTTCTTATTTTAAATGGTCTGTTGTTATCCATAATCTGGGAAACTGGCTTACAAGTTTTAGAAATAATATGAGAACATCTCTGATGTATATGTTGTTGTCTTCTGGTAATAGATGTAAAAAGCAATTAGTTGGTAACTGGCTGCTTATTATGATTTTAGTGTTCGGATTTGTTCAGTGACACTCTGTGTCCACTGAGTTTCATTGTCCAGGAACAGTGCTGTGCCTTTTGACTCTGCATTGGTGCCTTGTAACACTGCTAATACAAAGATCCTTCATCCTATTTTCTGCATGCCATTTCCCAGCATATGTTCTGTCCTCTCTCTCCTTTTCCAAAACTTGAATGAAAGACAGTATGAGACACATCATCGTGAGACATGTCAGGAAGGAGATGGGCTGGGAATTATTTGCAATGGAGAGAGCGATACACTTAAGAGAAGTGAGCTGAGCTGAGAAGACTCCAGCCAGAGCCGATGACAGGCATAGCTTTCTGCCAGATGTTGCTGAGCCTGTAATTGAGCTCTTTACTGCAAAGTAGTGGGACAAGGCCAGGAGGTCTTTGCTCCTGCCTCTCCTGCAAGAACCTGATAAGCACATCATGGAGCCCCACTTGATTTTTTGTTTCTAGATGTCACCTTCCCAGTTTGAGAAATAGGTCTGTGCACAGTTGCCTGTCTAGTGAAGCTGCAGGCAAATGTTGTGTATGTTGTCTCCTTTGGGAATGGTAGCTTTCCAGCACAGTTCATTCCACCTTAGTAACTGAAGGATTCAGAGACAGTCTTGTAGAAGTTCATGAAAATATTTCCAATGATATATTTATATTTATGCTCATGTGAACTTTTGTGGGTTCTTTATTCCTTTCTTCTCCCAAGATTTAGCCAGATCAAATATAAAAGAATAGACTCACTGTCCAGCAGGTCATGCACAGCCCACAGTTACTCACTATGCTATTTGCTGCTGCTGAAAAGACTTTTCCCTGTGTTTATCGCCTAGTTTGCTGTGTTCTACAAGGGTCACGAGTGCTTGGGCAGTGGGAAGATCCTAAGGATAGGCCCATCGGTGTATACCATGCAACAGGGGAAAAAACGAGATGAGAGTCCAAAGAAGGAAGAGGTTAACAAGACAGAACCAGCAACATAACACGTGGTTTTGTTTATTGAAGGACTTCAAAGAACTTGCTGCGAGAGAATAATAAAACCAATAAACCACATATTTTCTGTCGATCTGTGTGTTCTAATGGTCAGCTGACTGTTGAGTACCAGCTCTTGACTGTTAGCACTCAACATGTTTCAGACTAAAACCAGTGTGGTAAATTTTACTGGACTGGATGATGAACTTCATGTTAATACATATCAAGGGATGTCTTAATGTTGTTCTCTAATAGTAGTTACACATACAAGAATTTTAATATACAAATCACATCTGAAATAATAAATTTGTCTTTTATGCATAAAAGAGATATTTTTTTCTTGCTTGAAGATACCTGTCTTTAGGTAAAGCATAGGATTTACAGTAAATGTATGTTTGTGCTTTGAACTGTGGGAAAGGAATTAATGATAAGTATAATTGATTCATCATTTGCATGAACTCCAAGCAACAGATGCTTGTTTTTCATTGTATATAGTTTTATAAGAAACGCTGTAGATTCTTAGTGTGTTCAGTGGTGGTGTCAGATGTTTACATAATTCAGAATTGCAAATTGAGGGGCTTTAAAAGCAGTCTTGATTGTTATATTTTTTTAAACAACTGACTTTTTTATTAACAACTTAAGGCAGAGGCCTGGTTTGTCTTCTGCAGGAAACACTGTATTGCTTTTTGTCAGAAGAATGCAAATTACGATGCCTTTCCTTATAGTATAGCTCACAAGTGGAGTGTTGAAGTGGAGTGCTGTTGGGAAGGGCTTGTCCAGATTATCTAAGTTTATAAAAACTGGGTGGACATTGAGGACACCCTAAGCTTAGAATAAAATGTTATTAACAGCAAGTCAACAAAACCAAATTCCTGTCTTTCAACATGGTAGTAGAAGGTAAATCCCTAAAGTAAAGCTGTGCAGGAGTGGGACTTTGCAGATGGGTGTGGAATGTTGAGATTTGCATCCAGTTTGGGCAGTAGCAAAGCTGACCACGAGTAGACCTTCTCAGCAGATCTGAAGGCTTGGGTTACATCCTTTTCTATTTCCTTAGTGTTTTCTAAGAATTTCTTTTATTCTGGTAAGGAAAGTAAACTCTCTTCAAAGGGTGGAAGTTAACAGGGGAGAAGACTGTCTACCTGCTAGTCAGGCAAAGTTAAACCCAGGTCAGGGACCTCTGTGGAAAAAAACCTAGACTGTTAAAATCTTTTGTATTTATTTGATGTTATGGTGGATCTGCTTGACGGGGAAAAAAGCCATTCTTCTTCACTGGTGCCAGAATCAATCCTATTCAAAGGCAGTCTTCAGTGTCTATCCAAGTGCAGGTTAACTACAAGGATTATTCATGCTTAACATCAACTGATTTGCATCAGGTTTGTTGTGTTACCAGGTCTTGGTCATGCCTTTTATGTGTTTTTCCTAATGTTTTCCTTATCTTTCCTGAAACTTTTGTCTTTGCATAATGTGGTATTAATTAGTAAAGAGTTAATGTTCCATGTTGTTCTCGTCTGAGTTTTCCAGTAAATGTCCCAATTAAAATCTTCACAAATGTTTTGCATTATACTCATCTGGTTTTTATTATTACTTCATCTCTTAGCACTCTCAGTTATGGTTTTTGTTCAATACTTCACTGGTAGAGGTAGGTTCAACTGAGAACAAGAAAAAGGATGTAGCCATTTCTGCACTCAAAATTAACTTCAAAATTTACAGAATTGAAGAGGTGGGCAAGGACCTCTGATGGTGATCTAGTTCAACTCCACTGATGAAAACAGGACAAATAGAACAGGCTGCTTAGAGCTGCCTTGTCAGGGTTTCAGTACCTTTGAGAACAGAGACTCCACAGCTTGCATTGTGACTGAACAGCACCAGCTCTCAGCTACACCTTGTATGACAGGTGCTTCAGTCCTCATCAGCTCCACCATATCTGTCAGAAAATGTGCAAGCTAACATGCTGTTCTGTGGGAATCTCTAGCAATGGTCTCAATTCACTTTTGAGAATCAGGGACTGCTTTTATTGCTTCTTGGCTTCAGCGCAACTCAACCTAGTGTTGTAATGATGACCACAGACCTTCAACATGATAAAGCAATTGGTGTTCTTGTGCCCATTGAATCTCACTGCACCACTGGGAGTTAGGAATTAGTTGCCAGTTGTGAAATTCAAACTGCAAATAGCTTCTTGCATAGGATGTTTTATAGCAGATTGCATGCATCTAGCAACATGAAGCTTGCATGTTTAAAACAGCATTTCCAAATGGCTTGTACTCCTCGGAGGGAGTGGTATATTTCTCTTTCCATCTCATGTGATTTTTTGGGTAAGGCTCTTAAATACTGACCTGCATGAGATCCTTGCTCATTTCATATGTAGGGGTTCTGGCAAGGGCAATTTTGCTCTGTTGTGCACAGACACTGCTTGGAGAAGCCTGGCAGAGCAGCTTGTAGAGGTACCTGTCTCCATTTCTCACTGTTACATACAAGATGAGCAGCACTAACACCTTTTCTGACCATATTTATAAAAAGGATTGTGATTTCAGTAACATCAGTCACACCCAGCCAGCCAGCGTGTATTACTGTTGTGTCTAGAAACACGTCCTGAATCCCTTGCTCCACTCTGCCCAGAGGCTTGCAGCCTGGCCCGAAAAACTACAAAAAGGTTGTGAAAATGCAGAGAGGCATAGGTGCAATGGCTTGGAGACAAGAAGGTAAACAAGCAAGGTGGGACCGGAGTTTGGTGCCTGGCGTTCGGCAGTTGTGCTCCTTGTAAGGGACACAGTCTCTCTGGGGCTGGAACTTGGCCAAGGTTTGGCTTCAATGGCGTTAGAGCAATCTGACTGGCAAGTGAATTTTCTTTTTTTTCCCTACCATAGAAGCCACATGCTTTTGACAAATCATTGATTTATCACTTCTTTGGTCATTTTTCTCTTATTTAAGGCAACAGATTGAAAGCAGACTATTTCAATTTGCTATTAGGTTTTCCAGGTCTTGAAATATTTGGTCTCAAAGACGCAATAACTTTTTTTAAAAGGACTTTTCCATTCTAAAGTAGAGAATATGGTAAGAAGAATCAAATTGTGTAACTGAGAAACCACAATGTCATGTCAGCTGAAGGCTAGGACTGAACTGAAGTCTCTGTTACACTCTGAAACCTGGGTTGCTGAGTGCATAATGGCTGAGAAACTGCACTCCAAGAGCGGTTTTATTCTGAAAGTTTTGTGTAAAATTTGTTTCAATTGCTCTGCTGGTTGGTTTTGTGGCTTCTTGGCAGTGTTTCTCCTTCCAATTGGTCTTCTAGAGCAGGAGGACAGGGACATTCCCCCATGCAAAGAGATCAGGGTTCTCTGATTCTGTTTTCACTTGGACAGCTTCTTTGGAGAAGTGAAGTGTCATACAGATGTTGTGAGAGGCTTCATTCACACTTGTGGCAGCTCGGTATTTATGGCCCCAGCAGTAAAGACATTGGCTCTTAGTGTTCACATCATCCTGTAGGACAAAGAACCTTTCATCCTCCTGCTTCAGAAATTTCACATGCTTAGTCTCTTAGCTGCAAACCACAGGGAATAAAGCCGATCCACCTTTTCAGCATAAATATAAGAAAAAAAAACCCCAAATAGTTTTGTGGGTGCAGCATTTAAGTTTGTATGCATACATATTGCCATTCAGCCCCTGTGAACAAGGCCAAGCTGTCCTCAGGACCTTGAAGATGACTGTGTGCAACCACCTGTGCTGACTTATCCCTGCAGGTAATGAGATGGGACTGGATTGCAGGGTTGTGCTGTTTCACCATTAAGAATGCAACTTCTGTTCCCAAAAAAATTATTTCAGCTTGGAGACTAAAGTACAGGGAGGCCTAGTAAGGATCTCTGCTGTCCCTTCTTTACATGAGTAGTGGTTCTGCAGCTAGGGACAGCAGATGAGCTGCAGAAGGATCTCTCTGCTATCAAACAGCCATGGAATTAGGCCATGGAAGTGTGCGGCACCATTTGCACTGCAACAGTGCCTTCTTCAGTCAGTGAGGATGAGTATGGACCAGAGAAAAGTCAGGCAGATTTCTCTGAATGCCTTTGATGCTTCTTTCTGTCAATAAATCTAGATTGTTTACTTTCTCCAAGCAAAGACATTGCAACAGTCCTGACTACTAGCAAGTCCTGACTACTACCCGCAGCAGAAGAGAAGGTATGCAAATAGAAAGATTTGTTTTCTGTGCAAGAAAGGGGGAGAAAAATGGGAAATGGGGGTGTTAAGAGCATTATGGTAGTACACACAGTTGGTAGATAATAGTGACAGTATGTGAAGAGGATGTCTCACTGGTGAGGCACGTACTTGCACCCATGCAGAGTTTACGATTAGCATTTTAAAAATGCCTCCTTTGCTTATATATTGTAGTGGTTTGGGTGTTCCCTGCCCTCCCACACTTCAGAAATCTCCCAGGCTAGACTCAGCCGGCTCTGGAAATATGAACAAAGCTTATAGTTACAGCTAGCACAATATAGAAGCAGATATTTACAGTATATACATTTATATACAGAAATATACAAGGTAAAAGGTAATACAGAAACACAACAGCCCTCCCAGAAACCTGAGTGCCCAGGAGGGGCTCCCAACCGCCCCTTCACCTTCCCCCTACCTCTCTCAGCCTTACCCCAGTCCCAAGGAAGAATGGAGGTTTGGCCAGGGGGGTTAGGAAGCAATGTGGATTAGAAAAGAAAACGGAGAGTGAGGGTAGAGAGTGAGATCCAGCTCGGAGCTCGCCAGCAGCAGAAGAGAAGACTCCCTTATCTATGTTTTGCTTTTATTCTTATATATCTCAGCAAGCCTGTGAGCGAAGTAGACGTCACCATTGTTTTCCTTCCACAGCCTGTAATGTAGTTCTTCTCACCAAAACATTCTAGCTAGCTTCAAACTAGCACACACACACACATATATATGTATTTTCATGTGTTAATGAATTAAACGAAATGGAATTCTCCGTCAAAACTGCGGTGCCGAGCCCAGCGCGCCATTTCCAGCGTCAGCACCAGGAGGCAGCAGGACACCACGCTCAGCCCCTCAGCCGTGTAGGCCTCGGGGGCTGGCGGCTACAGACGAGCGCATTAACGGGCCCGCGTTCGGGAATTCCCCTCCACTCCCCCCACCTTTTTATTTTACCTGTTGGGTTTTTTTTTTTTTTGCTGAGCCAGTAGATAGGTAATGTTGTCCCTCGGTGGGTTTGCTCAAGGTGAAGGTAGAGCCTAAAGCCACAGTCGTTTCAGCGCACCAGCGAGCTAGCTGAGAAGCAGCAGCTTTGTAGAGCCTGACTCCCCTCAGGGCCAGGCAGCAGTCACAGCAGGAGTCAGGGCAGTGAGAGCCCGGGCAGCAGGGCAAACATGGAATTTTCTCAGGCGACTACCCCAGTATGGGCTTTGATAATCCTGTGACACCATCATTTGAGGATGCTTCCAAGAAAATACCAGCCTTGTAATTAAAGCACATCAGTTGCTGAGTGGAAAGTGACAGCACACCTACTTCCAGTAAGTTTCAAGAGAAAAGTGATCTGACTGGCTCTGTCTTGGATTTGAGACTGATGTCTTTTAAGGTGTTTCCCTGCAAGAGGCTGAACATCACTGACAGATCGGAAAGGACATGTATGAAATATCCAAGCACACAAGGTTTATCTTGGGAATCTGAGCAGGCAACTCTATTTGTGTGCTGCTTGGCCATCCATCAAAGCCCTTCATTGCAGTGGGCACCAGCCCCAGCTTGTCCTGGTAGCTAATGCTGCTGTACTGAGCGCCTGCCATGAAAAGCCATCGCAGTGGGGGCAGGTTTAACATGGACAGGGCTTCCAGCAAATCTCAGGGTGACATGCATCACCTGCTGAGGTAAGCTAAACTCTCTGCAAGAAATCCAAGCACTCTGCTGTGGATTTGCTCCAGTGAGAGGAGAGGAGCCTCTGCTCACCTCAGTGGCAAAGGCACTGGCTCTGCTGGAGGCCATGAGTGGGGCGGATAACTATGTAGGAAACTGAAATATCATTTGAGTGAGCAAGAAAGAAGATAGGCAAGATTTTGGTTTGTGCTTGGCTTAACCTAGGTGAGATCAGCCAGGAAAGTGGCTTCCCTTGTACAGCCCAGTGGAGAAGAGCTGTGTGTCAGACGTGCTTTGGCGACATGGCAGCTTGGTCCCTCCTAACTACCTGTTTGCTCCCATCAGTTTGACCATTCTAAATCAGCAGAACAAACCCTAACCTCTAACTCTAAGATAGCAGGGCTCTTCCCTCACCCTTTCACCCCTGAAACCTGTTCCATGTGCAGCTGGACATGAACACCAGTCCAAGCTTTCTCATTTGTTTTATCCAGGAAGTTTGAAAGATGCAATGAAGTGTACTGTTTTGTTCTCAAAGTCAAGGCCTGGTTTACTGCTTCAGCTGGAAATCTGCTCACTTTGCTGGCTTTTGCCAGCTGATGCTGTTTTGTAGGAGCTCCTAACCTGACAGGACTATATGGAACAAATCCAGGTAAAAGATATATTTATATCCTTTAAAATGAGTATCCTTCCCCCTCTTGAAACATGTTGATCTTTGGGGAGCTGCTTTTCTACTAGTGAAATTACTGCTGTACGTTTTGGGGGCTTTGTTTTTTTTTTTTTTTAAACCTGATGAGCAAGCACTAGAAAGGCAGCTGTTCTGAGTGACAGATGCTCATATCTCATTGTACCATCAGGGCGCTAGCTCCAGCACAGCTATTTTATTGTGAGTGGTTTGCCATGTGTCATAAATGTGGTTTTTTTTTCCTTTCTGAGTAATTGTCATTGCAGAACCCACCTGTTTGCCTTTCTGCTGCAAACACTTCTGTTGGCTTTGGCAAGTGCTGGCTGGCACAAAGAGTTCTGTTGCTGTTGAATGACTTTCCAGCAGTACCCAGCAACTTGGAGCAGAAGCTGTGGGCTATGGATCCACTGGGACTGCCATCCCTGTGGGAGCCCATCTGGAACCTGCCAGTGCTATGCCTGGCTGCAGAAGATTTGGCATGTCACATGTGAAACTTACCTCACTGCTGTTATTTTTCTGCACCTTTTATTCCTGCCACAGCCATGCAGTGCCAATGGGCTCTGTGTCTGTAGAGATGAATGCTGGTGTGGGCTCTCTCCACTGACACTTTTCTACAGCCTTCCAGTATTTCCCTGAGCATATGAACAAAAAAAAACCAACAACCCAAACTCAACTCTACATTCTTCATTTGGAAAGGTTGGTATGGGCTTAGCATGTGAACAAGATCCAAAGAGCTGCTGTCAAATGACCAAAAGCAAGAGGTTTTTCTATGTGCTGGCCAAAGTGGTGATGTTATTGAAAGCTGTTGTAAATGAATGGGGAATAAATCTCCAACCCATAAGAAACTAATACAGGAAACCACTCAAGTGGATGCACTGCAACTACTGTAATGAAAGAGAGCAGCAGCACCTGGAAAGCTAGATCTTTTGAATTAATTTCATGAGTAGATCTGACATAAATACTGCTTTAGTGAATGAAGGTCAGGATAGGTTCCAGAAACCTTAGGCCATGCTAGACTGAAGGCTGAAGCATGTTTTGGTTGGGGATGGCCATGGAACACACAGTAGCTGTCAGAGAGACAGAGACCCTCTCAACTTAAGCACAGTCCTCTCCGTAAGAGGTGGCTTGGTCCTGCTCCACCTTTGCAATGTCTCATGACCCAGAGCAGTCCCATCTCAGAGAGATGACAGTCTGGGTCTCCTTTCAAATTAAATAAATATACTCAGAGCAGATCTTATTTGCTAAAATTATTTCAGTTGGAAGGAGTGAGGTGTCTTATTCACAGTGGTCTTTGAGCAGAGGGATGGCAGCAGTGGATGTCTTAGCAAAACAGAAGGGGAGGCACAAGCCCAGCACAGAGCTCCAGGGGGCTCCTGGGGGCACTAACAAATACTTTAAAGTATTTAGAGGACAATAATGAATTAGCACGGTCCTTTTGCAACACAGGTCAGATTAATCTCATTTGCTTTAATACGGCACCTGGCATGGTGGATAAAGGAGCAGCAACAGATGGGATGTCTTCTGTAAATGGTTTGATGCTGCCTCGCACTATTCTCATATGCAAAACACAAGCAGTGTGGGCTGATGATAATCGATATGAGGTAGGTGTGAAACTCACTTGGCAAGAAGAGAAATTTTACAAGGGCCCTCCTGGGCTTAGTTTTATTTGATATTTTCATTCGTGGTTTGAAAGATGGAAAAAAATATAGCTTGTAAAGGCTGTAGTTGCTGCCAATGGACTCCAGGTATCCTCATGGACAGGACTAAAATCCGAGATGAGAAACTGGAGAATGGATCAAAAAAGAGAAAAAAGATTAAAATGTAACTTCCAGTGCAAAATGCTACTTATGGGCAGGAAAAGTGAACTGCATATGCACAAACAGGAGCACAGAGGCAAGGCAGAAGCTCTGCAGAAGGAAGCGTGGAGTGCATATACATCACAAACTGACTGTGAAGTCTTTTTTCTTGCAATTTGTTTAGGCCAAATGTCATTGTAAAGACTAGATTAAGAAAAGGGGATTAAATGGAGATTAAAAAAAAGTAGTCTTTTTTAAGGTTCTTGGTAGGCCTTGTACTTGCATTTTGTGGGCTGCTCTGGTCTCATCTCTCTCTCTGCTGTCTCCAGAAAACCTAGATTAGTCTTGGAAAGGGGTTGAAGAAGGGCAAGAAAGCAGGCTAAAAGATGAAGTAAAGTTTCTGTGCAAGGAGCTATTACAGAGATCTAATCCGTTCAGGTGGAAAGAGACAATCCAAGCACTCTAGAATGGAGCCTGTCTTCCTCTTTGACCTGGAGAAGGTGACTGAGAAATGATTGTTCACTGTCTTTTGTGGTGCAGGTAGCAAAGGTGCCCAGTGCTATGTGTCCAGGAGACAGGACTGAAACAGATGAGTAATAACGTCATCTTACTGTTTGTGACCAAATCGGGCAATTCACTGTGCACTAGAAGTAAGTTTATGTAGGTCCAAAATGCAACAGGGAGGAAAAAAAAATGGGTTGCTGTAGACACCACAGCCCCTCCTGCTAGGGAGCCCTGAGGTGCACTGTGCTGGAAGCCACGGCCCTTGCTGAGGCCACCTCCTTGTGTTATGTGTGGCTGATAATCCCCTTTTCCTTAACAGCTGCTGTTGGTTGTTACTGGAGACAGGATCGGTGACTGATTTGCCCTGTAACTGTCCTGCTTATGTGAAAGCCTGAGGCTTATTTCTGCTTTTCCACAATAAAGGGAGCTAATACTTAAGAACACACTTTTTCACCCCAAAAATGCATTTGTACAATAAAGTTTAAACCAGTTTTCCTTTGGGCTAATTGCTTAGGTTTGTTTAATGCGAGTTGTGACAGATCTGTCTGCAGACTGAAGATCCTTTGGTTTCACCCCTGCCCTCTGAGTTTATTGTCTAACATTTAGAAACATTTATAGAAAAGCTGGCCAGGTGATACTGAGAACCACTTTTATTTCCAGAAAGCTGGCAGACTTGCAGGTCACTGCTGTGCCTCATGGGATGTGCAAAAAAACCGTGCACAGCAGCCTGGTAAGCACAGACTGAGCAAGACCACAGCTTGACATCAGCTGTCTTGAGAAAGCCAAGAATGCCACAGGCTTTCATGGGCTGGGCTGGCTGCCTCACCTCCTCTCTTAACCTTGTTTTCTAAACCCAGTGCACCAGGTGCCTTCCTGGTGTCTGTTTTGCTCTGGATTAGCAGAGTGTGGTTTTCTTCCATGAACCATTTCCCCAGGTGTGAGAAATGCTCTGGGTCTGGACTGAAACACAATGCACATGGTGGTACCCTGCTCCAGTAATGTGCA
Organism: Tricholaema leucomelas; assembly: GCA_013400475.1. NCBI lineage: Eukaryota > Metazoa > Chordata > Aves > Piciformes > Lybiidae > Tricholaema lacrymosa > Tricholaema leucomelas. The sequence continues at coordinate 89,458 of WAAF01014675.1, forward strand.
CTGGTTTGGAAGGGAGGTTTATCTCTGTGTGTGTGTCCAGGTGGAGCAAGGCCCCACAACACCCTGCAGGGTGCAGCATTGGTGGCCAATCCTTTACTGCTTCTTCTTCCTCTGCAAAAGCCATGCATACCTGTACATCCCTCCTGTTGCTTTCTAAATCCTGGTAAAAAGCCATGTGGACCTTCAGCACCTGTAGTGAAGTTAAAATGAATGACCAGAGAAAGAATAAAAGTTCAAACCCTTTTTTTTCTTAATTTATTGTAAATCCTCCTTTCATCTGTGCTGCAATTCCAGTGTTCTGCACATTAATAAATATACATTTGTTAAAAAAAAAAACAACAAACCTCCAGTGTCTAATCTGCCATAAAGCTTTAAAAAAGTCATAAAAATAAGTTTTAAATTTTTTTTGTCATTAATACAACTGACCCTCATTTACGGCAACAATTCTGATCAAAATAAAATCTACCTACATCTCACTGGGACAAAATATACATACACAGATGTAAAAACAACTAGTGTGGGTTATACACAATGCCTGAGCACGTGGCCAAGTGCCAGACCCTTAAAACATTCAAAATTTTCAGTTGGAAAATGTTACACAGTATGTTGCATAATTTTTGAAGGAAAAGAATCCTTCCTCCCTCTGCCCTTCCAAAGGCCTCCTTGATACATTTAAAAATTAATAGGAATAGGATGAAACCAAGATTAGGGTATATATTATTTCTTTATTTTCCCTCAACTTCTGCATTTTATTTAGCCTGATTTTCTGCTTTTTTTTCCCTTTCACATACACAGCTACACAACCAAAGACTGCTATCATGAGCAAGGAGCTCCTGAAGGCTTTGGTGTCAGAGGGCAGGTTGGATGCAAACCTTTTCATATCTCTTTTTTACTTTTTCTGTAAACATTGCAGGATGGATAAGATGGGAAACAGGCTACACTTAACTTTCCTATGCTTGTGAAACCAACATATTTTGTGGGAAATAGGAAACCTGGTCTTCCTCGTGCTTTTTGAAACAGCAAGAAGGCCAGGTCTTTGTGAAAGGGCTGGGCAGTGAGATTTGCACATCTTTTAAAACATTTGTATTTCTGCTTTGATTAGCAACGTACTGACTCCAGTGGGAAAGAAATGAACAGTAAAACAAAATACTGTGCCTGAGGCAGAACTTGTCCAATGGGAGGAGTGCCTTCCTCTCGGGAGAGCAGAACGTTGGTTTGTCATGGAGCCTGACCAAGATACCATATGATGACACCACTTGTTTTTCTTGTTCTTGAGAAGAGAAATAATGATTTGATTTATTTCAGATAAGGATCATGTTGAAATCTTAGATGAAGATATGACTTATTCTAATTCCGAAGTTCAGTTGCTGACCATTTCAATGCACTCAAGAGGTCAAAATACCACATTAAAAAAAAACCAACACAAAACCACAACAAAAAACAACCCCTTTTTTGTTGATTTTTAGAAGAGGTTATGAAAAAAACATACTGTGTCTTAAAGCGATGCAAAATCGGTCAACGAAACTTACAAATTACATTAATGGATTTTGATGTAATCTTTACTGTGTTACTTTGAAAACTGCATTGCATCTTAAGGTAGTTTCCATGCAAACCTCAGTTACTTTATCAAACGCCAAATTCAAGTAAAATTGTGCAATGTTCATATAAAAAAATATCAAACCCTCTTTTAATTGTTTTCCCATTATCAAATTAAGAAGTTCAGTATAAATGTAAAATATACAAAGGATTTTTTTTTTCTTTAGCAACACCATACAAAATATATAAAAGTATCTACACTTTTTATATATATATAAAGGATTTTTCTTTTTCCTTAAGACAACATGTCCATGAGGGGGTGGATAGAGATGCTGGCATAGAAACAAAAGGACACTTGTTGGGATATTCCTCCCCAGAGCCCAGAGCAAGCTGAAGGATTCACAAAGTAGCTGGAAAAACTCCACAAGAGATGCCTTCTGGTACCTGTCTTAAGGCTGATAGATTGACTTATGGTAGGTCTGCAGCAACAGTAACAGTGTTTTCCCTTGGTTCTCCCTAGTAACAGTTCTGAAGCACTGCCCTCACTGTGAGAGGGCATCCATTCCTCACAGTGCATCTCTGTGGCCATTTCCATGCCTTTTGGCACAGGCTCATGCTGCACGGAGCATGCTGCACAGCAGCCTTATCGCAGGTGCATCTGGGCAGCTTGTCTCTGCTGTGAGCAGTCAGGAGTCTGCCATAAGGTGAAACCATGTGGGGATCAATGCCCACCTCGTTCTCCTCACTATGTGGCCACTCCAACAAAGTCCAGCGTGGGCAGGTGGCAACCCCACAGCGAGGAGTCCAGAACCGCGCAGCAGCAATCAGAGTTTCCTGATGGTTCAAATTGAAGTTTCATTACTGCCTCTGTTAGTGAGAAGAAGTAATCATGCAGGCTTAGGGTTAAACAGGCACAGACAAACCACTCCACCCAACCCACCTAACTCCTTTTAGTAAGGAGTCATGCTCTGGGAGGTTACCCTGCCTTGCCGATCCACCACTTGCAAGGGGATGCTGCCCTGGAGGGGAAGACCAGCTAGAAGAAACATTTCCTGGCAGTGCATAAGAGATGCACTCTTTAGAGCAGGCTCTAGGAGGGCTTGTGCTTAGCTGATGCTTAGGTGAAGCTGCAAGGTTCACATGCGAATCTTACAATCTGTTAGAAATCTGGTATTATCAGACAGATTTGTGCAATCTGCTCTCCAACAGCACTTTTACATCATGCAAAAGGTGCAGAGATAAAACAGTTTCCTTCTGCCTAGCTGAACACTCACCCCACGTTCCCCTCTACCAGCCTACTACCTTTCGCCATCAAAGGACTGGGTTTCCTCAGGAATACTCTTCACCAGGGTCTTGCCCAGACCTGTTCTCCTCCATGCTGGCTGCCAGACACCCACACCAGCTCCCACTGGTCTTACTGGATATGTAACAGCAAATGCTGCTCTATGTTTACCTACTTCTTCCCCTTCTCCTTTGGTGGCCAGTACTGGCTGCGTTAACTGCAACCCATTAATGCTAAGTCCCTAATGGTCCCAAACACTCTCCCTGCTGCAAAAGTGGAGGACAGGTGAAAAAGAGAAGAGAAAACAAATCTCCCCGTGGTCCAACAGGAGTAAAGGTGAGGGGCTGGGGACACAAAAAATGAAGGAGATAGTCCTGAGCAGAGCATCCCTGAAGGCATGCATGGACCACAGGTGGGTGTTGCTAAGCCATCCCAGATGCCTGGCACCATGAGGCACTGGAAAAAGCCCATCTTTGCTCTGGAGATGTGTGTAGCCATGAAGGGCTGGGGAAGGCAATAACCTCAGTAACTCACCAGGCAGGGAGGGGAGAGATAATATGTGTGCACATGGTAGCTCAGTTTGCTGTGACCAAGGGCCACACCACCATGTCAAGCACAGCTAATCCTGTGGCAAGGTGACAGGACAGCACTTGTTTGCTCTAGTACACAGTGAGCCAGGAATGTATCAGTTTGCCAATTCAGAGTATGCCAGGGTGACCAGTGGGAGGTGTCATGGCACTCTCCCCATGGTACCTACTTTGGTCCTATTGTCAGTGAACACCATGGCCTGGTGACATGTTATGGACAAACTATCAGGACAGTCACTGGTGAAATACTCTGCTTAAGTCACTAGATGAAATTCTTGCTCATGTTGGAGCTCGGAACTGGAAACTGAAGGGAAAGACTGGAACCATGGGAGGCCTGCCAGGGCATTGCAATGTGGTACTTACTCTGAGTCTGAGGTGTCAGCATGTCCTGTTCCCACATGGACATTCATGGCCATGCCATTGAGCTGGTCTCGAGACTGGTCCCTCCAAGCATTTTTTACTGTCACTCCTGAGTCTGAAGGAGAGCGGACCCCATCATTTGTCCCGAGAGATGCAGTCCTGGATGAGATCATTGTCTGATTGTAATCTGACAGCTTTTCCCGCAGTCGATTCTTGATATTCTTATCCACTAGCGGGGGAGGGTAGGTGACTTTATTTTTTAAGATGCCTATTAAGGAAAAGAGGTATAATGAGCACTTTGAAAGCTGTCAGTGATTTCCTCTGTCAAGCTGAATGTATTCAAGAATTGACATTTTACATTTCTTAATCAGACTCCTTGTTTGTCACTTTCTTTCAAAACCAAAATATTAGACTTGAGCAACTATCAACTAGTTTCCCACAGCATAACTGGTCACACAGGCTGGAGCCATTTGGAAAGTGTTCTTCTGTAATAGAGCTACCATATAAACTAATTAACACCCCTAGTCTCCCAGTTTGGCTGCGAGGCTAGGTTGGCGGTGCTACCTTTCCTCTGCTCCGGCTGCTGGTTGTTCTGGTGGGACAGAGGTCTGTTCTCCTTCTGCTGCCCTTCGTTCTCCTTGTCCTGTGGCGCTTCGTTGCTGTGGTTCACCTGGTTCTCCCTGTGAAGTTCTACGTTGACCTTGGTCTCGACTTTGAGTTTCTGTTTCCCACTGGGGTCCTCACTGTCACTGGCCGTTACACACTCTGTGGGCCAATAGGGTTTCACATGATTGGGAAGGGTATCAACTGCAACGCAAAAAAACACTAGCTCGAAACCTACTTTTCACAGGTCTTCTCAACCACTGCCTAAGCAGTCCTGTTCCCTGTAGCTGGGAAGGAGTTGTGTGTCAAACTAGAGCAAACCTTCAGTTGATTCTTGTTGGAGTGCACTACCCTCAGAGTGAAGCAACCTCCACGAAACACACCTGGTAGAGTGGCAAGGCATCCAAACCCTTCTTCAAGCAAGGCTGCTGGCTCCATTACAGGGAATTGTGAGGCAAACTTGCTCTCTCAGCTCTTCAGAACCAATGATCCCACTGGCTCCCTGAGGAGGTTGGTTTCTGAAGGATGAGGGCACTCAAGGCACCTTGTGTTGTCTTTGTGCAGACAACCAGCACAACAGTGTGGATGTCTGCCAGTCCAAGCTGCCTTATCTTCAGGGCAAGATGAACTATGCCTAGAAATGCCTGCACCTTTTCATACACTATTGATAGTAATAGCCAATTATATCCAACTCTTTCTCTACAGGATGGCCTTGACACAGCTAAATCTCTGTGATATAATCTTGAATATAGGTTTCACCATCAACATGATGAGAAACTACAGTGAGAGTGATGGAGCACTGGAACAGGCTGCCCAGATTGGTTGTGGAGTCTCCTTCTCTGGAGACTTTCAAAACCTGCCTGGATGCATTCCTGTGTGGACTATGCTAGGCAATCCTGACTTTGGCAGAGGGGTTGGACTTGGTGATCTCTGAAGGTCCCTTCTGACCTATAACATTCTGATTCTGTGATTCTGTACTGCATGAGGAGAGACAGGTGTTTCTTCCTCTGGACCTCAAAGCAACTAGATTTTTTGTTCCTCTTATTCTTCCTTCATACGTGACTTTGCTGGCTGGGTAGCACCATTTCCAAGCACAGTGGGGACCGGGCTGCAAAGTCCCCTTTCTGCCTGAGTGCTGTCATTTGCAGATTTACTCAAGCATCTTTTCACTTGTGCTCAGTCGCCCCTGTGAAGAAGTCTGGTGAAAAGAAAGGTCTCTAACCTGGAGACAACAAGGATCTCTGCAGCCAGGCACCATGGTAAGGAGGCTGTCTCTACTGTCTGGTATTTTGGTAAATTTGTCCCACCTACTCTACAGCTATTTTATAAGTGAATAAACCTGTTGCTCTCCCCTTGCAGTGGGAGTACCTTTGGGTGTGCTGTGAAGTGGGCCACGGTCATTATTTTTGGAAGTAGATGTGTTCCAGTTTTTCTCTGTTTCAAGCCCATCTTCCTCACTGTCTGATGAATGGGAGGAGGCATAAGAGCTGCTGTGTTCATCAAGGGACAGTTCGCTGTCGGAGTCCGAATCGTGCTCTACAAATTCAAAAAGGGGAAACACAACGATGAGAGTGTCATCTGGAGTTGAACAAATCTATCTGACAAATGTGCAAGATAAAAGAAAATCCAGGAGTGTAGTTTGGGCCATGCCAGAGGTGAGCTCTTGCATTTGTAAGTGTACATAGGATAAATTCGCAAGAACTGCAGCATCCATCGAAGTAGCGATGGGAAGCCTATTCAATACCCAGAACAATAACCCCATAAGATCTCAACAAACAACACACAATGAAACCAAAGCTAGAAAAAAATCTGCAAATGCACTTAAAAGCTACAAGGCAACAAAATTTTATGTCAACACCCAAGTGAAAGGAAATCAGACGAGACACTCATTTCCTTGTACAAAATACATAGCAGTAAAGGATGATATTGCCTCAAGTATCAAATGTCAAAAGATCTCCAATTAAAAATCAGCACATCATTTGCGAGAAAGAAAGGGCATGCCAGAAACTGTCAACAGCTGTGACAGCTGTCAGATTACAATGAAACCATCACAATAATCAGATACATGGTATTTCCACTCCAGGATTCCCATTGCATATCTTGTTAAGCCAAATGCATAGCAAGAGTGAGACACATCAGATCAGACTAACTATTCTTCCTACTATAGAAGCCTTTGAAACAAGTTCTGAGAAGGAGAAGGTGCACAAGTGGGTCATCACATTGAGAAATAATTCTTACCGTTGGATTTTGATGGATTCCTGTGAAAAATGGAGGAATCTGCTTCAGTCTGACCAGCCCTTGCTTGACTTGAGGATCCACTAAGCTTGTGAGCAGCCTCATCCCTTTGATAATAAAAAGAGAGAACAACTTTCTTGGTCACTTTACTGTATGCAACAAAGTAGACATGCAGATCAGATTCTTCTGGTCAAACATAAGACTGCTGTGGTAGACCTTAGCCACTCTATGCTTGATTATCAATGGGGTGAGTTTTACAGCAAGTCATAGGTTATCCCAAGGTAACTGCCTTTGGCCACATGAATCATGCACTGAAAAAAACCTGAAGTTAATAAGCTGAATTACACTCCTTGAGAGATGTCTGAATTTTAGAAAGGCAAGCAGCACGGCCCATACAGTTAACGTAACAGTTATGACAAATACTGCGCTGCCGCAGCTCCTCTCACCAAAGACGCATGCAAAAGAAAATGCCAGTCACATAAACCAGAACTCTTAAGGCACAACAAAACAAGCAGCATTTGAACCACAGCATTTCTGTTTTCCACAAGAGCAATGAAAAGGGAAAGGCAAGCACCTGAAAGCCATGCACCTGCCACCTGATTACCTGAGAATATAAGCAAGGTAGCTATTGTGGCTCTTGGCTGACCTGACGGTGCTTTCTAGAGAGACAGTGGATTCCCCAAGAGTTGTGCGGTACATATTTGGCTCTTCTATGTAGGTGTTGTTACAGTTCAGAGATCGCTGAGGAGGGAAAAAAACACGACACAATGCAGTACTGAATGATCATACCAAAAGTTTATGTTACCCATAAGTACATTAAGGTTTGAAGGAACCAAGTAGTTTTTGATGCTGAGGAAAATAGTTCTTTCCTTTCAATAGTTGTAATCAAAATGGACATAAAAATTTTGAGATGCCATGCATAATCTTTGTGCAAGTCACTGAATTTAGTCAGAAAATGCACTCAATTATGGATAATCTACCTCCAAGACTATTTTATAGGCAATTTTTATTGGCAAGAGGGTGCTCCTTCCCCAGTGTTTTTAACTCACAGTTAATAAAGTAGCTCTTGTTGCAGTGGAATCATCTGGAAGAGGTTTCTTCCCAGTTAAAGTGTTCTTCAAGTGCTTCCTGACTTCTTTGTTAAATACACAGTGGAAGAAGAAAATGAACAGCCCCTGGACCATTTTAGAGAGAGGAAGACTAATTGTAAATGATGCATTACTACAGAATTGCAAATACAGATAATAGAGACCAACTGTTTTGCAACAGCCTCTAAATTCTAGCTCATAGTCAGTGATTTCTACAGCAATAACTATTATCTCTCTTTGAAATGGCATTGATTGATCTCCTAGGATTCATAGTTTGCATCCAAGTTCAAATGGGCATAAAAGGACTGCAGAAATATCAATAACAATGTGTTCCTCACAGACTTATAGAGCAGAGCCTGTGGTAGGTGCCACATTCCCTTGTCATTTGAGAATCACAGAACATCATCAGAGCCCCATGCACACCCAAAGCCCTCAAAAGAAAGGGCAGCAAAATGGAAACTACCCCAGCAGCTGCTCCTGCCCTGCTCCCATCTCCAGCTCGCACTGCCCATTGGGATGTTGGGATGTCCACCTGCATAAGACAAAGCAGTGCAGGGCAAAGCACCAGTGCTACAGGAGGATGGGGAACTTGCTTCTCAAAATATCCAACAGGGATGAAAATGCCTCTGTGTAAAACATTGCAAGGAATTTCAGGATAGTACTTACACCAAGACTCTATAGAGCTTTTACACCAGTGGTGAGCAAATCAATAGCAGCACATAAAGATATCACAGACTTTAATGAAAGCCTCTGGAAATGGGCAACTTTTTTGCCAGACTTCCTTAATACTGTTACTAAGAGAACTTAAGACACGAAGGGGATGAGAAGTCCCAACATTTATCCCATATGTTCTTTGGTTCAGCAATACCAAGGAAATACCATGGGAAAATAACTGAAATCCCCAGGGTCGGGCAGTTGTTGGCTGCCAGGAACACACATTAACAATTTTCACTGGGGACAGTGAGCAGGTGTGTGTGTACCTTCAGGTGTATTTGCTCTCACGGAATGCACACAGCTGCTAAATTGTTAGCAATTTTGGTTGGAGATACAGTGAAGTATGTAGAAGCCAATCACTCATTAAGTTGCAGCTGTACCAACATCACAAGATGCCTGCAGTTCATGACTTTAGCCAAAGCAATTGACATAGAGTAACTTTAAACTTCAAGATCATTTTCTAAACATTCAACCAAACGTGATCTTAGCTGGCATTAGTGCTTTGGGATTATTCATTAATAGAATTCACATAAATGTCTCTTTATAAATGCCAAATTCAAAGAAGGGAGTGATGTGAAACATTACATACCACTGTGCCTCTCTGGGCAAATCTGGAGAATTCCAACTGCTGACTTTCCTCTCTCACTTCTTACATTTAATTTCATTTTATTTCAGGCTTGTGGAAGCCTCTTTTTACAGCCCGAGTAGATGCATTTATTTCAGAGCACACCAGCTGAAGTGGCAAAATAAGCTTGCTCCAAGCTGGCTTATATGGTGTGCTTCTGTGGCATGGAGAGCCATCTCCAGAGAAGACCCATCAGACTTCTTTTTCTTTTTGGCTGCTATTTGCAGGTCTGGTGCTGCAGCTGACAAGAATGTCCTGGCAGTAGCTGTTTTAATACTGGAGGCACTTGCCATGACAATTACTGTCATACTTGGCTACATACAAATTGTGACCTGCTTGAAGCTTCATGATTATTTCCATGCCAGCTCTCCCACAAACAACTATTTTCCGTGTCTTTAATCAACAAATGTGTACACTAGAACTGACAATCCAGTAAAACCCTAATGCAATGAGTTGCATTTGAAAATCATTATTTGACTCCTTTCTTTAAACAGCAACTCAATTTCTGAAAGTGTTGAACTTGGAGCCATCCATTCTGAGTGGAAAGCCCAGTTTTGTGTTCATGAATGTTAACAGAATGACTGTTAACAATGAGCACATGCAACAATAACAAATATTTTGTCTCTAAAAAGGATAGAGGTATAACTGCCTATGGTTATCTGTCACAGGTTACAATAGCAGAGCACTTACCTTTAGAACTAAAAGTGAGAGATGCAATTACTTAGTGTTTTAGTTTTGGTGAAATGACCTCTCTTTTTGAGAAAAGAGGGCAAAAAATTGTGCTTGACATCTCGGTTCTTAAGTTAGCTCATGTTTATCAGGTTTCTAGAGGTCTGGTTGCTGCAGTGCGCTCACCAAAATATGCCCAGACAAGATGCCATCCAACTTACCTGCAGGCAGCTGAAAATGGCAAAGAGATAGTGGAATGTCATGACATCACTGTTCACTGCCATCAGACCCAAGAGCCATGTGGCACTGATGAGCAGCAAAAGCAGGAAGGCCGTTCGCAGCACAGAGCTGTAAAGCAAACACAGATGGGGTTTTGCAGCATGACAGGAGATACAAGGTAGCCTAAGTGCTCCACACAGGCAACGCCACTCACCCAATGATTTGGCAACTGGAAAGGCCCCTTGGGAATATTAGGGCAGTGCTCACTAGATCCCAATTCCCAACTCTGGTTGCACTACTCAGTGACAGCATATTCAGGTAAAAAAGAAGTGATTTCTTTTCAAGTTAATTTCTAATGTTTTCCCCAAACAAACCAGGCTCTTTGCTGAGCCCATTGCTGCTCAGCCTTGTTGACTCTGAGGAAAAGATCTGCTTGGTCAATGGCCAAATCCTCTCATTTCTGTTTGTCAAGTTCACCCTCACATTCCTTCTCAATGTTAACAGTGCAAGGTTTGAGATGGAGGGCACTCAAAGGAATATTTGTTTGCTGAAAACAATTACTTCCATAGACACTGTTAAAAGATGGCCACAATTCTAGTGGCAAAGGTATTGTATCATGAGTAAACCAGATGCCATTAAGTAGCATTTATACTCCATTTTTTTGTTTAGGGAGGTTATAAAAAAAAGAAATCCAAACAAACCCCAAACACAGCCTTCCCCCACCCCCACCAGACAGGGCTGAATAAACAGCTACAAGAAGCCTCTAAAAAAAAAGGAAAGGAAAAAAAAAGTGTGTGGGGTGTGTCTCGCCACTAACTAATCACATTTCAGTTCACAGATAAATCCTGAGCTCTGGGCAAAACAGATCTTAATGGGAACAGGCTGCGACAGCAATGCAGGGAAGTGGCAGCGTGCCAGACTTTTTGCTCATCCCATGTGGAGTGAGATGGGGAGTGGCTGTCCCTCAGCAAGGGAACCTCAACGGGTCTCTCCCACAACATGGATGGTCATGGGAGACCTTTCTGAGCCAAGGGCAGGCACAAGGAAAGCCAGAAGTACATCTTCCTGGGCACTTTACAGGTGGAGGGTTATGTGACAGTGTTGTAGGGACTATGACTATGACTTCTGTGCCCAGGTGGCCAAGAAAGCCAATGGCATCCTGGCCTGTATCAGGAACAGTGTGGCCAGTAGGACAAGAGAGGTTATTCTTCCCCTGTACTCAACACTGGTCAGACCACACCTTGAGTGCTGTGTCCAGTTCTGGGCCACTCAATTCAACAGAGATGTTGAGGTGCTGGAACGTGTCCAGAGAAGGGCAACAAAGCTGGTGAGGGGCCTGGAACACAAAGCCTATGAGGAGAGGCTGAGGGAGCTGGGGGTGTTTAGCCTGGAGAAGAGGAGGCTCAGGGGTGACCTCATTGCTGTCTACAACTCCCTGAAGGGAGGCTGTAGCCAGGTGGGGGTTGGTCTCTTCTGTCAGGCCACCAGCAATAGAACAAGGGGACACAGTCTCAAGTTGTGCCGGGAGAAGTACAGGCTGGATGTTAGGAGGAAGTTCTTCACAGAGAGAGTGATTGGCCATTGGAATGGGCTGCCCAGGGAGGTGGTGGAGTCACCGTCCCTAGAGGTGTTCAAGAAAAGCCTGGATGAGGCATTTAGTGCCATGGTCTAGTTGATTGGATAGGGCTGGGTGATAGGTTGGACTGGATGATCTTGGAGGTCTCTTCCAACCTGGTTGATTCTATGATTCTATGATGAAAGATATGGAAGTACTGTACTGATACCATTAGGAGATCAGACCTTTTGCTCTCCTCTTCCTTTGCCAGCCTACCACTGCTGCCTCCAAGGGAACCCCAAGAGTGGGTGCTGCTGCTCAGATTGCCTGTACCAATGCTAACTGTCACTGTCTCCTCCAAATGTCTTTCTCATTTCCTGCTCCAACACTTGATTTTAGGCAATTCTGCCCCTTTGTTATTTCTGGCCTACTTTTTTTCTGCAGGCTTTTGAACCCAAACTTACATGACTCCAGTTTTTTCAAAGGAACGTTGCCTTCGTTTGCACGATGCTTTCATTGCTAGTATAAAGATGACAGTGTTTATCTGAAAGGGAAATGGAAATAGCAGCATGGGTTCTTTCTGTACATTTTGTTAGAGCTTTGGTTTCAGCAAAAATGCAGGTTTTATTCTAGAATGGTGTGTGGTGCCAAAAATATTTTCCCTTCAATTTACAGGTCTCTAAGTTCCAAGATTCATGTCATTTCAAACCAATATAGTCGAGAATAACCTGGGACTTGATCTGGATGAAAACTAGTAAGACAGCCTCGTGCAAAGAAGCTGGAATGAAAGAGTAACTGTCCTTGTCCAGATCAAAGGCCACTCAGCCCAGCATTTCTTTCAGCTGATCAAACCAGAATATAAAAATATAGTAACAGAGCAAACATATGGTATTATTTCCTCTGAATACTCCTCCAACCTCCACTGCTTTCCACAGCTGAGATATATTAGGTGGGGCTGAGCACCTGTACCTAATCACTCATACTGAATATGAATGCTGAGAATTTATCTGGTCCTTCACTTTCTGTCCCTTCAAACATGGAGCAAATGAAATGTAAAGAATAGAGTTGCTTCAAATTATGACTACTCTTTGACAAAACTTAAAGAAGAACATAGCAATAAAGAAGAGATGGCTCCAGAAGCCAACTCCACCATACTTACAACTACAACCATTACAATGGGCCCAGCAAAACTCCAGATAAGGGTGTCATGAACAGACAGCCAGCAGAAATCAGGGTTTCCGTAGCCTTGTGGATCCAGACCGACAGCTAGCCCTGGGTCACAAAATGGAGAGAAAGTGCATCAGGAAGGTGATCCTGAGGTCTTCTATACAACCAGGCATATTTCAAAAGCTTCGTCTGACAAAATGATAATGGCAAAATCTGTTCCAACAGGACAGTTCAGGAAGTAAAAATCAAGGCAAAATATTGACATGAAACTTCAGAAATCAAAACCTTTATGCTGGTCGTTCTGTACCAAATGATACACCATGAGTTTTGCCTACCAGAACAAATTACAGCTGCATAAAAGTGACAAGAAATGCAAGTCCCAACTTAATTCTGTTTCAGCACAATTTCATAGTGAAACTCACACAATGTGATGAAGCCTTGAGGATGAGCGACATGTTCAGGAATTTCAATAAGCCTATGAAGCAGAATGATGCAAATCGTAACTGAGATGTCTATATATAAAAAAAGAATTCTTAACTGCCTTGAGCTTGCTACCCCTAAAACAACACCAGAGACAAAGGAACCTGGGAACTTATGGGAGTAAACCACTTAAGCTCATGTGGGATTAATTTTGAGCTGTGATCCCATGTACTTCACCTTGCTTTCAGTGATGTCTGAAATTAAATTTGCTAATGTCTCCAGGGCTACTGAGTTAAGAATACACCTGTTATTGTTTAGTTTTTCAAAGCTTGGACAATTCCAAGGGAGTCCAACTTCTACCTGCTTCCTAATTTGATGACCTAAACCTTGCCTATATTGACCTGCCAAATCACAGAATCATTTAGGTTAGAAAAGACTTCTAACATCACCAAGACACAACGTTAACGTAGCACTGCCAAGTCCACCACTAAACTATGTCCCACACTGATGCACCACATCTACACTTCTTTTAAATACTTACAGGGATGGTGACTCAACCATTTCCTTGGGCAGCCTGTTCCAATGCTTAACCTTTTTTGGTGAAGAAATGTTTCCCAATATCCAATTCAAATCTCCTCTCATGTAACTCAAGGCTTTCCTCTCATCCTACCACTTCTGAGAGAAGAGACCAACATCCACCTCACTACAACCTCCTTTCAAATAGATGAAGAGAGTGATAAGGTCTCCTCTAAGCCTTTAGTCAGGCTAAACAACCACAGTTCCCTCAGTCACTCCTCATAGGTCTTCTCTAGACCCTTCAACAGCTTCTTTGTCCTTCTTCGGATGCACTCCAGCACCTCAGTGTCTTTCTTGTAGTGATGGACACAAAACTGAACACAGTATTCAAGGCGTGTCCTCACCAGTGCCAGGCACAGGGGCATGATCGCTTCACTACTCCTGCTGGACACTATTTCTGATCCAAGCCAGGATGCTGTTGGCCTCCTCGGCCACCTCAACACTCTGCTGGCTCATACTCAGCTGGCTCTTGACCAACACCCTCAGGTCCTTTTCCACCAGGCTGCTTTCCTGCTACTGTATTGCCTGTAGTGCTATATGGGATTTTTGTGATTGAAATGCAGGACCTAGCACTTGGCCTTGTGGAACTGATCTCACTGAGTCCATGGATCCAGCCCATACAGATCTCTCTGTAGAACTTTCCTATCCTTAAACAAATCAACACTCCTGTCCAACTTTGTGTTGTCTGCAAACTTACTGAGGGTGCCCTCAATCCCCTCATGCAGATAATTGATAAAGATACTAAAGTGAACTGGCTCCAATACTGAGCTCTGAGAAACACCACTTGTGATCTACCCAGTTAGCCAGGACTGCTGGAAAATGATGGAAAGTGCCTTGGTGAACATTTCCACCAGCTCCTTCAGTACCCCTGTATGCATCCTATCCAGACACATAGACCTTGTGTGTGTCTACATGCTGCAGCAGGTTGCTAATCGTTTCCCTTTGGATTATGGGAGCTTTGTTCTGCTCCCCTTCCTTGTCTTGCAGCTGAAGGGGCTGGGTATCCAGTGAACAACTGGTCTTACTATTAAAGACTGAGGCAAAGAAGGTGTTAAGTACCTCAGTCTTCTCTTCATCCTCTGTCACTATATTCCCCTTGGGCATCCAAAAGAGGATAGAAATTCTTCTTAGCCATTGTTTTGTGGCTACTGTATTTATAGGAACAATGCTATTGTCTTACAGCAGTAGCCAGATTAAGTTCTAGTTTGGCTTTTGCCCTTCTAATTTTCTCCTCACATAACTTTATGACGTCCCTGTAGTCCTCTTGAGTTGCTTGTCCCTTCTTCCACAATTCACAAACTGTTTTTTCAATTGTGATTTGTAGCCAAAGCTGATTTCAGTCAGCCTGGTAGATGGACTCCAACCATCACGTCATTCACGAGTTTCTCTGTTCATGAACTGATCCAGCAGGATGCCTTCTCTGGTTGGTTCGCTTACCAGCTATGTCATAAGGTTGTCTTCCACACACTCCAGGAATTGCATAGACTGCTCCCTCTCTGCTGTATTTTATTTCCATCAGATATTTGGTAGGTTGAAATCCCTCACAAGAACAAGAGCTAGCAATTGTGACTGTTCTCTCTGCTCATTATAGAATATTTCATCTGCCTCTTTTTCCTGCTTGGATGATCTATAACAGACTCCCGTCATGATATCTGCCTTGTTGGCCACCCCCCTGATTCTTATACAAACCTACTGTCATCATCATCAAGCTCTAGAAAATTAAAACCCTCCCTATCATACAGGGCCAATCCACCATCCCTCCTTCCTTGCTTATGCCTTCTGAAGAGTTTATAGCAATTCATTGCAGCGCTCCAGCTGTGTAAGTCATCTCACCATGTTTACATGATGGCAACTATGACATAGTTCTCCTGATGCACAGAGGCTTCTGGTCCCTGCTGTTTGTTGTCCACGCTGTGTGCATTGGTGTAGATGCACTTCAGTTTGGCTGTTGATCTGGCCATCCTTATTTGGAGAGAAACCCTAATTCCTACATGTCCATTCTCAGGCATTTACATAATTTCCAATAGATCAGCAATCCCTGAGTCTTTGCTGCCACATGGATCTCCATCCAAGACAACCACTGGGAAGGACCTCACCAGCACACAGTCTCCCAAACATGGGTGAGCCACCCCGGGCCTATCTCTAGTGAGGATGGTTTTATTCCTTTCCCCCTGTGAATCTAGTTTAAACCTGTTTCAACAAGCCCTGCTAATTCCTGTGCAAGGATTCTTTTCCCTTTTAGATAGGTGTACCCTATCTGCAGAGGTCTTGTTTCTTCAAGACACAGAAACTGATCCCTATGAGGCCTGTGGCCAGTGACATATGGTAAATGGCTGCAGCATGTCTGAGCACCGGGAGCATCTAGTGCGTTGAGCATATGTCTTGAATCGAGCAGGCGGCCAAGGCTGACAGCAGTGCTGTTCTGCACAAGAACTCCTGTGCATCAATAAAAGCCCTTTTTGAATTGAAGCCCATGTGCTTTGATGAAAAGACACCGAAAAAGGGAGAGGTAGCTGCGCTTCACTCTTGCTGCTTAAGGCTGGCACAGAGCCAGTATTCACATCTGGTACAGGCCTACAGTTTATGAAAATTAAACTGCCTATTTGGCAAAGCCATGGGTATTGGATCTGTTTCCTCTGAAGTGTGGAATGGGATGGGACTATTTCCCCCCCCTGCTCCCATTGGTCCTTCCATCACCTCTTTCAGCAGTTGCTCTCAAGAAAGAATTAGACATAAATGGTGAAGGGAGCATAAAGTATTTTATATGAATGTAATTCTATAGACACAGACTGTTTCACAGGACTTGATTTCTGCATTAGTGAGACTTAAACTACAGTTTGACAAAACATCTGGCATAAGAGTAATTGGCAGACAGTAACACTTTTGTCACTCTCAAAATCCTACCCTAAATTTCTCCACTAAACAAATAGGCCAAATTGCAGTCTTCAAGTACATGGTTCAAATTTTACTGCAGTCACCAATATGTGAAATAACACTTCACAGAAAGGCAGAATTAATCCACTGCAAGGTAAAATACAGAATTATTTTGGCACATCAATTAAATGCCGTAGCCTGGCTGTTCAAAGCACCCAAAGGACATGAGCTATGTCACATATGTCTGCAGAAACTGGGGTTGGTTCTAGGGCCGAGAGTCCTGTGGGGACCAGTACCCATCCCAGGAACATGCTAAGGACACACTACGGGGAGGTGGTGCTGGAGAGGCGTGTTGCCACCCTTCTGAGCTCCTGCCAGCCCAGCAGCAGCACATTACTCAGGTGACTGTGGGTCAGTGTCATCTCATTCCTGCCTCTTCACCTCACTCAGCATTCACAGCAAATAGCAGATTTGGAAAGAGACATTTTCAGGGGGGATACCAGTTTTACAGCTATGTAAGAACCTATTTTAACACAAGCACCACAGCTTCCATGGCAAAACAGATACTGCACACACATGCCAACCATTTGGTGTGTTGCCACAAAGACAAACAGCACTGGAGGGTTCTTGGATGCCAAATCCATCCCTTTGCTCCTAAGGCAAGGAAATCATAAAATCTCTCTCCTAGATGGATTAAACTACATTTTAAAATAAGTGAGTTTAAAGTACATTTAAATTGTTCCACTATCGTTCCCCGTGGAAGAATATTCCAGATCCACGTTCTTTTGATGGATGGCTGCAAGACTCCTTCCAACTTCCATCCTACTTTTATTTGTGCATATTTGCTTTTCTATGCTGTGATTAAACATGGCTCTTCTTGTTGGAGTGCTTCCTACGTAAACACATTACTAAGTTTTCCCTCCCCTAAAGGTCAAGGTTCCCTTCTGCAAGTAGCTTTGTCCCTTCCCAGATGGATTAGAACCACTATATCCTAGCTTGAAATGAATGTCAGTTTGAACACACAAAACTGAAAAAAAATGATAAAACAACACAGAGCAAAACCACTGCCACTGCAGGTTGTATTTCCACCCCCCAAATAGACATGATATAGTTGAAATGATCCAGATATGAACTTTTCAAAGAAAACAAAAAAGTCCTTTGGTTGTCCAAGACTAAAATTCATTCCCATATATTTCCCATTATTAAGAAATATATAAAATCCTTCTCTCATAAAGCCCTATTAAAAAAAATGTTTTTAAGATTAATGTTATGAAGCCAGAACCTTTTTACTGGTTAGATACTAAAATTCAGAATTTCAAAAAGCTTGTTTAAAATATGTATGGTAACAAAGATATCCAGGAGCAAGAAATCCCACATTGTGCTATTTGTGATGAAGTAATTTTCTCTTCAGATAATTATTAATCCTGGAAGGGCAAACTAAAGGCTTAATTTTCTTTATTGCTCATTTGACAACATCCACTGTCTTCCTCACTAACAGGGTTCTGACTTTGCTTTTACATGAACTGCAAAGTCAGTGGATTCAGAAATTAAATACAGCAAACAACCTGGAACTGTACTTTTTAGTTTTAAAAGGGCAGAATAGTTCCATATCAAAGGGAACAATATCTAAGTAGAAAAATATAGAAGTAGCATTATTTGTAATATTTGGATTGAATAACACTGCTGTTGAAAAGGACTAAATAAATTTGAAATTCAGGAGAGAAAGGAAACATGAAACAAAATATTTCTGACAAAAATCTTCTAAGGAGCTACATGCTCTGAAATTGTTTATTGCTGGTTAATGATAATACTTCTTTTCTACCAGAATGGATGCTGCCAATTATCTACTGCCACTTAACCATTCCTGAGTATGTTGCAGTAGTCCTGTATGTACTGATAAAAGTTACACAAGTCTGAAATAGTTTAGAAGTTCAAAGACAATGTCTATTTAAAATATTTGGGGTATACCTAGAGAGACAGAGCCTTTTGGGCAATGCCTTCCACTGTGCTCTGGATAAACTGATAGAAGTAGAAATGATTCCTGTACAAGGTGGTATGGAAAAACTGAAAAGAGAACTAATCTGTACTAACCTACTCTACATTTTGGTATAACACTTTCTTAAAACAGAGGAAAAAACAGATTTTTAGGTCTAACTTGTTCTCCAATATTTTTCCAAGTGTATATGAGTAATAGCTATGTTTTTATTTTGAGAGACAGCTAAAAATCTGCCATTGCTGACAGTATGTTATTCTCTGTAAAAATAAAAGTAGCTGGATAAAAGTTAACTGTCTACCTAGGATCTGTTTTCCCATATGGCAACAGATACATGCTGAAATAGTTGAACCAAAAAAACACACTCCAACTGTTCTATGAAACACACTTCCCAAGGAGCTGTCTGCCTGAATTAATGCAGGATCATGTGTTTAGGGTAGCACTGGAAATATGATTGCAAAAATAGATATGGTGAGGGCAGAGATCAATGTGCTCCTGTAGATCACCCTGGAACAGTTTAAAAGATTACTGTCTCTGGCTTTCCATTACTTTTCTTCAATTGGAAGTCATTGCCCTTTCATCTGAAATAAAGTAAAAGGCTGCCTTAATATTCCCAGCTTGTTTTTCACAATGAGAACTGCTGAAATCACCTTCACAGAGCATTTACTGCCGGTTGAAGGTAGGCAATGGAATGTCCAGAGAAGGGTAGTAGTGTCTTGTGGGCAGCATCACTTTTGAAGCCACTTCAACTACCTCTTAAAGAGACTATTTGTCCATGACAGGGCATGAAAATTTCTGAATGCTACTAGCAAAGTTGTTAAAAATACTGTTATTCCCAAGCAATATTATCAAGTCCTGTTTTAATCTGGGTGAAATTATGCTTATGTTATTGTAAAACTGTTAGCATCACTTCAACTGGGGCAATAGACGTTTGGTACAGAGATCTGACAAACTGCAGCTGACTTCTGATAGGCATGATTTGGTGTTGCTCTCATTCAGAAAAACACTGAAATGACAGCAGTAGTCGATTGCACCCATAGCTGTCTTGGATGGGACAACCTTCTTGAATCTGGACCGTGAAGATGGTAGGGAAAGTAAACAAAGCTGTTTTGGGGTGTTTGAGGGTACCTGTTATGATTGCAGGAATGCCCCAGCCAACAACATAGTAGAAGCGCATGTGGCCGAAGTTGATGTTCCTCACTTCAGTTAGCATCCGGTAGATGTGGAGCTGCTCCACAAACATCCATGCAAAGGTGCTCATGTAGAAATAATGCAGGAGGATGGCAATCACGGTACACACAAACTGCAGAAGGGAAAGTGCAAGGTAATTAGAGTTGTTCTTCTGAGTCACAACCTGGTGAGTCACCGGCTCATCTGTGTGGCTAAAGGAAAGTGTAATAAAAAGGTTTAGGCAGAACAAATGTACTGTGATTAATTAAGGTTTTCAGAGTGTCAAAACAGCTATTCATATTGTGAAAGCTTCTTTTTTTTCTTTTTCTTTTAAAATGACGCAGCCTGTTCTGAGTCTGATTGAGCAAACATGCTTTTTGGTCACTGCCTTTGCCCTTTACATTCTGTGACTGATTTCTCTGTGTATATTTGCTGCAGAAGTGAGGATTTTGGCTATTCTGAAGGGATTCATTGGGCTTGCAGGAAGGGCAAGGCTGGCAGAGCTCCTGGTTTTTTCTTCTGGTGCAGAGGAGGAGGTGGGGGTGCTCCTATGGAGGCTGCAGGCCTTCTGCTCTCTCTCATATACAAGTCTAACCTGCACAGTGCTGCTACATCCAGTTCAGACACAGCATGTTTAACTCCATCAGCTAAACTGGTCTCACTGCAAAGATAACAAACTGCTCTGGGGAATGGCCACCCTCAGTCCTGCATTAACTTTGTGTCTCCCATATCCACATTATGGGGACAGAGTGGCTGGAAAGCAGCCAGGAAGAAAGGGACGTGGGGTGTACTGGTAGATAGTAGGCTGAACATGAACCAGCAGTGTGCCCAAG